>OZ010671.1:1324952-1737452 GCA_963932185.1 Troglohyphantes excavatus
TACCGCAATATTTCGTATATTTTTCACGTTAAAGCAAGCCGACATGTATTGCTTTTGGCGGATTTTTTCCCATTTTTCCTTTAAAGTCCATTTTATATCGCAATCTGCTATTTAAAATAGAAAGTCATTTGCAAGTCGGAAGTCGAAGTAGTTAAAAAGCAAGAGCAAATACTATTTGTGTAGCAACATAAAAAATAATTATGTAAGAAGAAAATAAAATATTTATATACATTTAATATTTCTACAATGCTATAATATTAAAAAACACCACTAAATCACTTTAAAAAAAATGTTGGGGCACAGTATGGCTGCTTCCACATTGGCTTCAACGCGCATGTGGAGGGAACACGTTTGAGCCTCCAGAAGTTACAGTTAGAGCACAGTGGTTTTAGATCACTATTATATTTGGTACCCTAGATGATGAAAAAAATTTACGAAAGAATAACTTTGAAAACTCGATAATACGGTGTATTATTTAATTTTGACGAAAAGAAGGGGTGAAATAAGACGTCAGTTTAGTGACTTAAAGCAACACCGCTTAAAGGCGACCCACGCGAGCTAAAGGATTAATAAAAAATGTTGATAACCAATGATGTCATACTTTTAAATGGAGTTTTACGTTTCGTGATATAACCTCCTGTTAATAACAAGATATAATAGCGTTTTTTACGTTAAAGAACATGTAGTTCGCGTTCATTTTGAAGAACAGGGAACAAAAGAACAGGTTGTTATTTGGTGAGTGAGAATCACCACTGGAGTCCAAAGGGTAAAATGAGTTAGGGTAGAGTATGGCTTCAATCGCATCCATAGAAGGAACTGGTTATATGTGTTCCAGAAATACAGTTAGAGTTCAGTGAGGAGAACACATAAAACTTTTGAATACTGGGTTTAAGGGTCAATTAGAAGAGATACTAACGGGTAGGACAAATACTATTTGAAATTTTTTTAATTAGTGCAAAAAGTTCAAAAATTAATTAAAAATAATAATTTTTTCACTTAACCAAATCTATTAGTAGCTCTAATTAAACCCCGTACAAAACTGATATGTATTATGAAGATATTAATTTAAATACAAACTTTGATATGTAAAAATTGATATTTTCTCCAGGGAAATAAGAGGGCTAAAAACAAATAGATTAGTAGCTGGTATCAAACCCCGTACAAAAGTGATATGTATTTATGAAGATATAAATAAAAATACAAAATTTGATCATTAAAAATTAATATTTTTGCCAGGAAATAATAGAGGGCTAAAAAACAAATCGATAAGTAGTCCTAATCAGAACTCGTACAAAACTGATAAAATGGCTATTTAATTCCAAAATTTAATAAATCTTCTCTTTCAAAAACACAGAACAAATACCCTCAGTATTTCATAGCCAACCATTGGATTCATGGATTGTCCCTTGCTTGAAATAACTGCGGAATCATCGTGATTGCGCAAAAAGATGTTTGATTTTCTGCTCTCATAATTCACTTAATTCCGAGTACGCTTAAAATGTTCAAATCAATGTCTTTTTAAATATTATTGAAGTAAGGGCGCTTCCGCTTCACTGAAAAGGGTAAAAGGAGCGGGATATTTTCAAAAAGAGGGCGGCATTTTTGCAAAAAAGGACATGAGGGGGTGCTATTGAGATAGAAAGAGGGCGGGCAGGGCGGGCCGCCCTTCATAAAATGCCTAGAGTGAACATTGCCTTAATCTTCAGGTGGACGCAGACGACCTAGTTAAAAATTTCAATTACCAGTAACAAATATTTAGGTAGCAATTATAAATGTAATTTATATACAAAATTAAACGTATGTTTCAATATAAGTTTATTAATAAAAAAATTCTAACTAATTCGAACCTCATTTTTCCTCTCTAAAATTCGTAGCGTTTGAAATCAATTAAATCATGTATTCACTTGATTTCAATTAATAATGAAGTACTAAGGCACTGAGTAGGCTGAGTAAGTACTACTGAAGTAGGAAAAAGTTTATTCTTTCATTAGGTTGTTTTAGCATAAAAAGAAGAATAAATCCCAAACAATGCACGATTATTTTTGAAAAGGTGGAACAAAAACATCTTAAATAGAGAAAAGTTCCATGGACCATTTAAGAACCTCTCACGGACCACCCATTTTCTGCGGACCACGGGATCGAGAACCACTGCTATAGATAAAGCACAAAAGTTGAAATCTACTGAGCTAGAGAAATCCAATGAAACGATTTCCTTACTCCGTCTATAAAAAAAAGAGCTTTCTGCCCTTTGCGAAAATAACTTTCTCTTTTCACTCTGGAGATAAATCGAAAACAGATTCTTCCTCTCTCCTTTTGAAGTCCAGATCTCCGAAAAGAGAGACTTCAAACAGTCTTCTTTTCACTTCCGATTCGAAATCATAAGAGCGTATTTCGTTCGACACGGCCTTTTGCCCAGTTCGCTTTCCCGCGAATGCGAGGGAGTATGAATGGTGAAAAGAGAACGACTTGGTATTTGTTACCTGTTTTTATAATTAAACGGGAACATAATTAAAAAAAAACAACTTAACATGCAATTTCCTAATCTGTTTTTATAGCACACGGTTTAACGATACTTTCAAATAATTTCAAACATCAAATCGTTTCCATGAAAATATTGATTTGGAAATATATATATTTCAACACATTTAAGCTGTTACCCATTCGATGTTTTTACTCACGTATAAATTAATTAAAATACTAATGTTTTTATTTATTTTTGCAATTCCTGGTGTAGCAAGGTTCTAAAAAAAATCCTACCTATTCCAGGCTGCGTTTTATGACAGTGCCAATTTTTACTGTAATCTGTTTTGCCGTTTTTAAGTTTATCGATAACAAACCAACAAATGGAAAAAAAACGGCAAATTTTCATTTTTATAATTATGTAAGATTTAATGTTAAAAAATGAATTGTGTATACCATGCATATGATGCTTTATAAAACTGTTTTCATGTTGCATCGAGTATTAATAATTATTTTAAAGTAACGATATCAGATCCCATACATTTGAAAAAATAAACTCAATTTTAAATCCAATACTATTTATTTACCATAAAAAACCCTGCTTCTTATAGTAAAAATATATATATAACCTAATTTCTAAAATTAACTACAGCGGCTATATTTTCCCGAATAACAAATTATAGTGATAATGTTTCTAGATAGTTACTCACTTTAATATGTCCACCTGTAACATATCATATTAATGCAAACATTGTAGTAATGACATTAATATTATACAAATACATGCTCGGTTTAACCCTATTTGTTAATCAAAACGAATGCATTCAGAAACAATAGGTTTTAAAAAAAGGAACAGGTATGACGAATAACCGTTCCGTAAAAACAACCGAAACATCGCATCCACAGAAAGCAGCGATGAAATAAAACGCGCAGACCACATTTTGTGCTTTTTCTGCACTTCGTGCTTATCGCCGCGGCGGCCGAGGGAATTTTATGGTCTGCAATTCAAGCCAAGGGGGCGGAGGGGGAGGGGACCTTTTATGGTCTCCGGAGAAAAAGGCAAACAAGATTTGGAAAAGAAACGAAATAATTTCTTTTCCTGAAAAAAGGCAAAATATGAAAAGAACTCTCCCTTCTTTTTTAGCGTAGCAATTTCTGAAAGAATTCCATCAGTGGAAATGTTCAAGGAAGTGGATGAATAAAGTGAGTGAAGTCGTATATGTGTGTGTTTGTTTTTCAAAAGTGAATTAATTATGTACAGGGAAAATGTCCCATCCTAAAAGGCATGGGAAGTTGTTGAAAGATAACGAGATAATAGCAAACAGCATAAGTTTTTATGATCTGGTAAACTTTTAATCTGATTGTAACCCGAACGACATGCTTTATATTGTTTTTGCTTTACAAAATAAATAAAAAAAATGCCATATGAATATCTCTTTTACATATGACTGAATATTAGATTTAATTTAAAGTGCGAAAACTCCAATGTAACAGTTAACATCTTTCAACTTCCTCACGGAAGCATCCTTTCCACATCTAGGGGGACCTCAAATCTAAACACCACAAGAGTCAGACAGAATTCTAAATTTCAAAATTCAAAAGAAGAAAGGATATTCGTCATGTAGAGTAAGTACAAGCCCGGATATTCATCTTGAATGGTCGATAACTCTCTTCTCTTTGCGAGATCAAGAACAGTCTTAAATGGATTACCTTCTCCAGCAGATTTCGGTAAACATCCAAATTCATCAAAAGCACCATCCTTCTTGCAATAGTCAGAAGCTTCCCCAGGTGTGCCACAAGACGCTTCCGAATGGATAGGACCCAAAACCTTCCGGACTCCGGCAAGTCTCTTCCGTGCTTGAAAATAAACAAAGCCTTGGAGGTGGACGCGAGACGTAGCCGGACAAGTCTCTCTACCGTATACAAGATATGGAATGTTCTGGGAGTCGAATGCAGGCGGATTTGCGACATTGTAGAAAGTAAAACACCAACTATGTACTCTGGACGACAAAACCGTTCAATACAACAACACTTTCAAGCACCGCGCCCCAAACGGGAAAAGTTCGGCTCTGGTTAAATGACGTCTGTGACGTCACTTTGTTTACGTGGTTTGGATTAGCCGATTGGTCAACTCACTGAAACTCGTTTGTTGATTCGCCATAACCAGTATTGATGGCCGTTTCCCAACTGCCAGGGCCAGGCTATAATCACTGAGCAATAAAAAATAAGACGTTTTTCTACTTTAGTTTGGCGCCGAGATAGAACAGTGTAGTGCAGCAAAAGATAAATACCAAAAAAATATTATATATATATATATATATATATATATATGCAAAAGATATATATATATATATATATATATATATGCAAAAGATATATATATATATATATGCAAAAGATATATATAGATATAGATATATATATATATATATATATATATATATATATATATATATATAATACAACCCTGTTTAGATTGTATGGAACCTTGTAGAAAAATCCGGTAGGTACTGGCTAACCTGTATCTATAGTTTATTTCATGAATACTTTTGGGGCACACTCGGTACAAAGGTCAGACAGGGATGTGGATAACTGACCAACGTGGTTGACGCGGCCCAATTTCTTTTACACAATCATAGCCATTTGCAACCGAAAGCTGATTCCCCTTAGATATATGAAGGCAGAAGCGTATATTGCAGCCAAGTGCGACAATTCCGCCCGCGCAGTACAAAGGTCAAATGGGGATATGGGTCAATAATCGGCCTGGTCGATGCGTCCTATTTCCCTCTACGTGATGGCAGGTCATTTGTCCCTGAAGGTTGGTTTTACGTGGAGTTACAGATATATGAAAAGTGTAGGTAGTGTAGTTTAGGTTACGATTCCTTGCGGCGATGTAACCGTGCCGATTTTATAGACGTGCTCACATCAAAAAGCACACTCAAGAGTGAGATACCTTAAGGGGGTTTACACGTCGAGTAAACCAATCAACTCACCGCTACGGATATCCCAAATAGAATATTAAATGTCCGCGTTTCTCTCCTTCCCATTGCGCTGAGAGTGACAGTGGGGGTCTCGCTGCCTTTGACGTTAAGTGACATCTTGGGGCGGAACATAACTCTGCTGGCCGTAGCTCAAAGGAAGGAAAAAAAGAAAACAAACCGTCCTAGTCGGCATTTTTCTTTGAGGCGGCACAAACAGGTGGGGCATTCAGGAAGAGATCCTCCCTAACCCACTTGGAACGGATGGTTTCTTTACACAGGAATGGGGTTCTGCTACTCGATGTGCAGGGGTGGTCACAGTAAAAGCAATAAAAAGAACTTTCAACTTTAATTTAGACGCTGGATAGAACAGTTGCAGGCAGGCCCTTATTATGTCTTATTTGTGTCTGAAGAAAATTAATATTATTAGCAAATGAAAGCTAGGGAAGATTAGAAAGTTCGCAACTTGTAAGATTACACTTAAACTAGACCTCAGAACGAACACTGAATTGGAACATGGGTGCAACAAATCAATGCTTGCGAGAGAACTGTTTAATATTACCTAATATATATATATATACAAAAAAAAGCTTTCAAAATGCCGATAAGTTGGAACTTGCAATTTTAAGCACTGTTGAGTTGGGTATTTCGAATCGTTAAGTTGGAAAATTTGTTGTTTCTCAACCCCCCCCCCCCCCAATTCTTTTTTTTGTGTGGCGGCACTGGTTGTTGGGTTGCGGTGTGGCTATACTTGAAAGGCAAAAAGGAGCTACGAAATGACGATTTCATTTCGCATAGATTTAAATGAAGAAAAACAATTTCCTATTGTACAAAAGTAAATAGAATCAATTACAAGGAATTATTAGGATTTGTAGGGTGCCTTGGATAGCCACGTGTTATGGTCTCCTCGAATCACAGATGACAGAGGATTTTATCTGGTTTGGCTAGTCACAGTTCATTTCAGCTCCAGTTTAGACCTTCTGGTTAGTGCACGTCGCCTAGTTGGCTTGGCAGCGTTCGCTTTTGGGATGGACAACGGTGCCCTGGTTGGTTCAGTACTGGTTGGATAGACCAACCAACAGTGTAATGCAGAAAATAAAAAAAGTACTATAAAAACTAGTCTTTATAGTACTTTTTTGTTGTTTCTCACCCCCCCCCCCCCCAAATTTTTTTCCGTATCAATTTTATTACAACAGTTAACAATACGCTATTGGCTTAAATTGACAAAAGAGAAGCATGGGACGTTGCTCAACATTGTGACATTTTAAAGCCGTTTACTTAAGTGCCCTAAGCCTTTTATTTTTGATCAATTTAGCACAATTGTTTATTTCTATAGTATAAGGAAGATAATAAAAGTTTTTTTTTATTTAAGAAATACTTTTTTATATTTGTTACTTTAATGGTCATTGTTTGGGCGAAGGTCATTGCTTGGAAGTATCACATTTAGATGTTTTAGCATATTAAAACAATAGTTTTTCCAAACTTACATCTCTTATATTTTAAACAAAAGTCACTTAACTTTGCAACAAACAAAGTAGTTATGTAGCAAAGTAGTACGTTTCAATGAATGGGTATGATACATCATACAAGTCAATATGGTGGTCTATCATCAAAATCAACGCTCCAGGAAGCGTTTCATTCGATTTTAATCGAACGACTCATAGCCTTGAGTAGTTTAAATGATAAATCTAATATTTTAACTACCATAAATTGTGTCTCATAATTGTGAGTCATCGATAGATTACTTGAATTGCACCTTACGTAGCTCTCCTAACTTCCACATCACGATCTACGCGAGTACATTTGCACCAAAGTAGATTTAATGTACAACAGCCCCCCTAAATATCGTGGGTCTGTGGTTGGAACGATCAGAAATCAAAAGCGATACCGTTTCTGAAAGCAACTGAACAAAATAAAGGGGGGAATGATGTGAAGGCTTTTAACGAACCAAACGCTTTTAAATTAGGGATTCTTTTTAATACTAAAATTTCTAAAAATATTCCGGAAAAAAAATAATTTCCACATTTACTTAAGACATACAATAGGGCCATCGAAATTTCCGAACTACGGGCCCAGGCTTACAGCGCATATTTTAATAACAATATTTTTCAGAAAATAAACACAAATAAATTTCACAGTGCTGCTCTCTACCGACAGCAATTCAAAACACAAGAAAATTAAATCTTTACTCAAAAGCGCCATCTATGATCTTTTGCTGGAACGAAATGGTATATTTTAAAACATACCTTTTTAAAATGAAAAATATTGCTACTTTGGGATTATCCCGTCGACCATTTTCGCCAAACCCAATATTATCGCCAAACACGATATTATCGCCAAAAGGTAGCAGCCAATAGGTATTTTTGGCCGCCGAAATTATTTATAAAATAATATATATAGTTATTATTATTTATTTATTATTATGATTTGATAAATTTATTGTGTTTACAATGTTTATTTTGGAAATTTTTTTCATGGAAAAACTAGCGCCAAAGGATTTGGCGAGCGTTGGCAGGTCGACGGGATAATCCCAAAGTACCGAAAAAATTTACCACTATGTTCAGATGTAAGCGAATTGCTGTAAAAAATAAATTAAAAGGGCAACAATATATTTCAATCTGGTCTATCATATTTTATATATATCAAATCACAACTAAAACGACCATTTCCTTGACATTTTATGGATATGCAAACAGTTAACAGAATAAATAGAGGAGAGTATTAATAACATAGATATAAATATCGGGTGTGGCTAGGTCGGAGGACAACCAGAAGGGTTTAACGCGAAACATAATTTCAGCAGATATAGAAAAAAAAATCAACAAAAAACTCGCCAACAGAAGGAACATAAATGACCCAGCGCGTCCTTTTTTTATTTAAGAATTCTCTCGCATCGGTGACTAAATTCTATTAAACGAAAACGTATTTTGTCAATCGAGCTGTTTTTCATGGAAAATTATGTATATTTCGGAAAGCTTAATATGTTTCCATTATGATACGCCATATAGCAGATTAACCTTTTGCACTCCTAGAACACTTTTGACATTTGCGGTCTTTCTACAGAACAGTCATTCCTCGTTCTGTTCCTTTTCCCAGTATTTTTTAATGCTCATAGAGGAGAACAACCTAATCTTTTTCGGATTTGCAAGAGAACAAGTTGAAAAAAAGATCGATGTTTTTTAAACACAAGATCATGCTGTTCTCGTTTATTTAACATTTTACACTCCGCTGGCGCCACTCAGGTGACAACATATAACGACTCGTTCTTTTGGTTGCCTGTTCTTTGAAATAAACAAGAACAGCATGATCTTTTGCGTTTAAAACAAAACCTTTGATATATTTTTTAAATTATTCTCTTGCAGATCCAAAACAGTTAATTATTTTTTTCTCTATTAGCATTTAAAATGCCGAAGAAAAGAACATAAAAAATAACTGTTCTGTAGAAATAACACATAACGCATTTTTGTTGGAGTACAAAGAGTTAAAGAACAGGGTGCACAACTAGTCGTTATGTTGTCCCCTGATAGGAGGCAGCTGCGTGCAAACGGATTAAGACATTTCAGGGCAAAAAACAACGCAACGACATACAGAATTTAAAATAACCCAAAACATCCACAACAGTTTCATGTTATATTTTTTTTATATCCTATTTACTATTGATTTTCATAAGCTATTCCAAATCTGTCTTTAGAAAAGACCATCATTCTCTGTCATAAATCGGACATTCCTTATTATTGCTAAAATTTGTATTTTAGAAGCAAAACTCTGTGCACATCACAAATCGGGTTCGGCCATAATTAGGATCTCACGAACAACATTTTCTCTGTAGATTGCTTTGTGTAATGTTGAGGTAATGGAATTATAATACAAAGAAGAAGAAATCACTCACGTATTTTGTAGGATGCCAGCAGAGCCTCGGCGTCCAGGGCATGGTGGAAGGCATAGACGGACTTCTCAATGAGGTCGCTACTCTTGAATCCAAGGAAATCGCAGATCCTGGAGCAAAAGGAAACAAGAATGTTTGGGGTTATAGAGTAAGGCCCATTTTTCGCGGACGAGAAACGCACGCGAGCTTCTGTAGATGGTTCTGCGATTGGAGCTTACAAACCACGTGGTCTGTATCAACCAATGCCACCCATCATCACGTATTATTTCAAAGACTGTAAAAACTTATTTCTAAGATATTAATAATATTTATTCTCAACTAATCATGATGAAATATTAAAAAAAAAATCGAAGTAGGGGTTACTCATTTGTCGCAGCAAGTGCTGAACTTCATGTCGGAGTACAATAACTAAACGTGACTTCTATAGTATATGATAAATCTAAAATACCTTTGTTGTTATTTTCACTTAATAGAAACTTTCTATTAATCGAATACCGGATGATCGAAGGTGCGCTTCACTTGTTGTCGCAGTGCATTACATTTATGTCGGAGTATAATAACTTAACATGGCTTCCATAATATATAAAAATCTAATGTTGTCTTTCCCAATTAATCGATCATTTCCATCAACCGAATGCCGGATAATCCAAGGAGGAGGCATTTGTCGTCGCAATGGGTGAACTTCTTGTCATAGTATAATAACTTAACGTGACTATAATAGTATATAATAAATATAAAATTCTACTGCTTACGCTCTCACTAAAACGACTCTTTCTATTAACCGAATGCCGGATAATCGAAGGAGGGGCCACTCGTCGTCGCGATGCGTCAATTTCATATCGAAGTACAATAACGTAACATGACTACTATAGTATATGATGAATATAAAAATCCTTTGTGGTTTCCCAGTTAATCGATCCTTTCAATCAACCGAATGCCGGATAATCGAGAAATGACTCACTTGTCGTCGCAGTGCGTGAACTTCATGTCGGGCGTGTGCCTGCTGACGAAGACGTCCCGTTCGGAGAGGGGAACCTCCACGTGGGCAGGGTGGGGGATGGGGGTGCCGATAAACAGCAGGTAGAAGGAGCGACGGCCCCCCTCCGCCCCCTCACTCAAGGGTTTGTTGAACTTGTGCCCCACGCAGTGGATCACCTGCACAAGGTAAAGAGAGTACTATACATAATCTTATAACACTCGGGGAAACATGGCTATTCATTTGGCAAAATTTCCCAAGCCGTTTAGGCGATATAATAAGATATGAAGAAAAACACATACAAGTTGGAAATCCAAAATACGCTCTATCTGGCTGCATAAAAATACTATAATATTCATCTCAAAAGTGACATTTGAAATGGTTAAAATTTAAAAATCAACAACAATAGAATTTCAAGTAAAAATTGTCTACCAATATCCCTAATAAGATCTTAAAAATGGCATACAATTTATGAAAATTATGTTAATAATACATAATAATATTTTTTATCCTACTCATACACCCACGACAAAGAAAAGATGGATGACTGAGAAAACTGAAATTGAAAAAGCATGAAAATTCATTTTTTTAAATACATCAATAGTGGCAAACGAGAATAATAACAAATTATAGGTAACCTTTATCATTTTGAATGTTTATTCACCAAATAAACTTTTTAATTACAAAACAGCAATAGGGGGGTAAAACAGAGGGTAAGGGCACATGGGGGGGGGGGTAGCTCGTATTGCGTACTTTCGCCCCACAGGCCTTCAATAACTTTTACCCCATTTCACCATTTTGTTTCATTGCTCTACAGGTAAGTGAACTACGTAAACGTTGGTGTAACGTAACATAGTTTGTAAACAGTAACTAATAAATCATTGAATCATTGTTTGGTGAATCAAAAGCTCAAATGCTTCACCATCAATAGAAAAAATGACAAAACGATAGCTCTATTCTGCTTCACAAAATGTTTAAATAAAATATTGAATATCATCAAAATTTTTGATTAGTAACTTGCTTCATTTTTGTTACTTCAAGCTACATTACCAAGATGAATTTCCATTTTACAACTGGCAATGATGTGGAAATCACGCCGGTTGGTGGTCGGCTCATGAAAGTATGTAATTTTCTTCTTCTTCAAAACGCTACTTTTACCCCCACATACCCCATGGAACTGAACAATAGCTCCACGGAACTCTTAGAATTACCTCGCGACCCACCAGTGGTTCGCAGAATTGAAAACCACTGCTTTAAAAGATGGTGACTAAGACTCTTTAAAGTTTTTTTGTGGGACTAATTTGAAGCATGTGCTTTCCTTACAATATAGACATGTAAACGTAGAAGTGAAATGAATGGAGTTGCTACACCTGATGTTGTCAAGTACCTGATAGGAGTTGGACTTGAGGTTCAGGGTCTTTCTGTCCTTAGCGGTCTTGAGGGAGGACTTGATCCTGAGGAAAAGGGAGATGGCACCTCCCGCGGGGTCCTCATGAGTGGTGAGGACCGTCTGCAGCTCGTCGTGGTCGCACGGGTGGAGGTAGTCAAACATCGGGGTGCCCATCATGTCGGCCTGCAACGAAGAGTTACCAGTTCATGTTTATAGCAGTTCAATGATTTCCCAACTGTGCGATATCAACAACTTAAAAGAGTCCCAGATTGGAAGTTATTATGAAGTTTACAATTGTAATTCAAATTAATTAACAAGTCAATTTATTTTTTGATCTTATATAATTAAACACAAGAATGACAAAGGAGGAATAAAAAAATACTGAATCAAACAAACGAGCGTTATATTCACAGCATTCCTATTCACAAGTAGATTTTCCGTGCTATATATTAATGTTCCTCCGCAGCTCTCATGTTATTAATTAACTATTTTGTGTATGTCCTTTAATTTTAGAAATAGGCACATGCACTTCGTAAATTTCCGCTGCGGGGCGCTGTAACCGGTGTCACCGTACAGTGCATAGTTACTTTACCATACCTAGACATCACTTTTATGAGTACAACTGTGGGCGTTCAATAGTAAAGTGTGCGGACGTGCAGAAAATCTCGGACGTGCAGGAAACATGAAAGTGACCTGATTGGATAAAAATAGTAGAAGTTTTGGAAAAAATTACAAAAAAAATAATGATTAACAACAAATCATTATTTAGTAATTTTTTTTTTTTTAATTTTGTAACCATTTTTGCGGAGACCCTTTAAAATGGGGGCTCTGGGCAGTGCCTCGAATACCCTGCCGTAAATCACTCTCTGGTTGCTACTCACATAGTGGGTTCCGAGAATCTGTTCCACCTTCTCCGATATAAAAAGCACGTCTCCGTCTTCGGAGAGGACGAGGAGGAATCCGTTGAGGGCCTCGCGGTAGCACTTGTCTAAAGGGGTGTGGGTCAACTCTTTGGCTGCAAGAAATAATTTTTAAAAAATAAGAAGAACGATACAAAATTACAGGAGCAATGATTTTAATAGCAAAAGTATAGTTCGGCTCTGTCTAAATGACCACTGTCTCGCTAATGTTTACAGGATTTCGATAAGCTGATTGATAAACTCGCCCCAACGTTCGTTTGTTGATTTGTTTTAAGGACGTTATCCAACCGCCAATTAGCCAGAGCCAAACAATAATAACATCATAATAAAAAGAATAAGATCAATAAATAATAACTGTAAATATAATAACTGAATCGCATTAATTCCAACTTATGATAAAGTAAAAAGGAAACTTGAAAAACTTATGTTAAATCACGTTTCGCATTACATTTTATTTCCACACCAGGAATCAAGCAAAGTACGTTGTTTAATGTGTAAAACAGCATGCTTAATTCTAGGTGTAGGTTTAATACGAAAAAAAATGTGAAGGGCTAGTTTTACAAAGTGGACGAGAGACGTTTCGGAATTGGGCGATTCAATTAGCCTCTGAAAAAGTTCCTCAAGGAGCATTGCTGTTCAAATTATAAAAGTTACAGATTAAGGGTGCAATTTTACAATAGTTAAGAAATGTGTTCATTGATAGCAGTTGGTACACATCAAAGGTAATTACTCTCAGTGGACAGAAGTTAAGAGTGGAATACCACAGGGTTCTGTCTTAGGTCCACTTTAGTTTATTATTTTTATTGATGATATTAGTTGGGAGATTAGGAGCAAGGGCAGTACCTTTGCAGATGATTTAACAATTATGGGGCTGAGAATTCTAGGAAACAGTTAGAGCAATTGTAAGATGATTTAACAAAAATGTTAGAATAGGCTGTTAAATGGAGTATGTCTATTAGTCTAAGTAAGCGTCAGGTTTAACACGTGTACCAAAAATAAAAAATAAGGCTGCCACAAAGAGCTAAAATCCAAGATAGTGATATAGTCAGTGATCTGGGGGTCGAAATGAGGAATTTAAAATGAATCATCAATGTACAATAGGGTAAAAAAATAAGTAATAGATTGTTAAGTTAGATCAGAAAGAGTTTAATCAAAATTCAAGGAAATATTGATATTGTGCAGATGTTTGGTAAAGTGCCATATAGAGTATGCTGTATAGTTTTGATCACCATATCTTAAAAAAAAATACATTGATTTATTACAGAAAGTTCAGCACAGGACCACTAAAATGGTCCAAGGGGTTTCAGGCATGAATTATGAAGATGATTAAGAAATTTGAATACGTATACTATGGAAGAGAGAAGGGTTAGGGGAGATTTGATTCAACTGTTCAAATTTATCAAACAAGGAGATGTGGAGGGTTTAGATTTTAATATGAGTGATAGAACGAAAGGTCATGTTTTTAAATTAAATTGGGAAAAGCGAAAGCACTATTTTTAAAACGGGGTAATTGTCAAATGGAACAACTTGCCAGTGAATATTGCTAATTATCAGGAGTAATTGAACACGTAAAAGTAACAGCTCCCCTTTTTCTGACTTACATTTTTACTTATTGCTATAAAGAAAAACAATTCACTTTCGATTGCTGAACGAACCAGACCGCTGAAAGCAATGACTATAAAGATATAAAGGAACAGGAGCTGTACTTTTGTCTCATAAAATGCAAGTAACACTATTTTTCGTTCGTCTTGAACAATTTTAAAAACTGGAGCTATCTGGTTCTTACAACCAAGTCTTCCAATTGATTTTTAAGAAGAAGTTAGATATTCATTGGGGAATAATTGAGAATACTAGACTGGATCAACCTTCTTTGGCTTTGAGTATGTTGTGGGTCGTCTATATTTGAAGACGTAGGTGTAAAAACCAGACAACTCCAATGGATTTTCAAAATTGTTCAGGACGGACAAAAATCACTGAACGTTTCTTGCAAAAGCACAGCTCCTTTTCATTTATATCTCTATAGACATTGCTTAGAGCCTGTCTGGTTCTTACACCAATCGATAGAGGGATTTTTTTTCTTTAAAGGAATAAGTAAAAAAGTGCAAATCAGAAATGGTTCTTGCAACCACGTCTACATTAGTATTTGTAAATGAAATGTAGCAGCGTTAAATATTTGTAGTTAATAAAAAAATCCCGATTGGCCTTTCAAAAACCTGACAAACTTATGAATAAGTATGATTATTTATATGTTTTTACATCCAGGCTTGTTCATTCAGAGTTTCTGTGGAAGATTAAAAGGACTCCTCTAAGGGGAGATAAAAGGTTCGCAGTGGGCTCATGTATGAAGTTCGAACTAGTCCCCGCTATAAAGTCCGGTATCGGGACCAACGACTGTGAAGTTCACCTCTGCATATACAGTGGAGGGTATACTAGTGTTCCTATTATGCGTTTTTCAAAGGGCGCCGCGCCCTGCCCTTTTTTTTTGTAAATGCCGATGCGCCCTGCCCTTTTTAGAAGTGAAAAATGTGCCCTGCCTTTTTTTCAGTATCTTCTTTGCGCCCTGTAATTAAAAAAATATATTTTTTTCCGCAAAAATATTTGCGATCTTCGTCAAACGAGGATATCACACGAAATTTAAGAAGGTTATAACTCTTAATTTCGGTTGCCTCTGACGAATGCAACTTCCAGATGGCACTCTTTTAAGAATTTTTTCATTCATAAAAAAACTTTAAAATTGTAGAAATTCACTAAACGCGATCTGCTGCGATCTCTTTTGAAAGACTTGCAATCCTTTTGCATCTGAGGAATAAATGTTTATACTTCACCACGTTATATTTCATCATGATTTAATTTGTACTACACAACAAAATGGCATTAAATTTTTCGAAAATATAATTTAATTTACGAAATTGAAGTTTAGGACTTGTCATTTGGAGTTATAAAAATTGATTTTTGAAAGAAGCTTGTTTCTTTTTGTTTAGTTTGTATTAATGTTCTAATTTGTTTTACTGCTAATATATTTTGTTAATTTTTTTTTATTTGAAACTTATCTCTCTCCTCCCCTTTATGAAATTTGAGATAATAAAAACTTTTTAACAAGAAACTTTAGAAAATTTTGAAGATTTCAGAATTTTCTTTTTTGAAATTAAAAAAAAAAAATACTATTAGAGATTTTTTTTTATGTAATGAGTTTATGGTGCAGTTTTTTAAATTTTATTTTTTGTGAAATTTTAAACATTTTTAAAAAAACTCTTAAATTATACAAACTTTAAAAAAGAGAAAATTCTGGCCCTCTTGAAAAAAATCCAGTTAAAGGTAAGGAAAGTGCCCTTTTAGTCAACAGAAAGTGCCCTTTTACATAACAAAAAGTGCCCTTTTTGACAAATCCCCCCCCTGCCCTTTTTTAAAACTATGTGAACACTAGTTATACTACATGACAGGTAAAAAAGGAGGGATAGTCTCTTACGCCCGAGTATGGTGATCATGTCCTTGACCTTGAGGCATGCGAGGGTGAGCCTCATGACGGAGGCCTTGTCCAGGTTGGAGGTGACGGAGGAGGGGACGGGCAGCTCCCGGGACAGGTCCTGGAAGATCTCGGACTCCTTGGAGCGGCGGCATCGGGCGGCGTCCCGGGACTTCTCCTTCCGCTTCTCCGAATTCCTGTCCCAAACATCCATAATTAGAAACGAGAGAAATTGAGTAATTGCTCTTTTGCACATGACCATTGCCCACCATAAAACCCTCATCAAAAGGATGAAATTGAAGGTTTTTTGAGGTATTTATAAAACATTTTTTAACCCTTTGCACTACAACAACTCTTTGCGTGTTCCGTTCTTTCTACGGAACAGTTATTCATCATTATGTTCTTTTCCCTGGAATTTGTTACGCTTATAAAAAAAATAAACTTAATCTGTTATGGATCTGCAAAAGAACGAGTTGAAAAAAATATGTTTTTAAAACACAATATCATGCTATTCTCATTTATTTTAAAGACCATGGAACCAAAAGAATGAGTCGTTATGTTGTCGCCTGAGCGGCGCCAACGGAGTGCAAAGGTTTAAAGTATTTAATTTTGATGCATAAACCTTTAAAAAATCTGCATTTAACCTTCTTTCAATAATTATAATAATTCAAAATTGAAGGTTATTTTACGGGTTTTATGAAAAAAATTCTAACAAATCCTCACATTTCACAATTTTGATGCAGTTTTATGTTGACTTTTTTTGCTGGGTATGGAGAAAAGTTTATATTTTTTGTTCGAGGGTAAGCTGGTATTTTGGCATAGTCAATGGAGCAACTTTAGGATTTTAATGTGGGCCAGCATAGCGCTTATATATTACGAGAGAGCAGGGCCTATTTTAACGGGCAGTCGTGGCTGAATTGGGCAGTCGTAAAATAAAAATGGGCAGTAGTAAATTTTAATAGGGCAGTCGTGAAATGTAAGAAGTTTTAGTTAGAAGAATGAATATTAAAAAAAAGTCAATTGATTAGGGGAATCTCAATCGTTATTATTTTTTTTATTTTCGTTAATATATATGGGTTAAACAAAAAGTCGAGATAAAAATACGTCAAGTCCTCTGTACATGAAACGCAATTCTAGCTTCTGTTGAACACTGCTGAATTTTGAATTACAGAAGTTGATCAAAGGATTTCTAATTTAATTTAAATATTCAATCGCAGCAGAATTATTTACAACCTATTTCCTCGTTTCGCTTATTCTGGTGCTGCCATCTATCGAAGTTTTAGGCTAAGTAATAACCCATTGAAATGAAAGCGAGCTTTAAAATAAAGGAGCAAACATTCAAAACATTTTGTCCAAATTATCTGAAAATTTGATTATTACCAAACTGAGTTCGCCTTTGAATTTTCTATAAAACTAGTCTTTTTTATTCCCCCAAACGCATTTTGTTCTATTGAAATTAACTTGCAAAGATTGGATCTGTATACCCAGCAAACATTGGAGTTATGGCAAACTGTTGGCCCAGTGCTGCCAGTGATGGCCACTGCTGGCCATTGGCCAGCCGTGCACTAGCCCAGTAAACGGCCAGTACTGGATCTTGCGGTTACGGAAATATAGGGGAAAAAAATTAATGGCCCAATAATGGCTGGCCGTTACCAGCCCACTACTGAAATTCAAGTACTAGCCCTTTACTGCTCAGCCACAACTTTTGCGTCAGTCGGAATAAAATTTTGAAACGGAAGTGCTTATTGAATATATAATAGATAATTCATCAAAGTTTGTTTTAATATGTGCTGAACCCTTCATAATTGTCAGTATAGCTGCCCAGTATTAAATTTATATTATAAAGATTTCATCGTGTTACTTTTCTTTAATATAAAATAAAAAATAATATAAAATGTTTAAAAATGTTTGGACAAAATAAATTTAAATATTGGTCAGCCGTGCACTAGCCCAGCAAATGGCCAGTACTGTATCTTGTGGTAACGGAAATTTATACGGAAAAAAATGTAATGGCCCAATAATGGCTGGTCGTTACCAGCCCACTACTGGATTTCAAGTGCTATAAAAGTGTTATAAAAATTAATGCATTCTTTATCTGAATGGCTGGACATTCGTATAAAAAATCTTATAACAAATGCTAGTAAAATGTTTAATTATTTGTTTAAAAAAAATATTAAACCTTTTAAAACAAAAATAATTATTATATTTTGAATAGTAATTCTGTCGGAACAAACACAATATAATATTTTTTTTTAATTAGTCAATAAATTAAAACACTTATGCTTTCGTAAAACTGATACTTGTAAAATTTATATATTTTTGCTTAATATTAAAGTTGCTTTAATATGAATGGAAAATAAGTAATAATTGATTTTAATTTTCAACGATAGATGGGGTTGTTTATTTTAGTCTAGTTGCTGTTTTGTAGTCCGTCCTTGTAAATCCATCCCCCCTGCCTCCCCCCCCCCCCCCCCCCTTCTCCCCCCCAGCTCCCTTCCCATGCAAGGGGTTCTTGCCTTTGTGGAGAGAAGAAAGCCCTGGGTTGTAAATGAAACAAGCGTACAAGGTTTGTCGCGTCTCTGGTCTGATAGTTGGTGACTTCAGGCGTTTCTGAGTACTGCCCTGCCTTCTGAGAATAATAGGGGAGAAGACTGAATAGAAGGTTTGCTTGCCCATAAAACGAACCATTCGAACACAATCGGTCAACGAATATTTTTTTCAGATTATTTACTTCGAACACTTTTGAAAGTGTTTTGATGTAATGAAAACCATACATTCTTCAAAAATAAAAACACTTAGTGAAGTAGTTTGAATTCCAATTTGCATGGAAACCTTATATTATATTAGTATTTTAAAAATTGCACATTTTTGTTGCACAAAAAATCCCTCTTCATTGATGAAAAACACATGTATCAATTTTGCTATTCACTAGTTTTAATACTGACGGTGCAATAATATATCAAAGAAAAAAATATCGCATTCTTCCAATTGTAAATTCATCATATTTAACGAAATTATTTGGGTGCCAAAATAGAATTTTAAAAATGCACTGCATCAATATTTTCTATTAAAGTTTTTTTCAAATAAAATATTTTTTGAATTTCAATTAAATGTTTCTGAAGTGAAACGTCTTTAAAATCAGGTACATGGGGTATAAAGATAGAAACACCAAATTAAACGTTTCTGGTTTTTGTCCACTCCGCCATAACATAAAATTTTTAATTAAAAAAATCATTTTATACAAAAATAATTTAGGGGAATTGTCTTTTAAAAAAAATATTTTTAGGAAAATCTTCGTATAGTACATAAAAATTGTTCAAATAATTTCATTCATTCATATTTTTGTTACCTAAATAAAAGGTTTATAAATTTGTTCATATTGTTAAGTGCTAATAATTTTCCAAATATGATTAAAGATATAAAATAAAAATTTCTAATTAATTAATGGAAGTTTCTTTTGGGCAGTATTAATGTATTTATACTTGAATAAAGTTAAAATTGTGTTTAAAAAAAGCATATTCGATTAAAGTAACGACGACGTAAATAAATATCGGAAAACTCATTAGAAGAGTAATCGGGGTTTGAACCGGGGACCTACACAACCGAAGGCGCACATTTTACCACAGGACTACCAGATCGCTAGGAGAAAATCAAAAATAACCTCTTTTGTGTAAATTATCAAAGCTAACTGGCGGCAATATTGACGCTATATTTCTAAGTGTAATCAAATATAGTAATCTACTAGCATCGTCAAATTTTGGTAATTCATCACAAAACAAATGATGGTTTATGATAATTATGAATATGGATCACAATTTCATGTAAAAATTATGAAAATATATTAATAATTAAACCAGTTATAGGATTAAACAGCGCTTTAGATTAGGGATAACGCGCTGTTACCACGTTCAACAAGTATTCGCAGAATCTAAACTGTGTGAATGGATATTCAATCATATATCAAAGTAAACAATAACATAACAAAATATTGATGGGCCCACATGTAGGAAGACTTGACCTTAATTTATCATATGACTATTTAACGAAAATATTCATGATTTTTAGCAGACAATGTATTTGATGCAAGTTTCACCATTTGAATGCAATTGTATTGGGCAGTGTGAAATTGAAAACGTTCGTTAGTTGGGATTATTAAAGGCAAATGATTATAAACTATTAAATGATACATGAATTTGCTTAATATTTTCTCAAAATGTCGATAATAACAATACTCATTATTTAATAAAAAAAATTACTGACATTTTTTAATTAAATGATTTTTTTTTAAAATTGTCATGCGCCTTTAATTTTGAATAAAATATTAATTAATTTAAGAATATAAAACTTTGAATAACTGAAGATTAAAGGTTTCCGGGCTGTGTGTTTATATCAGAAAATAATTTTATAAATAAAATATAAACTGTACAAACGTGATTAAGTTTCAATTAATAAAGAACGTTATTTCCATAAAAACAAAATGTCAATTGATAATACATTTTCTAATCAATTAACAAAACTTAAGTGTTAAAATAATCGCTTACTTCATATTGTTCGATTTCATATTACATCTAAAAAATTTATAAACATTACAAACAGAAACGTTTAAATAAAATTTAGATTTGAAAAATGGTTTGAGAAAATTTTACATTGATGGTATTAGCAATATTAATCTAAAAAATAAAATTAATAAAATATTATTAAACTAATAAAGTAACAATTAACCAAGATAATTCAGTTTTTTAACATGCGTTTTGTTTTTATTAAATATTGAAAGTTTTAAATTTTTTATAGGTTCCCGAAGTGTCGAAAAAGTGGCAATAAGCATTCGATTAAAATAAAAGAGGGGTTCGAATGACAACAGTCTGTGTAGAGATCTCACAATTAAAAGATTGTCAAATACGTTCCTGTTCAAAGTAATCCTCCCTTTAGAGGGGACTTGTGCGCATTAAATCTGTCGTGGTAAAAAGTCCTCACTCCTACATCACGTGCGTGGGGTACCATATCGGGTGTTGTCATAGTCGTCTATACATGGTTTAAAATTACAAGGCAGTGTTCACAAGTCTTTCCTTCGGGATTGATTCAGAATTGTCATCAACAGTCCATTGTATAGCTCATGTATGGCCTTATTTCAACCAACCACACAACCCAAGTCTTCCCTTTCTGTTAGATCCTGAACCATCGCCAACAGCCCATTGCACAGCTGTATTCCGAAGTTAATTCATTGGTAATTATTGAAAAGTAATTATTAATCTATAAATTATTCTCAAAATTATATATTTTTATTACTGTGCATTGTATTCTAAACTTTCTTTTAGTACAAAATATTATTTCGAGATATCAATTTTGTTGATGAGGAAAAAGTAAACACTTCTACTTTTACTACAAGACGCGGTAATCTTTGTAAAAATGGCGTTAGTGTTCTATGGGTTAGTGTAAAGTCAAACACAAAAATAAATGTAAGTATATATATCTTCCGTTATTTTTTTCTTTTTTGAAGTCTGCTATTATCTCCTGAAAAATAAATTAGGTTTTATTACACTTTCCGGTGTTATTTTTTATTCATTGCATGGCAGATTTTTCATACATCAGATTTAGAGTTTCGATCTTATTCTGCTATTCAAATGGTATAATGTGGAGGGATTAGAGGTATGTAGAGGATTATAGGTTATGTATTCAAGTTATAGAAATCATTGCTTAATTGGGAGTGTCGAAAGCATTTTTTATAGGGTAATAGATAAATGGAATAATTTGTATGATTATGTTAATTTTTCAGGAATGACTAGTTTTGAAAGGCAATTGGATCTGAATTGGACATGAAAAAAACATAGTTTTTGTTGTAGAAAGCGTTATATTTTCTTTCTGGTGTATCATCAATATTATGATGTATATTATAGATTTAAAATGGTATAAATCACAAAAAATTGGAAAATGAACCAACACTATTTCCCATTACTAGACATCTAACATTTGGCCAAGGGGTGTGGCTCTAAGTTCAATAGGTTGCCCAATAATAGATTTTTTTTACTAATTACAAGCAAATGATTTTTTAAATCTGATTTTTTTCTAAATTCTGCTTTTATGAGAGCTATTCGACATATGAGCCGAATATAAACTGAAAATTCGTCTCACCCCTATATATAATGTAATTAGAAGGCCCAGTACAATAAAATGCCCAGTAGAGCATTTTATTGTAGATTGCAAGAAAGCATGATTACCAAGTTTAACTCCTGTCTTGTGATTATATTTCAAAACTTTAATTATATAAATATACTTTTATTTAGACAATGGATCTGACTGAGAGATGGATTGAAGAGACCTGAATCAAACAGTCGAGGGCCTGCTGAGTTGTTGCCTAAATTACAAGGTAAATTTTTCTTTTCGGATATATCCTGTATATAAAAAAATATGTGTATAATGTGTATATAAAAAAATTTCTTCTATTTTTACAAAGCCGCTTAACATATAAAGGTAGTGAAGCAGATTACCATGAAAATTCAATGAAGTACAATTAATATACTAATAACAAAGAATAGAAATAACACTTTCTGTCTTAACTAGTTAATTGTATCAACAAACTTGCTAAATTATAAAATTAGGCACTATATATATTGTATATAAGTAGTAAAATTTACTTATTCATTCACAGGTGGTTTATTAATACAATTCTTAATAGTTAAGGCAGAAAGTGTTATTTCTATTTTATATTAGTATATTAACTGTACTACATTGGATTTTCATTGGCTTTTGTAGTGCGTGTGTCGTTGTGTTTGTCAAATCATAAAACATAAATCTTACTAGATAATACAAATTTTTGCTGAAAACTGAATATAATTGCAACTGATTATTTAGTTCCGAAGGACAAATAATATATCTAAAATTTAAACTTTTTATTTTATTTGACCTGTTTAATTATATGGTTATTATATGCTAAATTTCCTACTCTCTCCCTCCCAGATTCATAATAAAATATAGAAATTTTTCAAAATTCAATAGTTGAAATAATTTATTGTTTGAGAATATTCTCATTAATATTAAGAATAATTCATATTAATGAAAGCAAGTAAGCTAAATTATAAAATTAGACACATCAACCGAATTCTAACGAAAAAAAATTCAGAAAAATTACTCTTTTATATCATAATTTACCAATCTTAAAAAAAAATGCTTAATTTTATTATTTTTTCCCCTCATATTATAAAAATGTTCTGAAAAATATTAAAAAAAAACCCAACTCTTTGATTAAACTTTTTTCTTCAAATTTTTCAATATTTTGTTATTTTTATATATATTTATCTTTTATTTCTCTGTGTTTTATTTCAGGCCGGATGCACTACAAGATAATTGCCTGGATGCTGTGCTGTCTGGATGTCCGTTGAATCCCCACTATTCCTCGAATACAGAAGTTCTCAATATGTCCACGAGAGGGTCTAAATAGACCACAAAGGTCAGATGTTATTTTTTTTAAGCACATTCTTTATTGAATACAAAAAAAGTATTTAAATAGCAAATCAACATTTATTTTAAAGGAACATAATTATAGGCATTGTGACCTTATTTTTTAACTTGATATCTTGTACAGGGTTTGTACAGTCCTTGGAAGTTCTTATAAACTCTTTATTTTCGTTTCAAGTTTGTAAGGGTCCTAAAGTACTTTAAACTTCTTGTTTTTGTCCAAAGGGTCCTTAGAAACTTTCAAGTAGCCGAAGGCTCTTAGAAGTCCTTAAAATGACTAACCTCTATTAAAAATGTTGATTCTTAATGTAAACACAACTTGATACAAAATTGGAATAGGAAAATTTTTAATAGTATTTTATGTTTAAGAATACCAAACTATCTAAATTCTAAATAGAACAAAATGGACAAAATTATATTACACATAAAAGAAAGCAAGGAGAACCAATTATTTTTTTTCAAAGGGTTCCAATTAGCCGTAACTCCTAGCTGGAATTTTTCTGAATGATCTGTAGATAATTATACTTAAAACAAACCCAGGAATGAAAGAATGGAAAGTCAAACATATAATGTACATGGATAAATAAATTTTTATTTTATTTGAATATTTTTTCATATGTGTTTGACTTTCTATTCTTTCGTTCCTGGGATTTCTAAGTTTATCTGTTTTAGGTTTAATATCTACAGATCATTCCGAAAACTCCTAGATGAAGGGAACCCGTAATTCCGTTGGAAAAAGAAAATAGTCGATTCACCTAGTTTTCTCTTGTTTGTAATTTAAATCTTGTCCATTTTATCCAAAGTAAAAATTTAGATGTTTTGACTTATTTACAATATTCTTAAATATAAAATACTATTTTAACTTTTTCATATTCAAATTTTGTATTACATGAACGCAATCTATTAGTAACTGAAACTTCAGAACATACTATAGATTTGTGTGGTTAGGTTTATATTATAAAATTATAGGAATTTTCTTGCAATAATATTAAAAACGTATTTTGGATAGAAAACCAACTGGTTCGTTGCACTTTATATCTTTTAGTTGATTGTGCCTATTTTTCTCTTTTGTAAATTTATTTTAATATTATTTTACTAAGAAGCCTATTTGAAATTTTATACTTAACTTTTCATTAAAAATGTATACAAGTTTGCATTAATGTCCTTATAAAGTGCTTTTAAAGTCCTTAGAAACTCGTAATTTTTATTTTCAAATTTATTCAGATGTATTGAATTGTGCCAATATAATATTTGACACTAGAATTCTTTTTAGTACTTTTAGGAAGTGATGATTCATGCTTTGTCTAATTTTTAATTTAATGGTCCATAGCCATCTAAAGGGGAACCATTGCTCTAATAGTTCACTTTCATAGTCTTCTTGCAAGTTTTCTGTGCTCAATTTTAAATATTGGAAACATTTTATTTTGCAAAGAAATTGCTATTTAACCACCCAACTACAAAACAATATAAATAAAATTTGTATTTTATCCAAATTTTCTTGGAAAAGGCTGTTATATTTTTTTATTTAACACAATATAATTCAAAATCTTTTTAATGTTATACAGAGTAATTTATCATTTGGCATGAAAAAATATTGTTTAGGTTTGAATTTTTAAATGTTGAGAGGTATAAATTGTGAATGATTTGCTGAAAAGTTATAAAAGCATATTAAAAACTAATTGTAGATATAGCTTATACAATGTTAATAGATTTTTTTTAATGAAATATAATTTTAATATTACTTATAAATTTAATTTTACATGTTATGCATGACAAAAAAATTCTTTAAATATCCCCTAGAAAATATTTCTTTTGTTTGAGAACTTATAAAAAATATTTTAAGTTGTATATTAAATTATTATAATATTACCTATAACACTACTACAGTATAAAAACAAAAAATATCATCTACCAACATTTATTTACTGATTTGGGTTGAAAATAGTAACTAAAATATTTGTGAAGTTTTAAATATTTGTTTCTTATTAAAAATTAATAGGGTTTCATAAAATTAAATTTGTAGTAAAATATATGATATAATTAATGATTTTGTTTATTTTGCAGTATTTGTTCTTAAAAGAATTTAACTTCAAAAAATAATATTAGACCTTCAAACAAAAGTTTATAACAAAAATGACTCTTTATGTAAATAAACAGTTTAGTTTTAATTATCAAATTTAAATAATAAGACATTTGAAAATCGGTTTATTTTATAAATGATATTTTTGCACATTCAAACTTTTATTAATTTAAAATATATTATTTTATGTGACATTGTTGTTCCTTTTTAGATCCTATTGGTCAGAATAAGTTATTGCTGATGCAAATACAGATAAGAAGTGGCTATCCAGAACAGAGAAGTTGAAATAGTGTGTCTGCACTCGATTGAAATAGTTCTGTTTAATAAAAATATCATTTGAGTATATATTTTGCATCTTCAATTTAGTGCTTTAAAAAAATTGTACACTTAGTTTCATTGCTAGATTAACAAATTAATATGTTGCAGTTTTAGATTGGAGCCTGTGATTAGATATTGTTGTTTACAATAGTTGAAAAAAAAATTAGCATAAATTTCCCATAGGAAAAATTGCAGTGAAAAATTTAATGGTAATGTATAATTTTATAAGCTCAGTATAAATTGCACTGGTACAGTATTCGAACAATGCAGTAAGGCTAAATAAGCCATATAAGCTGCATTGGCAGAATATTGTACAAATGCAGTAGAGCTATATAAGCTGCATTGGCAGAATATTGGGCCAATGCAGTAGAGCTAGATAAGCTGTGTTGGCAGAATACTGGGCCAATGCAGTAGAGCTAGATAAGCTGTGTTGGCAGAATACTGGGCCAATGCAGTAGAGCTAGATAAGCTGTGTTGGCAGAATACTGGGCCAATGCAGTAGAGCAGGAATACATGTATACTAAACCTTTATTGGTAAGATACTGGGCCAATGCTGGCCACCGTAATGTTCAGGGATTTCTATAGTGGCCCAATTCTGGGCCAGTATTGTAAGGCCGAATTTTAAAATAATCAGTACTGGCGAATTGCTGGGCTAGTACTGTAACCCCAAACATCCTTTTTGACAGTATTGGCATATTATTGGCCCAACGCCGTGAAATCCGCGACTTACGGCATGTCAGTGTTGGCCCGTAATTACGGGCCAGTACTGGCGAGGGCGGACACGTTTGTTACGACGCCATCATGGCCAGCCTGTATTGGGCCACTACTGGGATTTGTGGCAAACCGGTATTGGCCCATCACTGGGCGAGTAGAACATTGTTTGCTGGGTAAGAGTTAAAGTATTTCGAAAAAGTAACATGGGTTAACCCACAACTCAACGTAACAAACACGTCTTGAATGTTTGTACCTCAATTTAGAATAACAGTTTCACAATATAATATATTTAAACTAGAAACTCCCAATTAATGGTTTAAACGCTTTTCAATAGTTTTTATTCAAAATTTTAATTATAAAATTAATCAGAACAATAAAAATATTTTTCACACGTATTTTTTTTTTAAATTAATGTAAAAGACAATTCTTGAACCGATATTAATGAATAATGACAAGCTTATATTTGTAGTTCTATAGAAGTTATCCTAATTTATTTTACGTCGACAACTGAAAAAAATACTTCTCTTGCACAGCCGAAATAACAATAATATATGTATTAACTTAAACTTCATAAAAAACTCTTTTAATTTTAAGTAATTAAAATATTGCTTGTGATAGTAATAAATAAAATATAGTCGCATTGATGATGTAATCATCTAAATCGTCATAAAATTTTATAAAATCTACGCTTCACAGAATAAAAAAAATAACCTATTCAAGATAAACTTTTTAACAAATTTCCGTGAGAAAATTAAAACATTTTGCCAATCATTATATTTCAACGAAGAATTAGGTTTAATCACATGGGGTTTTGATTATTACAGTAACATTTTACCAATAATTAAATTTCATAGAAGAATTATGATGTGTTTTTGAGATAACTCAAATTTTTTTAAATAACGTATTTGCAAACAATAATATTTTACTTTTTAAAAAATTATATATTTTCAGTTGTGTAATTAAAAATAGAAACCCTAAAAATAGATTATTCTTAATAAAACGAAATAAAGAAAAGTAACATGCAAAATTTTCTTTTATCTTGCTATACAATTTTATAACGAACTTCCAGAAACTATAAGAGACGTAAAAAGCCCAACAATATTTTTAAGGCATTTACAATTATATTTATTACATATTGATAAATGTTAATTTAATTTTATTGAGAATAATAATTTTAAATGTACTATTTGAATATAAATTTTGATGTATTTGTAATGTTTCAATGTAATTTTAATTTTTTTTTTTTTTGTAAGTATAGTTTCATGTAATTTTTTTGTATCTGCGGCCTAGGTGGGGCATGTGCTCTTTTGGTCGCCCTGATTGGATTCTTTGTTCAATAAACAACATACATACAATTCCGTTTATAACTTTCTGAGAAAATGGTACATAAAATGTGTGAATTTAACATGATCCATATTATACTTCACTTAATAAATGAAATTTCACAAATCAATAACGTGAAGTTGGTTTATCTTTAAACTGCTTGTTGAATGGCGCACGTGAGTGCGAATGAGATAAGATTAGATAAGCCGCAGTATGTGCAACAGTGTGTGTCATTCCAGCAAGAATCATGGAAATAACTCGCTTTCCTTTCAAGAATGTAGGTTCATTTCCCTTTTTAAATTGATGCCAATTTACCTGGACTATACCTGAATTGTGGTGTCCATTTCAAAAAGCTGCAATATACTAAGTGGCCAAAATAGTATGACCACATGACGTTTTTAAGTAAATTAGCTATGAAGTAACACTGTTTCCCATAGAGAGCGAGAAAGGTATAAACCTTAAAAGGTGCTTGCTTACAACGTCCGAGAAAGGTATAAACATTGAAAGGTGTTTGCTTACAACGTCAGTAGAACCGTTTGGGCCGAACAGGTATGGGTTAAAAACACGTTTTAATGGACTTTGAAAGTGAAATGAATGTGTGTGCACAGAGTCGTGGTCAGCGAAACCGATGTATTTGTAAAAGGTTCATGAGCAGATGTAGTGAAAGTGTCTAAAGACTGGTCGTTAGCGGCTGCTGAATGCTCCAACGGAAAGAAGAATATCCAGGTTTGTATGAGACAACCGAAGAGAAACAGTGCAGCAAATTTTAGCCTCTAAAAGGATCTCGAAATGTACTATTTGCCGTACACTTCAGCCTATTGGATAAGGAAGCGAATGGGATATGGGAATGGTCATTATTTTGGCCACTCTGTGAAAAATATAAAATATAAACTAATTATTTCTAATTCCTTAAATCATAATTTTTATAATTTTTTTTAAAACTAATTTATTAATATTGACCAAGTATAAAATATTAACTACTAACATTTTAAACGCTTCTTCACAATATATATATATATATATATATATATATATATATATATATATATATATACATAAAACGCCTTCAAACCTTTTTTGTGGCTCTTTTTTTATTATATGAATTTCTGTTACATTAATGTAACGTCTGGCCCATAAGTTTTTTGGACCATATAAAAATGCTCGACATTGACATGCGAAAGCAACTCAAAACGGGTTGAAAAACAAGGTCAGGACAGAAAACGTATTTACGGTTTAATGAATCCATTCTGGTACTAAAAAACTCCGTAACAAATACCGCGATTTATATAAAATAGGTGGCGTTCAATAGGAAATGATGTGCTTATGCGTGTAAAATCTTTTAAATAAAGCAAAGACTGTAAGGGGCGTGGATAAGCGCGGCACGCAGACCGACTTGTTTAACTTCCTTATGATGTCGAGGCTTTTTCTTGACGACCAATCCTCAGGGATATAATGTGCTGAAATGACGTTCGGGACGTGGATGGGGTCACACAGAACAGCTTGTTTATCTGCCTTGTGATTGCGAGGAATTTCTGGGGGACCCATCTTCGTGTATATAATTTGTGAATATTTGTTTATAATTCACAAGAAACTCTTTTTGCCCAACTCCGACACAAGCACACTTGGACATCTAAATTCAGGTAAATTTCAAAAACACAACTAAATTCTTCCATGTGTTTCAAAAAGCTATAACAAGTATAAAATATTAAATATATTTACTATTTTATTTTTAGCGGCTTTGCAAAATTCTATTATAGTTTTTCATATTATAATTTTTCAAGTTATGTAACTTTTTAATTTAATTTTATTTCTATCAGTTTACCGGTGTTTGGGGTGAGTTTAAAGTAAGTCACGTTTCAGTTGTAGTGTAAGTCATATTTCAGTTATAGTGTAACTCACACAAATTAATTTAAATTAAAATAATTTGAAAACACATCAAGAAATATATTTTTTACCTGATTAAACTTCAAACCTTATACAACAAAACTGGCATAATTTTTTTTTTATATAACAGAGCAATAGGGAAGAAAACGTAAATTGAAATGATATCCACAAAAATCGTGTCCTTTCTTGTAGTGTAAATCCCAGTGTGACATTTTTATTTTTAAAAATTAAAGTAAAACAAAATGAAAAAAGTTTACATTGTCAAAAAATAGAACATAAGTCTGGTATATCAACTGACATAAAAAGTTTTTTTTGAAACACAAATGACTTTTGTTAACTAAACTTACAATGTGGTATAAATTGTCAAATGTAGTGTAAGTCACGCGTGGAATTATCCAATGATATAATCAATGAGCAAACAGTTACGAAATTGTGAATTACGTTATTAGCTTTACGTCATAAAAATATATAAGCAATGATACCTAACAAGCATTATTATTTTTACCAAAAGTAGTAGTATTTATTTTGACCAGCTATTATCGTACTGTACTTTTGAAATTCGCTGAACGTTTATCATTAACTGCCATTGAAACAGCACAAAACACACACAAAATATAGAGGAATAACTGACCTTCAGTAATTAAACTTGCTGCATTTAAAAAACATCCAAAGTCGTTAAAAGGTCAAATATTGATTTTATTTGGTGATTAAAAGGAAAGGTTATAGGAAGGACTTCTGCTTGATTGATTGTCAAGGAAAAATTATAATAGAAAACTTGCTTTGTTGTCCATAACTTGAGACCCGTAATAGTTACTATAATTTACATATTTTCATATTCATATGGGAACTTAATCGATTGCGAGATACGAATTCATTGCATATGCTTTGGTCAACAGGTGGTTGAATATGGGAGTTTAGCGAGAGAAAGGGTTTGTTGAATTAACGTCACACTAGAGGTACACAATGGACTATTGGTGACGGTTCGGGATCTATCACTTTTTGGTTTGTTTTAGTAAATAAACGTCGCACTAGAGCTGCACATTGGACTATTAGCGACGGTTCGAGGCCTATGCCGAAGGAAAGACCCGGGAACAATGCCTCGTATTTTGGAACCATTGTCAGATGACGAGGACAATACCTGAGCTGACACCCGATGCAACCTCAATAGGCATCAGGACATTGGACCCGGATCAAATTTAACGTATACCAGTCCCGTATACACGGCATAGAAATTTGAGGTCAAGTTCGGACGACACATTGTTACCTGGTAGCGAATCTGGCAACTCTCCGTTCACTGCGTTTTAACGTTTTGTTAAGTCTCTTGGTATCAGCCATATTCGAACTCGCAACCTTCTGGTTGCTAGTCAACATCGGATCGGGATCTATCACGAAGGAAAGACCTGGGAACGCTGCTGTGTAATTTTGAACCACGGTCGGATGACGAGGAGAATACATGAGCTGTGTAGGCGTGAGGACATTTGGACCACAAAAGATTAAGGATGATGTTTTTGGCGAATATCGAAGGAACAGATCTGGCAGTCCTCCGATCACAAGCTCGCTGCACTTGCAGATACAAGATTCAAACCCAAAACCCCCCAATTATGAGTCGACCGCTAGGTCACTCAAAGCTAATTCTAGTTGTTTCTCATTCGGTATTTTATACTAGTGTTTATTGCTATAACAAATTTGGTCCGCGATATCACACACATTTTTTTTCTTCTAATAACAACATGTGACGTGGTCCTTATTTTCCAAAAAGCAAGTCAGGGCCCTTTGCTCCATCTATTGGGTCACCATCTATAATTTAATTGCCCGAAAACAATATATCCTTAGGGTTATAAATCTATATAATCTTGGCTACTTTTTCAAATTCATATGCTAAACAAAAAATATTTTCTTTTAAACATTGTTCCTGAGATAGTGAACTGCGGGTACACTACGAGCGATTATTAATTGCATCCAACTCAGGGATGCCAGTTCTCCGATTTCGTAAACGCCAAAGTAAAGGTGAAAAATCGCCAAACTCGTATTATAATAATTAATACAAACTCACCAAATGGTTGATTATTTACCAAAGCTGTTAGCCAGGTTGTGAGAGAAAGGATTTTTTTTGTCCAACTAACAAGTTGCCCAGACAGCGGACATAATTTGAATTTTTTAAGAGTGTGAAGTTAAACTGTTTAGTTGCATATCAGATAGTTTCCAGTGCGTGGTTAACCTTAGGGAATAAAAAATATTGTCCGAACACGAGTTTATTTTTAATTCATCAATGCAAAACCGAGTTTTTTTTACTTTAATTTCATAGAGGGCAGATCTGATAGTTTGCCTTAACAAGAAGAATTTTTTTATTATTATTCTGAGCATAAACATTTAATCTCGACACCATGCAAAGTGTCCATTTCATAACAAAAATAAAAATAGTTTAAACTGGAATGAATATAACCAAAAGTGTAAACAAATTTGACAGAGAAACGCGCAATTATCTCAAAAGACGACGTTAATAAAGAAAAAGTTCTTTTCTATTCTAACTGCGACCGCAGCCTCGGCCAGTGACGTTTCCCAGAAAAGATTTCGAATACAGAACTTCAGACGCCTAAAAAAACTAGTCTCCTTTTGGATGCGGCATCTTCGCAGAAAGAAAACTCGGTCGAGATACGAAGGAAGAAGAAAACTTTGCTTTTTGGTAACTTTCCGCAGAAAACACGGCGAGTAAATGTGAAGAATTTCGACTGGTATCAGTTCGTAGCTTATCGCTTGGCAGTTCTTGGTTGATAAGAAACAAATACTTCCGGAATTCAAAAGGCAGTCGGAATCTCTTGATATTAATTTGAAAATTGTACACTGATTTGAGTATTGTTCACATAAGAAAAATAATAATATTTTTCTGAATTCGCTCGGAAAAGCTTGAAGAAAAAAACCCTACTATAATGTTAAAGCAAAAATCCAAGTCTGCCCTCTGTGAAATAAAGAAATGAACTAAAAAATAAAGCGCAAATGTAAAGGTTTTGTTACAGATTCCAGAGGTTTTAAAGGTTTATTACCGATAAAAAAGGGTTTTAAAGGTTTTATTACCGATTCCAAATAAATATCACAAACATTTAATTACTTTTCTCATCGTATAAAAAATAACCAGTCAATTAGATTTTCATGATTTTGTGATGACATTAAAAATAATAATTTTACTAATAAAAACCACTATTTAATTTTATTATTATTACTCTATCGTTAATTAATGCAGATCTATTAAATTACTCATATATTTGGGATATAATTAGGGTGCAAATAGCACAAATGGGATGATTTTTAAGTCCTTCTTTAATAACATATCATTTTCTTTTTCGAAGATATTTTATCCTAGCGAGTTACTTAAAAAGAATAAAAACCAAATACAGAAGAGCTAAAAATAAAGGAAAAAATTTACTTATTAGGTATTTCTGTGTGTTGAAGTTTTTGCTGCACCTACGATCTTTCGTAGTTATTTCTCTTAACATCGGTGTTGGTGTGGAAGTTTGTAAAATAGAGTGATATATCTCAAGTATTGTCCATGCGATCTGTCTGTGGCATTATTATTCTTAAGAGGCAGTATTTCCAAAAGTTTTTCAAAAGTTTGCTATAATAGAAATTGTGAGTTGAAATATTTGATTTTTTTTTAATTCCTTCTAAACCGAAAAATATCCATTTTAGATAGTGTAAGTTAGAAATCATCGGAAAGGGCAATTGACCCTAAAACTCTATAGCTAGACCCACCACTTATTCCGTGAAATGTATATCATTTCATAAAGTTTCGGAATATCGCATGCGGTGTTTATCACAAATGCAATTTTTTTCATAATACACGAGATGCTAGAATATTTAACCCCTCGTGAGGGGACTGGAAAGAACCCCCCTCCCCATTGACATCGACACTGAGTAGTTTTGAAAACCCCTCGCAGACGATAAAGCTTCGCGTTGTTGTCTGTCAGTCTTCGGTTGAGTCTTCTGTCAACGTGGTTCGGGCATCCAGAGTGGTGCCGTCGTCGCAAACATCTGAACAGAATTCTCCAGAGCCACTTTATGTCTTCCAAGTGTTTTAGCATGTTTCAAAAGACTGAGAGGGCGCACTGACGGATTAGTCTCCACGATATTCTTTTACTTTTTGTTTTGTTAACCTACACAAAATGTAAAGCTTTGAAGGACCAGTGGCGGATTTAACGAAAAAATTGGGTGCAACTGTGTCGGAACACGACCGGAAAGGTTTTGCGTGAAACGTCAATTCCACAGATAGGATTTGGTCGCTTATAGAAACCAAATCAACAGAAGGCCGATACACAAGCTGTTCAGTATGAAGCCACGAGGTACCGCCTACGCTTCTGTTTCTTTATCAAAATTTTACACGCACCGGTGACATATTTCCTACCAAAAGAGACTAAATTCATGTCAATCGTTCTAATTATCATTGAGTTATAGTGTCGCAGTGGATCATCCTAAAAGCATTATATGATATATCTATCCTAATACCTCATGTATCTAATTTTAAAGACGTTTCGGAACTATTATGTAGCGAATTTTCAGTATGTTTCAACATAATTATATAGCTAATTTTAAAAATATTTCAAATCTATTGTGGGCTAATTTTAAATACGTATCAGCACTAATGTAACGAATTTTAAAGACGTTTCAGCAGTATTATATAGCTAATTGTAAAAAAGTTTCGGAACTATTATATAGAAAATTTTAAATACGTTCCAGCACAATTATGTAGCTAATTTTAAAGATATTTAGAATCTATTATGTAGCGCATTTTCAAGACGTTTCTGAACTATTGTGTAACGAATTTTAAAGACGTTTCGAAACTATTATATAGCTAACTTTAAATACGTATCAGCACTATTATTTAACGAATTTTAAAGACGTTTCTAAACAATATTATGTAGCTAATTTTAAAAACGTTTCAGAAATATTGTGTAGCTAATTTTAAAGACGTTTCTAAACTATATTATGTAGCTAATTTTAAAAACGTTTCAGAAATATTGTGTAGCTAATTTTAAAGACGTTTCTAAACTATATTATGTAGCTAATTTTAAAAACGTTTCAGAAATATTGTGTAGCTAATTTTAAAGACATTTCGAATTGTTAAGACCTTAAGAAATAGCCACGAAGGTCGCCGTGGCCGCTATGCGGAATGCGGCTGTAGCAACAGAAGGAACCCAATCGCAGAGGAGGGCAAACAGCGCCGATAAGGTTTCCAATTACACGGAGAGATGACAACAAAATGAGCACCAAACAGAACGTTCGGGACCATTTCTGTTTGGAACAAAACACACAAGTGATTCGGAGAAATCGAAGCGTCTGGTGTCACGTGACCGTGCAAAGTGTCCGCGGGAAAAGCGATCGCTGTACATGTGTGGGTGGTCACTTCATCTACCCGATACTCCCACTTGGGCTCGAGTAATTAATTTAGCCCGATCGGTAGAGTATCGGCGTAGCATGCGCATTGTGCTACGTCCCGGGTTCGAATCCGGGTGACTGCAAAACGCACAGGGATTCATTGGTGACCGCCTTGAACACAGCTTCTACCACCACAATCATTACAGCGACCTGTTTATCAGCAACTTGTAGAAATCAATTAAAAGTATGTGAAGACATATAGCATGCTGAAAAATAAGTACATTTGTTGTCGATGTATATAGAATGTGGCAACAACATTAGCTTAAAAAAAATTGTAACATTCCAAGAGAGTAAAATAGTTCGATTTTTTTTTCTTCAGATATTGTTCAAAAACATTCTTTTGTTTTGAAAAATTACGTGAGTTTTTAAGTGCTCTATAGATTGCGATAGGGGGATCGGAAGTTAAGACTACATTGTTACAATATAATCTACATTTAAGTCATATCAACATTAAAGACAATGCAAAAAATATCTAATCGCCGAATTTGAAATGAATTGGTCCATTATTTTTGAAATATGAGTACATACAGTTGAAACGGAAAGTTTTTGTTCTGGGACCGAAAACTCAGAGGTGCATATTAATTTGATTTATGTGATCACTGAACATATGTATTTATGTTTATTATATGCGTTCAGATTAACATTATATGTATACTTAGACCTACTGTACATACTTAGAAGGCCTAGTTTTAACGCTGTAACTGCAATATTATACAAATAACATAGTCTAAAACGAAATTGATTGTGAAGATCTTGGATATTTCAGATATAAATTTTCAGGAGTAACTTGTTATTTTATTTTTTATTTCTTTCATTCCATTATAATTTTTAAGTGCATAAATAAGTTCAAATATACACATGCACAAAAAGCATAGATATTTGCTACAAATTATTAAAATACCTTATTTAAAATATGGTATTTGACATAATTATTTATATATTTATATTAATATATTTGACATTATTATTTTTAAGGAAGAATGAGAAGTTTACGGACAGAGATTAATTGTAATGGTACTACAATAAATTGTAGTTTAATTTTGTATTTATTAAACCATTTTTTCGTTTATTAGAGATAAAAAAATTAATGGACGTGGCAATTCATTTTAATTACAGTTGTAAACATCTTAATAACTTACAATCTGGGACAGGCACGTAGGTATAGATTTTTCTTGGGGGTGGTTCAGTAACTGAGCAACGGAATTCTTTAAGTAGCTCACCCCCCCCCCCACAAATTAACAAACTCCTCCCCCCCCCCCCTAATTTTTTTAAACTTATGAATTTTTATTCAAGTAAACAGAAATATGTTGGCATATAAATATCGAAACAACAAAAGTTATCATTTAGTTTTCATGAAATCGTTACCAATATCAGTCATTAAATATTTTTAAAATTAGTAAATGTCACTCCTCAATTACGAAATAAATTTAGAAAACAAATTTAAATTCTAAGATTCCTTGTTTAGAATAATATATAACTTTGATTACAACTTGTTTATACGGCACCGTTTCGTGATCTTTTCCCTTTGTCACCGAAATTCAAATGCTGTATCATGAAACACGATGACGTCATGTTACGCTTAGTTTGAAATAAAAATACTCTGAAATCATATACCAGGTTTTTCCTCAGATAACTCAACAAGAAATATTATACTAAAAATTAAAAAAATTCTAGTTTTTTAAAGTATTTTTATGATTTTAACAGTAATTCGATTTTTAATTTTTTTTATTGACTTTCAACGGGAGGGGTTAGAACCCTCTGAACCACCCCCTTACCTACGTGCCTGATCTGGGACTCTTTAGTAGTTGATATCCTAAAGTTTGAGAATCATTTGTTGAACTGCATAAAAAATAACATAACTGCGTATTTGCTCAATAGATGGCGCTAATACATCAAGTAAATTAATTCTTATTCTCGTTCCGAATTTCCTTCGAGAAAGTTTATGGTTACACATTACATGACAGTAAAATTTGGCGTAATTTCAAATGTAAATTTCCTGAAAAAAATTCTAATTAGCCCAAAATAAGTCGTGTACGTATTTCTTCAAATTGCAATCTTATTTAGATTAATCTAACATTTTAAATGAATATTTAGTTTTAATATATTTTTTATATCAAAAGTTGCAATTCAAAATTTAAATGATTTACATTTTGTATGACATAAAATTATTTTTCGTTAAATTAATTAAATTAAATTTTAAATAATTTAAATTAAAAATGACAAAATACCTTAATAATAACTGTTTTGCTGTTCATACTAATAATTGAATGAAAACAAATTCAGCTTGCACTCGCATTAACCAGTCGATTACAACTGAAGTTACAGCCAGTGGCGGCGATTGGGTGGTAAAAGTGGGGGGGCAAGATCAAGACCAAACAAGCGCGGGGGTATAAAAATTTAATCGCCCAAACAATAAATCTTGCATATTTATATATTTACTCTCTATTTTGAGTTATTTGAAGGAAATGATACTAACTTAAAATGAGTGCGAGACGCCCAGGTCGATTATTAACCCATTACCGATTATTTCCCAATTTTTTTTGGAAGGATACGGACTGTTGCAAGAATCTAATTAACATATTTATTGACCGACTTCCAAAGGGATAGGTATCTTTTCCATTTGTATCAGTATTGAAAAAGAAATGGAGGAAATTTTCCCTCCTCACCCTTTCAATCCCTAGGCATCTGGCATCTATCCCCCCTCATCTAGAGGGGGGAATCCTTAACCCCACAAAAATCAACAAACATCTCTCCCAACCCACCACCACTTTTTTTTCTTAAAAAATTATTAATTTTCGTTCAAGTAAACAGGAATACGTTGGCAGATAAACAACATCATCAGTTATCATTGTCATTAATTATATTTAACAATTGTCAATAACTATTTTTAAAATTAATAAATCACTCCCTAATTATGAAATAAATTTAAAGAACAAATTTAAAGTTTGAGATTCCTTGTAATATCTGTTTGGTAACGATTAAGAAATTTCCCAACTTAACGATTCAAAATTTCCGGCTTAACGCCGCCGGATGCCCAGCTCAGGTGTTGTTCTCGTTATCTGACCATTGTTCAAAAATATGAAGCATTGTTCCCGGGTTTTTCCTTCGAGATGGGCCCCGAACCCGAATCGTCGGCAAAGCCCAATATGCAGCTCTAGTGCGACGTTATTTAACCAAATCAAACTTAACAGATCGAAATTTCCAACTCAACAGCGCTAAAAATTCCCAGTTCCAGCTTATCGACATTTTCAACCTTTTTATAAATTAGGTAATATTAAACAGTTTTCTTAAAAGTATTGGTTTATTGCACGCATGTTACAATGCATTGTCCGTTCAGAGGTCTGATATAAATTTAATCTTACAAGTTGGACAATTTCTAATCTTCCCTATTATTTGCTAATAATATAAATTTTCTTTGGGCATAAATTTTTCCGACACGGGTTTGTAAAAATCTAAACCAAAATCATAATAATATCACAAGATCTGATTGTCGAATTATTATTACTATTCTTTTTAAATAGATATTTTGAGAAAAGCAAAAACATCTCATCCGTGTATGAATAAATCAACCTTTAAACAAAAGTTTTTTAAATATATCTATTCACGGTTAAATTAAACTGTACCCTCGTTACGCATTTGATGAAGTGCAATAATAGTCGAAATTTACAAATATCAATGATTACTGAAATTCGAATTAATTTTCCAATAATAATTTGAAATTAAATTATAAAATGAACAATTAATGCTAAATAAATTGAAGTACAATCGCATAATATGAATGATGTAAAAGATTTCGAAATATCATACATAAATGTTACAAATCAAGATAATGGTATCTTTAAACGTATACTTGCGCGATTTTGAAAATTCCGTGGCGTAGATTGCAAACAGACAAGCTTTCTTGAATGGAAACGGTAGTGCTTGTGTTACTACTGCTGTCATGTTCAACTTCACATTTGTTCTTTTTATTAAAGTAATTTAAAACTGAATTTTGCACAATTCGCTTCATTTCGCTAAAAAGCAGAGCAGACGAAGATCAAAACAAAGACATTTAATGGCAAACTCATGACAACCCCTACCCACCTATCTACAGGCCTATAGATTACGCAATTGTTCGGCGCCAATATTACATAATAAACATCTCATTTAACGCATTATATTAAGACAGAATACTATTTTAATGTATCAGATAGACATAAATAAAAGCAGGGGATTTGATCTATTTCTTGAATTGAAGGTCAAACAGTTGCATTTTCTATGTAAAGATAAGCTATTTCTTTTTCCGAAAAAAAAAACAGAATGAGTAAATGTGAGGCGCCAATCAATGAGTTATTGGAATACTGTCTGGAAATTTGAAAACGACGCTGCTCAATTTAGATAAAGAATTTATTATAGTTTTAAAATGAGGAATTATTTTTAAAGAACAACGATACCACATTCGTTCAAATTTTTTTTTCACTTGACTTTCAATGAAAGGGGTTTGAAGCTCCTGACCCCCCCCCCCCCTCCCTCCTTAATGCCTGTGGTGGTGGGAGGATTGGGTTCAAAAATTTTCCTTGCTTAGGGCAATGCCGTAAAACAATTGACTTGTTATTTAGTTTTAAAATGTGCAATATTAAAAAAGTGCGGGGGCAACATTCGAAAAAAGTGCGGGGGCAACCGCCCCCCCTTGCCCCCCCGAATCGCCGCCACTGGTTACAGCGGTAAAACAGGCCAGAGTATGCCCTAATTGTGACACATTTCTGATGTCCCACATTCTTCCCAGTTCAGGGCAGTGGTTGATTTAGCTATAGGGCACGTGGGGCAAGTGCCCTATAAGCTACTCTGACTTACACTATCAAAAATGAAAGTTTTTCGTTATTTAATGCTTTATATGTATCAAATCTCAACCATGAAACAAACACACAGCATAAATCATGTATATTTCTGTGAAGCGCTTAAAACTGCATTAACACAGGGAATCGCGCAATTAATTTATTGAAATCAACGACAGTGAAAAGTTCAACCAGCCGAACCCGGGACCCTTTGTTTAGTGTACAAGTGTCAGTGGCGGCTCGTCCACTACAGCAATTACAGCCGGGCTGCACCTAAATTCATTAGTGTATTTTAAAACTAAAATCAGATATTTTACTAATTTTCTTAACTGAAGATTAGAATTGAAAATGAAATTTCTACGGTAGTAAACAAAATCTCCGATAAACATTTTAGCAAACATTTTACCGTAATGCACAATTCAGGAGGGGGAAAAACTTCATTCCATAAAAACTGCAGCCAAAAAGCGAAATTCGAAACCGGCTGCATCGTTACCATGACAACCTCTACGTAGTATGGAGATTCCCCGCATGCTAATGCACTGCATTTGTGAGAAGTTACAGCCGAAATGGATTGTCTTGTTTCAGCTGCACTAGAGGTTCGATATGCTGATTGGATCGTGGATAAAACGAGAACTTACGAGAATATCTCACAACGGAAATGGTTTTCGTGATACATTTACTGTGTGCTGTTGTTTCAGGACATGGTCCTGCTGGTGTTTCGTTATGTAAGTTAATATTAAAATTGACCGATTCGCATGTTTAAAAGAAAACAGGATTGCTTTAATTTTCTAAAAAAAGTACGTGTTTTCTATTTTTTTCGCATGTTATCATTTCGTAAAAGTTGAAAGGAAACTTTGATTTGAGTAGTGAATAATAAAGAATTTCCGCTCATGTATGGTTTTTGGAAAATAGGGGGGGGGGGGGGAGGGGGGATTCACATAATTTCGGCTGTACTAACATTTCCGACCACGGGCCGCCACTGACAAGTGTTCCACCACTGAGCTAACCGGACGACACCAACCTCCAGAAATTATCTTCTCTTCCTATATAGCAATGATTGCCCCCCCCCCTTAAAAAAAGAAGAGAAAAAAGATAAAATCCTGAATCCGCCACTGGATAAGAACCGGGAGTGGTTTTATGGACGACCTGGTCGACACATCTCACCTTTCTCCAAACGATGGTCATTCATTTATCATCATAGGCCGATTACCTATGGGGTTATAGGTCTTTGAAATATCAACACTTTTTATGTCGCACATCAATTATGTCGTATATCAATGACGAAATACGCTAAAAAAGTACCAAATAAAAATTAGGGGAATTGAAAACGTTTTCACGCCAAAACTACGAGATGCAATTGAAGACTACAGTAGGAATCGTTTTCATGCTGCATTTTGAGTCATTCGTTATCGGATTGTCCAGTGAGTTTCGCACGGGCAAAAATGTAAAGTTGCTCTCGCTAACAGAATAAACAGTTCTTTATGAACTCGAATTCGTGTTTGCAGCCGAATAGGGTGCGTCCTTTAGCATCGTAAATGAGTCACTTTTCTTGATAATATTCAAGAGTGGGAAAACTTTATACGGAGCAATTTTTGAAGAACCTGGAACAGTTGAAAATACCTCTTTAAAAAGAACAGGAACGGGGGCGGTAACTATTCCTGAAAAAGAACGTAAATATCAAACTTGTTCCTCGAGTGCCAAGGGTAAAAAAGCGCCTTTTATGCTCAAGAACAAGTAGTTCCAGCTCTGTTTGAAGAACAGGGAGCAAAAGAACAGAACATTATTTTGATGACTGATAATCACCAGTGACTACTTGAGGTCAAAAGGGTTAATATTTGTGTTTCCTCTAATATGCAAAAATGTAAATATACCACCCGTTACAATTAAATCAAAACTTTTGTCAGTCCAGGAACATACAGATGAGTGACAAAATCAAACAAATCAAAAGAAATTACTAGAAATTACTATGGAAGTTTTTTAACATACATGTTAAAAAACTTCCATAGTAATTTCTAACAAAGACGTTGTTGGTTTTCTAGTTATCACTTAACAATTGTCAAAAGGGAGACAATAACCATAAAATCGATTTGGAGTTTATTGATGACCATGCACAATTGAAGTGGTGGGCTGCTATAGAAACAAATCTTAAATTAAGAGGTGCATGGATTTTAACAGAGGAAAGCAGAAAGTGGTAATAAAATATAGGATAAGGTGGGGAAAAATTGATAATGGGGTTAAATGGTTTTTTTAAATGAAATATTAAATTTCACATCGTTAAACTTACGTTTTGATCTCGTTCTTTCTATAAAATTTATTTAATTTAATGGACAACATTTTAATGGAAGTCCAACAATCGATTGTTTGAGTATACAAAAAAACCTTGTTATAATTTAATGCAAGAAAACTTCTATATAATAAATTAGAAAAGTCGAATTACTTACCATATTCCTGAGGAATATATAAGGAAACCTTTTAATAGATTCCAATAAAAAAAATTACAAAAATTACTACTTTATTTAGCTTTTTTTTTATGTTTAGCAAAGTGGGAAAAGGTTTCTTTTTTGAATTTTTTATGCTACATAATAGGAAGATCGTAAAAATGTAGCGATCTTAGGCAAAAGTGCAATTATTCCACAAAAATTTGAATTTTGAAGCTTATAAATGACAATAATTAACTGCGATATATTTAACGCCGTTTATATGTTAATATAATGAAGTTACATACACCTTTTTTCTTTCAAATAAACTGTCCACAATAAGAACACACTTTAATAAAAAAAATGGATCCATTTGCATTTTTCGTTAAAAAGATAAACAAAATATTTTAAAATCAAATAAAAATAGTTTGCTGAATAAATTAAAAATAACAGGAATAGTACAGCATCTGAATAAACATAACCCACAATTTATGTTAGCAGGTGTTCTTTTTCAAAGATAATAAATGATAAAAAAGTAGATTTTTCAAAATGGCGGATTACAACTTGCTTTTAAAAAGCTGTAACTATAAACTATCCCGTAATAATCAAATATACTGAGTTTTTAAGAGTTGATAATTGTTATTTATTCTATTTCATTCAAGCTACTGATTCAACAAAAAAAATTGATAATACCCTTTTACACGAAGGACTCCATTATTCCCACTAGTGACCCATTTTACCCCATCTATGAATCAAAGTAAGGTATCTTAGAAAAATATTTATTAAAAAATATTTTTTGAAAATTTTAGAATTAAATAAAAATGTACGATTAGGTTTACAGCAAACAAGTAAACTTTATTATAAAACAATTGTATATTTACAATTTTTTTTTCTCTAGAGGGATTGAGCCTTTGAACGTCAAAAATCGTTTTTTAAAACTCATTTCCCCCCTCCTTAACCCCATTGCATTTTATTAAAAGATTATGCTTGAGGACCCCGAATGATCTAAATTTTAAAATTACTTCGCTCGGCAAAGGCGAAAAAGAAGTCTATTTCCCCGGGAAATAATACGCAATTATCAATAATACCTTATCAACTTGTTTTAATTATCGTTATTAAAAAAAAATTGATTATAATGATATAAGATTACATTAGATATAATTATTAGTAATATATGATTATAAGATCCATTATTAACAGCTAATGGATACATCGAAAAGATTTCCATCATCGATAACTACATGGTATTTCAAGAATGATCTCTACATCTTTGATGCGTAATAAAGCCTAGAGGAAATAAGATAGCCAAGTTACGTTGCTTTCTCTTGCAATCAGAGGCGGATTAACCCTTTGCACTCCAAGAACTTTTTGCGTTTTCCGTTCTTTCTACGGAACAGTTATTCATCCTTATGTTCTTTTCCCTAGAATGTGTTATACTTATAGAAAAAATAAACCTAATCTGTTTTGGATCTGCAAAAGAACGAGTTTTAAAAAAAAATCGATGTTTTTTAAACACAAGATCATGCTGTTCTCGTTTATTTTAAAGAACAGGGAACCAAAAGAACGAGTCGTAATGTTGTCGTCAGAGCGGCGCCAACGGAATGCAAAGGGTTAAGACCCAAGCGTCATTCATCCATTCATTAAATTTAGGGTTGCCAGGAGTCAGGGTTTGACCACCGACATAACTCCGGTCAAAGCCCACATTTAAATTGTTGTCAGCAATTATAAAATTTCATATTATTTTCAAAATATGTAACGCCCTTCCCCAACTTTAAAATTTATTTATGATGTTTTAATTCAGAATCAATACCTGGCTTAATAATAAGCTTGTTCGAAATGTCTCCACTTCCTCTACATGATGGTATGTAATTTATCCCCATAAAGTTCATTCGTGGAGTTATAAAGATATTACAAATGTCGTTGTTCACTATGCGACTCCATGCAGCTATTTACACCCGTACAGAAAGAAAAAACATTTTTACGTCAAAAGTTTGGTATAAATTTGTATAGGGTAAGATAGGGTAAAAATGGGTAGGAAATGTGTAATTTCGTCATTCAAAGCTATTTTTCTCTTTTAAAAGGTAATTAATTTAAAACATTTTTTTGGTGTATTTGGTTTTTGAGATCATTGACATTATTCTTAAATATAATTCATATATTTTTTTTAATTTTAAATTGCTAAAATATATTTTTTATATCCTTTTTCAACCACAAGGGGGATAGAATGGGTAGCCACTGCGAAATTATAGAATTGTTCGTATTAAAGGCATTTAAAAAAAATTTAGTCAAATTAGTAACTGGAAATAAACAGCAGCCATCAACTCCTCAGTATATACTCTCAGTATATTTATAATTTAACTCAGTATATAAAAACTCAGTAAACTCAATAACAGTCTTTCCAAAACAAAAAAAAGTTATAACCCGCCATTTTGAAAAATTGACTTTTTATTATTTATGATCTTCGAAATAAAAACATCTGCTTAAATAAATTTGGGTTTATTTCAATTATGGAATATTTGTTGTCGTTGCGTTATTTTTAATTTGTTCCGCAGACGATTTTTTAATCTATTTAAAACAAAACCAGACTAAAAAAACAGAAACCCATTTTACCGCACTTTACCTACTGAAGATATAAATAAATTAAAAGTTTATTGTAAAAGGCATTTTGTATATTCTTTTTTTTCACCATTTTCATGAAACAGTGAGGTTAGCAATCGATGTGTTGACAGACGTGTGAAGTATAACTGTGTAAAAATGGCGATAACTAGAACCTTCTAGAGCCAATAAAATATTTTTTTTAATATTTTGTGGGAGGGGGTTGAAATATTTTTTTGCAGAAGGCACTCGACTGGAACCGTTACGCCACTGCTTTTGGATACCGATCCGACTCAACAACGAAAATCGATACGAAAATATGCCATCGAAAAATAAAATTGGCCTTCGGAGAGAGACAGACAAACATCCACGAGGAAGAACCAATCAAAATAAAATATTAAGAGGACTTCAAGAATCACACAAAGAACAAACGGAGCCGGCGATCGCAGGAGGAAAACGAGTTTAGGTGCACAAGTGACTCATAATTGCGAGGCTTTAGGCAAATCCCGACCAGTTTTCATTTCCACTTATTTATTATATACTAAGACGTGCATAGAGAAAGCGTAGAGCGTGGGGCTTATTTTTACGCAACACAAAATTGATATATTTTCAGAAGAACAAAATTATCAAGTGAATAATGAAAATGCATTAAAAATACGGTTTAGCTGGTATCCCTCTAAATAGACTAGGGATTTAGAATGCCACTTCAAATTTAAAATGAGAAGAGGGTGATATTTTTTTTTCGGACGTGAATCCTTTAAAATGGGTACGGGTCCATAAGTGCACGGAGGTAAATAGTAGTACTAAACGACATTTGTAAAATCCTTATATCATCTAATAAAATCATCTCTACGTGGAACTGTCCTATGGAGATAACTGACATATCACCGTGTAGAGGAAGGTGAGACGTTTAGAACAGGCCGATTATTAAATCATTCCGCTCTCTAATTTGTGAACCATGTAGGGGTAGGAGGATGTTGCCCTCGGCTACAGTATCCACATTTAAATCCACGTAGAATCTTCCTATCTGGATAAATGCCATACCATCGTGTACAGCAAGGTAGGCCGCGTCGACCAGATTGAATATTAATCCATTCCATCCTCTGACCCTTTTATCGCGTGGGGCTTAAAAGTATTCACGAAACTTTACATTGCGGTCAGTGCGGACTGTAACTGTAAGTACTCGATTTTTTGAAATATTACTCTCCATGGGAGAAATTCGAGAAACAGATACCGTGGAATTGAGTGAATAGAGGTAGTTTTGAACTTCATAGTCATATTAAACATTCTTCTTGTACACTTAAAAAAAATATGAGTAATACCTTAACAGTTTATAAGCCGTCATGGTAAAAAAAAAATTGAATTGCTTTTATTCACCCGCATGTACCAGTAAATAGTATCAGTCGCCCTTATTTAAAAAAAAAAAATGTGTTTCGATACTGAAATATCGGTTGTTGATTTCGTAGGTGATTGTTGTCTTTTTAAACGACCTTTTTAAGATTAACACAAAAAAGGTAGGTATCTACAAATTATTTAAAGTTTAATTATAAAAATAAATAAAATGGTAAGCCATGATTGCGCAATTTCTCCTTTGAAAGAGCAAATTGACAGAATCATTTATTTATTGATACAATTTCTTCTTAAAAATATTTAACAAGACGAAAACAACTTTGGAACAAGATAGCATGGCAAATTGAGAATTTGTTCTAAGTGTTTACAATTTCAGCATATTTAATATATATATATATTTCCTACAGAATCTAAAAGGTATGAGTTTGGGTGAGGTCGAGCCAAAAATTCAGAAACGTATATTTCAAACACACATTGTAAATGGGATTCTGTAATCAGTGAGGCAAGGAATACACTTTATCAGCTAAGCATATTAACTACCTCTGACGTTACAGATTGCGTCATATTTAGATACATCATTTTTGGCCCTTCGTAAATGTGATCATAACAAATTTATACGAGACATACTATTTATATGGTTTGGTTAACTAACGTCGCACTAGAGCTGCACAGTGGGCTATTGGCGACGGTTCGGGGCCTATCTTCGAGATAGGACTCGGGAACGATGCCTCGTATTTTTGAACCATAGTCAGATGACAAACTATTTATATGAGTAGACCAGATGCAAAATCAAGAAGTAGTGTAATTTTCACTTAGTTCGAGATATATGTAATAGCCCATTGTGTAGCTCAAGTGCGACGTGAATTGCAATCGGCCAACCCGTCCAACTTCGCAAAAGACACGAAAATTCCTGTTTTATTTAAATGAAAAGAATGACACTCTGGTCACGGGGGAAACCGTTCGCTCCAGTTTCCATTGCTAAAAATGAAGCCTCTTAAATGGAGGTCAAGCCGTTTCCGAAATCCACATTCTCGAGGCAATTATTTGACCTCCTACACAGAAGCAAATGGGATTTTTGAAAACGCAAAAGGAACCCTTTTAAATCAAATAATCAAAGCCGTTTAAAACTTTTACGTTCTCTAAAAGCAGATTCGTTTTCTTTAAAATGAAATTCTATTATATTGCACCGTCATCTGACCATGGTCCAAAAATAGGAGGCTGTGTATCCCGGTCATTCCTCCGAAAGAGACCCCGAACCGTCGCCAACAGCTCATTGTATAACTCTAATGCGACGTTAATTAATAAACAAGGAAACCATTATATTGATTGGCCTGTGGTGGCATCCGATAAGCGCGGACTCGATCCCTAACATGTATGAAGGGACTTGGCAATCGGAGGGTTATCGAATCCATTCCTTTCTCGACCCAAAATTATACACCGTGTATAAGAGACTGGTGCACGTTAAATCTGCTCGTGGTCCAATGACCTGACATCTGTTGAAGTTGCATCGGAGGGTGCCAGCTGAAATGTAGTACACGTCATCTTACCTTTTTTAAAAAATACGAGGCGAGCCCCAGTTGCTCAGTGGATAAAGACGTTCAGCTACTAATCAGAGGATTGCTGGTTCGAATCCGCGCTATTGACTTTGCAAAGAAAAGTAAAAAAGTAGTAATCTTGCGATCGGAGGGTTGCCAGCTTCGTTACAAATATACTAAAAAGTTATCCGGAACAAACAAATTATACTGATATGTATACGGGACTGGTGCATGATACATCTGATCGGGGTCCAACGTCCTGACGCCTATTGAGATTGCGTCGGGTGCTAGCTCGTGTGTTGTCCTCGTCACCTGACCATGGTTCAAAAATATGAGGCATCGTTCCCGGGTATTTCCTTCGAGATAGGCCCCGAACCGTCGACAATAGCCCACTGTGTATATCTAGTGTGACGTTTATAATCAAACCAAACCAAAAATACGAGGCATTGTTCACACGTGTTTTAATTTAAGATACGACTCTAAACCGTCGTTTAAAATTACGAACACGGCCTCGTTTTAAGTTACGGTCAAAATCCCAGAGTAGGCAATTCGACTCATAATCGGAGGGTTACGGGTTTGAATTTCGACTTTGACAGTACAGCTAGTTCATGATCGGAGGGTTACTAGCTTCGTTCGAGCCGTCAGCTAAAAAAACACATTCGCCATGTATAGGGGACTGGTGCACACTAAATCTCTCTCTCTCTCTCTCACACACACACACACATATATATATATATATATATATATATTTGACCCTTGAGTGATAAAACACACCAATGATTGTCGTCCAATGGGCGGCAATGAAAAGAGGAATTAAAGAGTTAACCACACACCCTCGATCTGTTGCTCAATATTATAAGAAAAAGTATCAAGAGTTAAGGGTTAACATTGTAGGACATTCTGTTAATAACTTTATTTTGATGTCTAAATATTGCACCCGAGGGCTGTTAAAGATATTCCAGTTCAAACTGGCCATCATTTTTTTCCCTCCAAAAATTCGAATCACGCGGTGTGTCAAAGACTAAAATAGGTTCCTTTGGTGACTCGATCGCCATTCTCCAAACAGGTATACGGATTTTAAAACTGCTGTTCGGAAAGAGACAAAAGGAGAGAGAAATCGTGAAAGTTTTCAAACATTTGCAGTTGACCTTTTTCAGAAAAGAAAATAAACGGTCAAGGACAGGGCACTCCCGCCGGTATCCTCTGACTGTCAGAGACGCCACTGGGAAAAGCTCACATTTCAGAGTGAATGCAGTGGCGCGACAACTAAGTTCCTTATGAAGGGCCAATTTTTCTTAATGCATTTTCAATAAACATGTTAATTTTTCTTTGCCTCCTCTTTTCCGGGGATAACTGAATATCGCCTTCGGGACTCGAACCCCCGACATATTCTTCCGACGTCCCAAGCGCTACCGACTACACTGCAAAGGCACATTCTGCCTAGACCTTAGAAATATTTTTTTTAAAGATGTTTCTTTATGAAATAATCCTTTTAACTGTTTTTTTATACACAAATCATGAGATGACCGTACGCTTCGTCACTGCTCCAGGAAATTATCTTTTTTCTTTTGATACATCCCTTGTTAAGGTTTGTCGCGTGCAAGAGACGTAAAAGGGATATGTACTATAGAAATAATGTATATAACTTTTTCTCTTTAAAATATTATGTATTCTATTCTTCTAAATATGACACCTAATTTTTTATGGAGTTTTTTAATCACTCATTTATAACATTTTAAGCACCCATGGAGGATAAATGGGGCCATCTTTGAAGCATTCAATTTCCATTTTGAGAAATTAGGCTTAATTAAAGCAGTTCATGCTAAAATAGCAAAATAAATAAATAAGAAAAAATTGAATTTGAGTTTCCTGTTGAATAACAGCAGGGAGCGTCCAACTTTTTTATTTATTAGGGTTGCGAAATTAGAAGCTAAAAAGGAAAAATAAAATAATCTTTTTAAAAAAAGAAAAACTAACTTCGAGAAAAAAAGCGCTAAAAAGAAAAAATAATTTTTAATTATAGGAACAAGTGGTAAAAAATTAATATTTTAATTACAACTTTTTGAAGTTGGTGCTAATTTTCAAAATCCATTCCTAAATGTGGGCGCTGATTTCAAAAGGTGGCAATAAGTATAAAATGAATAATAAATATTTATATTTTTTACACTTGGTCCTAAAATTAAAAAATATTTTTTACGTTTACCGCTTTTTTCTCTCGATATTTTCCGTTTTTTAAAATGATTATTTTATTCATTTCTACTTCCGTAGTTTTATAAAAAGTATCAAAGTTTGTGAAACAGGTGCAAGCATACGCACTCACGTCCTCTTATTATTTCAAAACAGACACCATACGAATAATTTAAAATGTTAAATTATTTGTGTGATTTAAGTTCCATATGATATAATTGTTGTGATGTTAATACATTTATATTTCCAAAATTTTGAACAGAAATAATAAATAAACAAAAAGAAAAATCCTTCTGAAATAGATTGGTCTTCATATTTTTTAAAAAAGCATTTTAAAAAGAATATATTACATAAACAAATGAATTATGATATCAAATATATGTGTAAATAAACGCACTTGTAATGCGATTTTTAAAAAAAAAATCAAGTAAGACTGCGCCGAAGCACGTCCAAAAGGTTTTTACGCGAAATGTCATTTAAACATATTATAGAAATATTAATTGGTTGCGAACCAAACCAAGCCAACCGAAAGCATGCTGTTAAGGTGTTACTTTTTTGGTCCTCATACATATCAAGTTCTTTGCTTTATTTCGGATTTTACCAGCACTGGCGCCTAGTTTTCTATTGAACGAGAAGAAATTTATCATCAATCGTGCTGTTTTTCACGGAGTTACAGTGTGGCAATGGATCCCCGTAAAAAACATAACATGATATTTCTATCCTGAGACCCGATGCATCTGATTTTAAAGACGTTTTATGTAAAAAAAAATCATTCTGAAATAAACAAGTTTCTTTTCATTCTTAAAATAACATTCCAAAAAGAAGTTTATAAAAGATGAAATTTGACCTTAAACGTATTTTGTAAACAAATGCACTTCTGTGCTATTAATATGAGGGGAAAAAACGATCCCTATTGAGAGGCAGACGAAATAATTTGTTGAATGAAAAAAAAAGGCGTTGTATGGGGAAGATTGCAATCAGCGTACTGAGAAATAATTAAGATCGGTCGAAAAAAGAACGCTACCCTGAAATTCGACCTATTCAAAAGCGGTTGCATTTATTATGAAGAGAGCAGTGCATTATTCTTTGGAGGATGTAGGAATCCGGACTTGAACTGGCAACGAACTGACGTAGGTTGAAACTTAATGGGATCATTTCTGTTCGAATATTGGGCTTTATTCTTATATATTAAGATACTAGTAAATACCCTCGAAGCAGAGCTCTAGTCGTAAATTAAAAATGGGCATTAGTCAGGGATGGCTGAAGGTCCATGCGGAAGCTTGAGGTGCCGGATGAGGGATAGGGCCAAAATAAGTGAAAAAAAAGTAGTTTTTCTACATTGGAATATTTTATTCTTTAAAAAATATATTACTTATTAATTAGGGAAGTTTAAGATCGGAGAATGTACAAATCGGCGCAAATATTTTTGCGTTTCTAAATCGATTGGTAAATATCGGCGCAAATATTTGCTCTTTCTCAATAATATGTATTCGATAAATACATTTCTAAGGCATTGTTGGCAACCTTATAAGTTGTAGTGATGCGAATACTAAGTAAAATTACACAGTTTTAACGTGTAATATAAATTATAAAAATATTTTTTTATTATTATTATTATTTGCAAGGTTTAAACAAACTTTAAAAAAAAATGGGTTTTGAAAAATTTAATTTGGGTAAAATTTAGGTTGAATTCCAATGAAAAAGTTATCACGATGCAAGATTCTGAAAACAACTACCCAAATGGGGGTTGAGATGACAAAATCAACTGCTTGTGATGGAATGAGTAGCCATAATCGACTGCTCGGAGGAGGTTGACCAAATACAGTCTAAAAATGGTCAAAGTATATCTGAATCCAGTCTGAAAATGCAGTCAAAATAATGGGATTCCCAACCTTTAGATGGACGCGGACCACCTACTTAAAAGCCACGACCACCACTTTCAATTAACAGTAAAAAGTATTTAAGAACCAAATATACATAATTCAGAAAATTAATACTATATGCTTCAATAAAGTTATTTAAAAAAATTGTTTAGCTATTTTTTTTCAACTGTATAATTTAGTTTTTGAAATTGCTTGAATGGTCTGCATTTATTTGTTTTCAAGTAATAATGATATGACATTTGAATTTGCATCATTTCACCAACTACTATTTTCTTGGGTCATGTAGCATATATTTAAAAATGTATTAAAACGCACTTTTAATACTGCCCCACTTACAAGTTCCATTCCAAAAATACATGTTTAACAAAAAGAATATATTAGCAGATCTACAAGTGACATCAGAAAGAAAAAGGGGACTTTTTTCAACAAAATATGAAAACAAAAGAATTTTTGGTTAAAAATCGTAAGACTTAAGGTAAAAAAGAAAGTAAACATTGAAATACCAATACACAAAATTTTATTTATATTATATGAAACATTATTTTCATTAGTATATTGTTTGGGTATAAATAAGTATACATTATCAAACAAATTGCGACTTATTTTTTTTTAAGAAAAAAAAACTATTTTGACTATTTAAAAGTCACATGGACAACTTCGGACCCTCAAGCGGACCACGGGATGATTGGGACCACCGATTTAGATGCAAAAGTACGCGAATGTCAATTGTTTTTGGCGTCTCTTGTAAAATGCATGGATCTATCTGGTTTTGAAACTAGGCGGCTCAGTTGACCTCTTCCTACAAGAAGAGATGCTCTGCCACTCCTCAAGGACAGATAATCGGGATCATCTGTCCACGCACTGACGTCAAGAGAAAAACTCTTTACTTATCGAGAAGTGACTTCAGTTTCTCTTTTCACTTAATCAAGGTCCGCGCCTTGCTTCCTATGCAAATAGCGTACGACACGTTTCGCTCCAAAGCAGCGTTTGTCTTTGGTTTGTTCTGCAACAACATATGGTTAAATGTCGTTTAATTGCATTTTAATTCTCAACTATTGCTTTAAATGCAAGGCGGAAGCACCTGGAACTTTCAGGGGTCCATATCGACATTTATTATTTTATTTTTGACTTTTTGAATAAACATTTTAATGTTAATTATTAAAATTTTTATTTAGAGACAGATTTTTTTATGTTAAGGCTTTTTTAGATATTTATATATTTTTACCAAAATTGTTTTGTAGATCCTTTAAACTATAATACATAAGAATTGGCTTTCAAATTGCGTATATACTACATGTATTTCGTTTTTACTTAAATAGTTGTTCAGGTTATACGGGAATGGTTATCGAAATCTCGTATAGACAGTGACTTTCCTCTAATTTTGAAGGTCAATTGTGCAAAATGTCAACAAGCTCGAAATAAAACTGTAGATTTGTATAAAAAACCCAACAAATTTGACACACAGACCTTCTGTACATATATATAGATGTTTATCTTCTTTTAAAATGTTTTGGTTTAATTTAAGATTTTCAATCGATTTTCTCAAGGAATAGAAACAATATATTTTAATTTGTTATTTCGCACAAATTGATGACATATGCAAAAAAAAAAGATTTCTGAAGGAAAAACAATGTGAACATCTTTTCAATGTTCAACCTTTTCCCAAGGTAAATAAAGATGTGATCATTTCAGGTTATTCAAATTTCAGATTTGGAATGTATCTGATTACCTTTCTTAAACGTCTATGATTTATAGTTTTGTAATTTACTAAATATCTAATCTAATCTGAGATCTAAGAATCTCATTCCTAACCTAATCTTCCTCCAATGCCGCGTGACGTAATGAACGAACGTCCCAAAAAAAGTTTGGAAAAGGGGGGAGGTGACAGAATAAAGAACTTTCAATTCTATTGTACTCTAAGAAGAGTGTCACGTGACAATGGCATTCACGTGATTCACCAAGGGGAGGAGTGAGCAGGAAACACATGTAAGAAACCATGGGAAAAATGGGTTGACATTTTTTGGGATGAGTAATATTAAAAAAAAAATTATAAGCACTATTGTTAAAAATGAGTTTAAAATATAAGATATTTATAGAGGGTAAAAAACTTTTTTGAATAACAAAAAATTAGGTAGGCTGTGCCTATCGAGACGTCCGTAGGGTTTAAGGCGTGTAACGTCATACTCAACTGTGTATACGGGTGCAAATTTTCTGAGTCAAGTATATACAAAATATGCTTCTATTTCTTTATTATAAATCGGAATCGAATTCGCTTGTATTGTTAGAATCAAACGGATACAAGGGAATAGCACTCATTTAGCTTTGAAAACGTGTTCTTGTTGACAGTTATTTTTTTTTAAAACCGTGCGGAAAACGGGTACTTCAGCTAGAAAAAACCAAACATTTTTTCCTTCTTGATGCATAAAAAATAACTCTGGCAAATTTCATCTTCCTGGGTATAAAGTAGGATAATCAGTAATGAGTGAATTTTATTTTAACCCTTTACGCAGAACGGGCATTTCAGATAGAAGTTCGCAAATAGCTTAAATTTTCTATTTAAAGTATAAGCAACCACTTTTCTAAATTTCATTTTCCTGGGCATATTAGAAGCAGGATAATTTGCGTAAAATATTTCGCAATCATTTTCTGTTAATTTTTTTTTTATGATCTGCATCAAAGTTTTGATATTTTAAAAAGGCCGTTATTGTTTAAAAGTAGTTGATTTCATGTACAAAATTTTATTTTGGTGCTAGATTAACTACGTAAGTTTTACATGATATTCTATATACAACTCATCACGGATTTAGGACTTTTTTAGTATTTTACTTGTCACACAGGGCCTTATTCTATCAAAAATCTCCTCGAACTAGCCGATATAAATTTCACTTTAACTCACTATTATACTTGATTTATGAATTTTTAATGTCATGAAAAGGTGTATTTCTCAAGGCAAATCGGAAAAATTAATAAAAAAAATTGGAGTAAGGGCCTTTTAACTTATGATGGAAACATTATGTTATGAAACGTAAATACTATTGTGTTAAAAAGCAAACATTATTGTATTAGTATCATTATGTGTTAAAATATTATTTCTTGCCCTGCTCCAACACAGCCACACATGATTTTTTTATGATGTGATAGTTTTTTTGTGTTTAGGACTCTGCGTAAGCGAGTGCTTGGTCTCGTGTCCCACAGAGACAGGAACAACATAAACATCGCGACAGATGAAACATGGTTAAATCACCAGACGAGGGGGGGGGGGGGGGGGGGGGGAGCACAGAAGAGCTCGTCTCTCTTCTCCTTCCGCGGTACGTCATGCAGCTACAAAAAGTGTCATCGTAACGTCACTAAGTAAAACTGTGCCAGAAAAGATAGCGATCTTCCGAGGATTTTTCCTTCCGCTCATATGAAACGTTCTGGTTTGCAGCCACAGAGTACTTGCTTAAAGTACTCAAGTGGCCATTGCGCGTTTAAGTCAGCAAATGTAGGCAGCGGATAAAGGCGTTCAGTTGGTAATCAAGGGATTGTTAGATCGACCCCGTGCGATGGGCTCGACAAAGAAGAGTAAAAAAGTAGTGATCTGGCGATCGGATGGTTGTCAGCTTCGCTACAAAAACACTAGAAAGTCGTCCAGAACATCCAACAAATTACACTGGCGTGTATACGGGACTGATACACGATACATCTGATCGGAGTCCAATGTCCTGACGGCTATTGAGGTTGCGTCAGGTACCAGCTCAGGTGTTGTCCTCGTCATCTGACCATGGTTAAAAATTACGTGGCCTCGTTCCCGGATCTTTCCTTCGAGATAGATCGCAACCCCCCCCCGGTGCGACGGGCCTGATTCCAGGGTCTATTTGAGAGCAATGGGACCCCTATTTAAAGCTGGCTTACCTTGCTTCAATGTCTTAAAAGGGCCGTGTACAACTTGCTCCAACTCGGCAAAGAACAACCATGGTTACACCCTCGAAAGTTAATTGATTAAATAAACTAAAAATTTTAGACCGTTGCATTGTAAAACTTTTTTTCGCAAAAAAAAAATATATTCGGTGTGACATAGAGGAGGGACGATAAAGCTAACGTGACATGGAAGTTGGCTGGTTCAAACTAGGTCATTAGAGCTACACATTGTGCAATATGTGGGTGGGTGGGTGGGAGAAGAGTGTATACAAAAGAACCACACCTATTGTGACGTCATAAATGAACATCCTTGCACTAGAGCTACATAAAGGGCTATTGGAGACGCGGTTCGGAATCCATTCCGAAAGAAAGACACGAGAACCCTTACAAGTTAAAAGTTATGTTTTCTAGCATAACCAGTACACTGTGAAATCCATTGATCGTTTGGGAATACCCCTAGGCCAGGGGTCGGCAACCTGCGGCTCGCGAGCCGCATGCGGCTCTTTTAATGTAAAGTTGCGGCTCTCCAGTTCCATACGAAAAAAAAAAATTATTATCAAAACCCTTAAAAAATAAGAAAATATATTTTTAAGTAACTAATTTCTCAATAGCTTCTATTTTCATAATAATTAATTACAAATCGCCACAATTAAATTCATTGTGGTATTGGTAGATACCACAATGAAATTAAATGAACTAAATCTAAAACTGCAAGGAAAGGGTAACCAGGCCTACGCCTTGCTTGAAGAAGTAGTTTGTTTCGAAAAAAAAATTACTTCTTTTTGTTGAAGACATGAAAAGTGGTAAATTACTTCATTTTAAAAATCTGAAGCAATATCGCGATGAGACCAATATAACTATTGACACGAATTACTTCAGCATAGCTTTAAAAAACATGAAGGATGGATTCGCTGAGAGATTCGAGCAATTCAAAACAAACAAAAGTACTCTCGCGTTCATAGTAAATCCTCTCAACAAAAATACAAATGAGATCAACATTGAGCCATTTGGAATTGATGCTAGATTGCTCCAAATGCAATTGCTAGATTTGAAAACCAAAGACTTGTCGAGTGACAAGTTCACAGAACTCAAGAGCAAGTTGGAAGAGTTGGAGGCAGGGAACGACTTACAAACTTAGGGGCCCAGGGCAAAAGAATATTAGGGGCCCCCCTGACGTACCTCAAACTAAAACTGCTAAATTTATGTATAAGCACACAATGCAACATGACGTAATCAATCAGCTTTAATGCAAATGTAAATACAGCAGATTTTTTTTTTTTAAACTACTATTTTTTTTTTCTTCTGAGAATTTTAATTAATGATCTTTCAATACTTCAACAGGGTTTCTTCATGCATTTCCGGTTCTGTTCTTTCTTCCCTTTTAGCTTTATTTTATTTGAACCAGATTCGTATATTCTACTCACATTATAGCTACAAATCCCTCATAGTTACAATATCAAGAAATTTGGTATAGTAAAAAAAGTATCCATAAGGGCAAAATCAAAGTAACGGACGTACCTTTTGCAAGAATAATAAAGATGTTAAAATTATTTTACTCCTCAGTTATTAATTGTAGGTAGAAATGTTGGTATGTTTAAAAAGAGCACAAAATTGCCTTTCATAGTGATAAAAATTTTCATTCTCATGTGAAAATTAATTTGAGAAATATACATTTTTGAGCATGGTAACGGACGTACTAATTTTGGACATGAGTTTCACAAGCATGCTAATTGAGGCTCAATTACTCTGAATTGATAAATCTCTTTGACATATATATATTTTTTTCAATGATTTGCATGTACTAAGTTAGAAAAACAATCACAACATTTCGAAAAAAATAATTTTATGATGGTAAAAAAAATTATTTTGTGTCGGTAACGGACGTACCAACAATGGTAACGGACGTACCTTTTCCAAATTTTTATTGAAAATTCATGTTCTTTTCATAATTTTGTAAAGAATATCAATAATACACAAAAGTTAATTATAGGCAAGACTATTTTACGTATTAGAAGAATTAATTTAACAAGATAATTACATTAATGGCATAATAATAACATTAGTACAGGTAAACTAGGTTGTTCATTGACAAATGGTGTGCATACACAAAAATTTGGGAATAACCTTGTTTAGGCACTAGAAATGAAGATTCAATGAGTTCCCAAATAATAAGGTTGATTTACCATATTTAGGGAGGGGGTAAAAGGGGTTAATTTTTAAAAAACTCAAATGCTGCTTAGTGTCTACGAGATCCTGAAATTAATGCTAGCGATAAAATATATTGATTTGTTCAACATTTATCATTGGTTTAGGGTACTTCAGGAATTAAAAATATAGACCAACTTGATCTTTAAACATGTATACACTCAATCAGAGGACTAGAGAAGACCTTATTCAACTATTTAAATTTATTAAATCAGGTGATGTTGAGGACATAATATTTAATACAGCCAATGGGACTAGAGGTCATGTGTACAAGTTACACAAAATCAAGAAAGTAGAAAGCATTATTCTTACAATAACATAAATTGAATAGTTTGCCTGAAGGTGGTTAATTTGTCAGGAGTAGCTGGTTTTAAAAGACAACCAGATAGACATTGGGAAATTGTTCCGATACGATAGTCTGTACTTCGTTGGCAGTATTTGTATACACTTGCATACAAATCATCTTGATATTATTTAAAGTAATTCAAACCAGAATTAATTAACCCATCCACACCCACGATCATTAAAAAACTTGTAAAGACCCCAAAATGTTATATTCTGGTGTTCTGTAATTCAAGTATATGCAAGATATTCAGAGATTAAGAATTATATAATACTCAAATATGATTAAAAACATTTTGGTATTTTCAACACCTAGCTTGCTTTAAAAGGTGACACTAGCCAATTGATTGAAGTAAATGAAAAAATTCATTTTCTAAAAACTGCATTAATAAGCAATAATGTGTTTTTTAAAGATAAACTATTCAACTAAAATTATACTCCTTCCATGTTGTTATTAAACAGATATCATAAAATTGTCACGTATAGTTTTTTTAGTAGAATTGTTACACACAGTTCTGCATATTATTTATGATAAGATTTTAAAAAGAATACTATTTTTAAAAATAATTAGTAGTTTTAAATTTTGTAATAGAATATGTAATGAACTGATAAAATGCATAAGTTTATTGGTTTTATCGAGAAAAAATTGACTGTTAAAATGCATGGTGTTTGGTAACGGACGTCATTTTTATCATCATAATATTCTTTTTCTTGAAATGTTGTGATTGTTTTTCTAACTTAGTGCATTCAAATCATTGAAAAAATTATATATTTGTCAAAGAGATTTATCAATTCAAAGTAATTGAGCCTCAATTAGCATGCTTAAGTAACTCATGTCCAAAATTAGAACATCCGTTACCATACTCAAAAATGTATATTTCACAAGTCAGTTTTCCATGAGAATGGAAATTTTTTTCACTGTGAAAGGCAATTTTGTGCTCTTTTTGTGCTCTTTAGTTTAAACATACCAAAATGTTTGCCTACAATTAATAAATGAGGAGTAAAACAATTTAAACATTTTTGTTATTCTTTTAAAAAGTATGTCCGTTATTTTGATTTTGCTCTATCTTTAAAAATAATTAGTTTTAAATTTTGTAATAGAATATATGATGAACTTCTAAAAATATAAGTTTATTTCAATCAGAAAATAATATAAACACTTTTAAATTATTTTTATCGAGAAAAAATTGACTTTATGAAAATGCATGGTTTTTGGTAACGGACGTACTGGTACGTCCGTTACCATGATTTACCCAATTATTTTTTTTATATAAAATTTCTTTTTAAGTATAATGTTACTTAAGTCAAATAAAAAGTAAACCTAAAGTTTCAAGTTTTTCAGTTCAAAAATAAAGTTGCCGCATCAATATAAGCCAAAAATAGTAACGGACGTACCAATAAGAGCTAGAAAAAAAAATCACTAGCATTTTTAACCATACCAAACAAGTTACAAAAAATCTTAATATCAAAGTTAGAACCCCTAACTATTATGTAAACAAAACATGCTAAAAGAAAAATATTGTTTGATATTATCCCTTTTACTTTTATAGTCCAATCGGTATCAGATATGCACTGCATGCTTCCAAGTGAGTGAGACGAGTCTAAACATGAACTTGTGAACCAAAAACTACTTATATTATATAAGCATGGAATACATATTTAAAATCTGCAAACTGTCATTTTAAAAAATGAGGTATCATTTATGTATCTACTGTGATTTTGAAATTTTGAGAAAAAGTTTACTTTGATGCGATTTTGCCCATAAACAAAAAATCTGCGTGCAATTAGTAAACACAGTTTGTTTATGGCCTTGGTCACATGAATTGAAATTTGTAAGTGATCCAATGGGCAGTTTTTTGGACAAACGCGATGCAAAAGGTGACATGCATTTGAACGTGCAAAAAAAAAGTTAAATTGATTCAATTTAACAAAATAGCAGAAGTTTTGTAAAAAAAACTAACAATTGTATTATAAAATTTTGATTAAACTAAATTTAATTGATTACAAAAAATTCTTTAGTAAATTTATTTTTAATTTTTTCACATATATTTAGCTTTAAATCATTTTTAGGGGCCCCCTTAAAATGGGGGCCCTGGGCAAGTTCCCCGAATGCCCTGCCGTAAATCAGTCTCTGGTTGGAGGTCCAGAAATGCATGCACGTCGCGCAGCACAAGTGGACAGCTCTAAAAAAAAATTTCGCGAGTTGAGGCCCTCATATTCGTCTTCCAAAATGCTACAGTGAGGTGAAGGAAGTTGGCATATAGAGAGAGTGCTGACAATCTTCGGCTCGACATATTCGTGCGATCAAGCGTTCTCTTGCATGAATATAATAAAAAGTAAAGTTAGAAGTCAACTAACAAATAAAAATCTAGAGTGGGCTTCAAACTTAAAACACAGTTATAAGCCAGATTTAAACAAACTTTCAAAAGGCATGCGAAGCCAATGCTCCCATTGATGTAACTATCTATATTTGTGTTTTTATATGAATAAATATTATTTCGTATTTAAAACCGTTTATTTTAAATCAAATATATATAAGCAAATACTATAATATTGAAACGAAAAATTTTAGTGGCTCTTTAAAAACTGGAAAATTTTGTAAATTGTAACTTTTGGCTCTTCCGTTTCAATAGGTTGCCGACCCCTGCCCTAGGCTGTTAAAATGCTATAAAATAGGATTATTCCACACAGCAGCGAGTAAACAGAAGAAAACGAAATAGCGCAATCCATTTACGTCACGATTCGAAGAGTTTATTGTCGTAAACGAGTCGAGATCATTCATATCAATAGGGTCCTTCGGAACCGTTTCAATCTCTTTTTAATTCTATATTTAAATCGGGAATGGTCTTGATAAATTAAACATTTCCAGCTTAATTTTAGAAAATAAAAATTCGGAATTTTTGAGCAAGCACTGATACTGCAGGGCATGTAATTCCTTTTAAAATGTATACTAATAAAACTGTAGGAGGATGGTTTAGTTTGGTTAATTAATGTCGCACTGGAGCTGCACATTAGGCTACTGGCGACGGTTCGGGACCTATCCGGAAAGAAATACCGAGAACACTGCCTCGTATTTTTGAACCATGGTCAGATGACGATGACAAAACCTGAGCTGGCACCTAACGCAACCTCAATAGGCATCAGGACATTGGACCCCGATCAGACTTATCGTGCACAAGTCAAGTATACACGCCAGTATAATTTGTTGGATATTTTTAGATAACTTCCCAGTATTTTAGAAGCGAAGCTGGCATCCCTCCGATCGCAAGACCTACATTTGTACTTTTCTTTGTCAATCCATCATTCGGGCTCGAACTCGCAATCCTCAGATTACTAGCCGAACGCCTTTATTCACTGGGTAACTGGGGGCCAAACTATAGGAGGAAGGGACTTTGTTTGTTTACTTAATTTTTAGAAACTAATTATTCGTAATTCATGAGACTTTGTAAAAAGCATAATTTCCATTCGAAAGAAGGTTTAACCCTTTGCACTCGAGGAACATGTTCGATATTGACGTTCTTTTTATGGAACAGTTACATCCCGTTCATGTTCTTTTTAAAGATTTATTCTTTTTACGTTTAAGATGTATAATTACGAAAATAAAAAAGTAATGCATGAAACTAAAGGAAAATTCTACAGGATAGGGGAACAAGTGATCAGTTTCTCAAATAAATTTCATTTTTAGAAATAAGGTGTCATTTGAAATTATATAAGAATTTTTTTTAAAAAAAATACAAGGCATTGAATAAGAGCAATTTTATGCACTCACTTCACGATTTTTTTTAGCAAAATTTAAGAATTCACATTTTCGAATGAAATTCTGATATTTTTATATTTTAACCTTTTCTTACGTATGACAACACATTGCAAAGACATTTAATACAGATATTAAACTCATGATATGTTTTTGATTTTATGCAATTTTCTTTTTATGAAAGTACTTTGACGGATTTACGTTCGACATCAAATTGCTTAATAATTCATGTTGTTTGAAGTAAGTTGGAGTTTTTAACAAGATTCTTTTTTTGCAATTCAAAATAGGCATTCACATTGAATTTGAAAAAAAAAAATATTTTTAATACAAGGTAAACAAAAACTTACATTCGGCCCCAGTATTTTCTAAACTAACACACCTGTTACCTGCATTATTTGGAACTTATAAGAAAATAAGACGATTTCACTTACTAACATTGTTTTTGAGAACACTTTGCGATTTGTGTTCTTTCTATGGAACAGTTATTTTTCTTTACGTTCTTTTCCACAGATTTTTTTATACTCATAAAGGGGGAAAAAAATCCTAATCTGTTTTGCATAATTGCAAGAGAACAAGTTGAAAAAAAGATTGATGTTCTAAAAACAAGATCAAGCTCAAGCTGTTCTCGTTTACTTTAAAGAACCTGTTCCCGTGGGAAACAACAGAACTGGTCGTTACGTTGGCGCCTGAGAGGCGACATCGGAGTGCAAAGTGTTAACGTAGAATTATTTTTCAATGATGTCTTAATGAGATAACGAGTCAAAAATTAATGACCTATGTATTTTTCTAATTGAAGAAATATACATTTTTATTGGATTGATTTTAGAAAAAATTGACGACAAGCTTAATTTGGTAGAAGGTTTTTGATTTTTAGTGTCGATATTCATTAAAATTCTGCGTTATTATACAAAAAAGGGTCAAGTCGGAAAAAGTAAAAAACCCAGAATGAGTCTAAATCCTTCTAAAAAGAGTCATGTACAATCTAATAATTTTTCACCACTCTAGCGTTAGCCGCCATTTTGGAAAAATGGCGACTAAAATCAATTTTTAATAAATATCTTCCTAGGTATTGATTACAGCAAAAAAAATATAACTTATAAAATTATTCTCTTAGTAATTTCTTACAAAAATCCTATTTACACTTTGCCCCAGTGACTTCACCGTTTAGTCGCTAGAAATTAAAAAAAAAAAACTTTTTCTCCACCGACGGCACTTGACTTTGACGTCGAACAGGAAACATTTTGCCCTCAGTTGTCCACTTTGACCTCCACGGCGATAAAGTATCCAAACAGACGTTGAACGGGGATGAATAATAAACAATTTATCTCGTTGACGACGATGAGCAGGGGAAAAAAAAGTCCAAAAGTCCAATAGTTAGTTCTTTATTCCCGATGTGTGTGTGTATCCCGAGATAAGATTTTCCTACTGGATTTACGAGATTAGTGAGACACGAATTTGCTTTTAACTTTTATGTTTTTATGGGTGGCCACACTTCGCACTTTTTATTTTTTGATCTCTTTTAAAGTGGAGTTTATTTTTCTAGATAACCGGAAAAGATGTTCGTTCCATGTATTGAAAACGTTATTATCTGGACTAGAAACGAACTGGACCCCTAATACCCAGAGAGGAGCCGCCCTGAGGAGCCATGTATAAATGCTATATCGAAATTGGAAGGCTCCGCTATGGAGACATTTTTGTTATCTCTTACAGCCCCCCACCCCACCTAATGTTGGTAAATCCCTGTAGAATAGATTTGGCGAAATCACAAACCTAGTTGGCAAACTTGTGAAACATTTGGCTTTTTTTTTTTAAATGAAACGAAGAAGTTTCCCTTTAAAAAAAATGCAAATGTTTCACAAGTCTGCCAACTAGGTCTCGAATTTTACCCAGTCAACAGGAATTTACAAACATTCTTATAGCCCACGTAGGCATGCAAAATGTTGGCGAAATCATTGTAAAAAATGCGAAATTTTAATAAATTTTACTTCTGGTTGGGTTGTCAATTAAGTGGGATATAGCCAAGTCAGGAACTTACCATCATTCTTATGGCCTATTAGGCATAAAAAATATTGAAGAACCATTGTTAACAATTGCAAACTTTTATTAAATTTTATTTCTGCTCGGGTTGGTAATTTTCCATCTAGTTGACAAACCTATGAAACATTTAGCTTTTAAAAAAATAATGAAACTAAGAAGTTTCACGTATAAAAAAAGGCCCATTGTTTTACAAGTTTCCCAACTGGGTTTGTGATTTTACCAAGCCAACAGGAATTTACAAACATTCTTACAGCCCACGTAGAATGTGGGCAAGTGCATGTTGAGGAAATCATTGTAAAAAACTGAAATATTTGAAAAAATTTTACTTCTGGTCGGGTTGGCAATTTCCCATGTCTTTTCCCATCCAATTGGGAGAAAACAGGTAAATTACTAAAAAAAATTGGTAATTTGACCCTAAAAAAGCTGAGAAAAACCCATATTTGACTTGGTAATTTTAAAGATCCTCTGCCCCCCCCCCCCCCCCCCCCCTTGTCACCAGAAACCTGGCAATGAAAAGAATCGGCACAAAAAGTTATTGGGACTTAAAAAGTTAGCCAAATATTTTCAATGTGTTGATATATATTATAATAATAAATTTCCAGCGTTAAGGATTAATACATTAATTAGGTTGTTGATCGAAATAACGCCGCCCTGGAGCTGCTCATTGGGCTAATGCTGACCGAGATCTAACCCTAAGGAAATAACTGGGGACTCTGATCTCGTCTAACAATATAAATTACTATGAATAAACTAACAAAAAAAATTAATTTGATGCAGATGTTTAAGACAAAGTACCAATTTCTAACATAGTTACAATACAACTGTATTTCTTACATTTCAAAGTTTAAAAAAAGTCTTTTGAAGATATACAGTTATTAAAGCAAATACCAAATAGTATCTCCTAAATTAATACTAAAAAAGTTCTTTAAAAAAAAAATCAAGTTTCTTACCCGTTAAAACGCGCCCCAAAGTATACGAATCTATTCGAAGTCAAAGCGGCCTACTGAGATACAAAAATAAGGGTCCAGCTCAAGTAGCAAAGCAAATAAAACAGACAGACAGGTCGGGGGGGAGGGTATATTTACCCCGACTATTATTTGTGTTGTAATACAGGCAGCGCAGTTTTACAGAAACCCACTGGTTTTCAAAACAACTGGAGAGGGGATCTCGAACAGATACAGCCGCAGGGGGGAAGTCTGTAGTGTGAAGGAGGGAGAAAGGCAAAGAGGGAACAGGGGCAATATGTAAAAAGCGATTTCTACATTGAAATTCAATACTACTTATATGATCTTTATTGATTAAAAATTGCAATCTACTATATTGATTATATAATTGCACAATTCTATATTCAATATATAATTGTTATATTCCATATTGATTATATAATTGTAATATTCTATATTGAATATATAATTCTTATATTCCATATTGATTATATAATTGTCATATTCTATATTGATAATATAATTGTAATATTCTATATTGATTATATAATTGTAATATTCTATATTGATTATATAATTGTAATATTCTATATTGATTATATAATTGTAATATTCTATATTGATTATATAATTGTAATATTCTATATTGATTATATAATTGTAATATTCCATATTGATTATATAATTGTAATATTCTATATTGAATATATAATTCTTATATTCCATATTGATTATATAATTGTCATATTCTATATTGATAATATAATTGTAATATTCTATATTGATTATATAATTGTAATATTCTATATTGATTATATAATTGTAATATTCTATATTGATTATATAATTGAAGCATACTAATGATGGTTCTTTCAGGAAACAAGTTTTATTGGACGTCCTTTACACGTCTTGACATAACGTTTTTGTTTATAAATGAAACTACAGTTTAATAGTTCTCTTCGAATGCTACTATATGGTATGAGAACCTTGTTTTTGATAAAATCTTAACTTATCCCTGTACTCTTCAATTTTAATATTCTGTTATATAAGAATTGCTTGTGTAAAATATTTAGTAGGTTGCTCGAATGAGCGGCGCACTAGAGTTGCACAGTGGGCTATTTATTGGCGATGGTCCGTGATCTATCTCGCAGGCAAAGCCTCGGAAACGATGCCTTGTTATACGGAAATTGGTGCCCTGGTCAAATGACGAGGACAACACCTGAACGGATGTACAGACATTACAGCACAATAGATTTAAAGTGTACCAGTCCCTCTCCAAAAAATTAAGTGCATTAATCCCCTTCTAAATAAATTAAATTTATGCACTGCTGCTACTCGCACGTACTTGCGGGTGAACAGCAGCAGTGCATAAATAAATAAAAAAAATTGCCTTCAAAGTCAAAAAAGTAAAAATTTTTGACCATGAGCGCTTATAGTACAGGCTGTCACCGAACTTTTAAGGTATTACTCATTATTTTAAGCGTACAAGTAAAATGCTTTTAATATGACTGTGAAGTTCAAAACTGCTCTTATTCTCCCGGTTTTACCGTTCGTTGGTAATCTAAACTTTCTTCAAATAAAAATTCCTCACCCCCCTTTTATTAAAAAAAATCTTTAAACAAATATCATAAACCAATAAATATATGTTTGCTATACTGAGATAAATCTTCAGCTCAACGCATAACTTTTTATTTTTATAATTATCCCCCCTAAACGTAAAAATAACACGCTTAAGAATACCTCTTTAAAAAGAACAGGAACGGGATGTAATTGTTCCATATAAAGAACGTAAAAATCAAACATGTTCCTCGAGTGCAAAGGGTTAATTAGAAGTCGAGTTATAGGACTATTAAATTATTATTCCTATGTAAATTTTCATATCTTTTTATATATCGATTTGTAAAAAAAGTGACCACTGCTTCAACTGTTTGTTATTTCATATCTGTTAATCAAAAACAACAACTTTTCCTTGTTTGAATGTGGGAGATCGCTTGACGTTCCAGGCTTCCTTACCGAGGTGACCTTAAATAATCACTTGAAAGTTGCAGTTTTACGCCGTAAGATATGAATAATTCATAAGTTGCCGTTTGGTATTCATACTAAATAATTTATACATCATTTCCCCATTTGTACTGCCCATGCGAAGTAAAGAAAATTTTATGAGTACTTTGAAAGATATTTGGCCAAGGATGGTGTTGATATTTTTCCTACGTCATAACAATGCATCACATGACTATACACTTGGAACATTGTCATAAACTGTTAGTAGTTTGGTTTAATTAAAAATTTTAGTGGTTTTGCAAGGTTGCACAGAAGAAGGTATTATATTATTGTCGTCGTGAAATGTTTTTACAATCAGTTACATGGAGTAACTATCGGAACATAAACATAATGTTAGGCTTGTGGGGTGATACATTCCTGGGGCTGTAACTATGTGGCAAATAGTACGATTGACATAATTTTGGTTTCGTTGTTGTAGGAAATTAGACGCCGATTAAGATGGTCCAAAAAAAACTTTTTTAATTGAAAGATATGTAAAGGTAGCCCATTTAAAGTTTTACACTAAAATCCCAGTCCCTCTATTGTTGTTGCGTGATACAACGTTGAAAAAATTATTAGGTGTTTCAAAACTTCTAACTGGCTCTGGGGAAGCAACGGCACACGCAATTCTTTTTGGTCATAATGTAAAGTGGAAAGGCATTCAACCCCTTATTGGGAAACCTATTCAACTTGGGCCACACCACAACTTGGCCAAATGATAGAGATAGCCGCCTAGTAATGAAGAATGGTGATATTTCATTTACGGATTTTTGTGACTGACACCATTTGGCGGCTAAATCGCCCAATATGTACCGATTATAGCCAGAGCCGAATGTAGAGTTAGTGGGAACTATTCACACTATTCTCTTTTTAATTATCTGCATTAATTACAACTGATTTGCAAATATGAAAATAGTATATTCTCTTACATGAAAATAAATATAGCTACCTCTTAGCTATAAGATTGACATCTGGCAGTCAAGGCGATTTTCGCTAGACTAGAATGCAGGTTAGTTATGCAAACAGCTAGTTATGCAATAAAAGTGAGAGAAACAATACTTTTCAGCCTTAAAAATGACACCATTATTTTAGATGTAAGTGTTCTAAGGAAGTATCCGTCCCCAATTTCAAACAAATCGCCAATAATTTGAATTATAGTAGGTTACATATTAAACTTTAGTAAAAAAAATTTAATTGGAAATGCATAAATCACTATCTGTGGTGCATCTTTTAAAATTATATATTTGACATCGGTGAAAATTATTACTATTTAAAAGGAAAATAGAACAGACGATTTTTTTCTTTTCAAAAATACACAATTCAAATAGATTCAATTATTCAAACAAAGATTATAATAGAACAATTTTGCGTAGTTTTTAAACCATACATAAAAACTAATATGTATTTATTCTTATACCATTAAAATATTCGAATTCATTAGACTTTTTAGAAAAGATAAAACAAATATTTATATTTAATAAGACAACTGTCTATTGATGTTTTTTTTATTCAATTTAGTCTTCTTATGACAATAATATGAACATTGCTGTTCTCGACTTTTTCGAATGTGACAATGCTCTAATTCGTATCAATATGATTTTACAAAACACAAATGGCATCACATACAGCATGTCTGACGCGAAGGATAGAAAATTCGAACGGGCCCCCGTCAATCACAAATCAACTTAGCAAAACAACGCGCAGCATGGCCCTCAGAGCCGATCGGACAATTTTTTAGAACTCACCGTCTTTTTTCCTTGACAATCGGAGGTAAGGCCACTTTCCCACCGCACATGGTGAATAGATCTGCTAGGGTAATCCAATCGTTTGCAGATAATCGTTCCAAAAATCGAATTTGAAGAACACAAATAAAAGTATGGAATAGTTCACGTGTCTTTGACTATATACAAAAAGACTACACTTTGCTTTAGTTTACTGAAATTTGTGTTGTTGTGACGTCAAATAATCTAAATAAAGAAACTCGTGGTGCCATCTATTGGGATAAATTATAGATAAATAATGAACAATCTGATATCACTTTTGAAATTGATGAGTTTTTTTATTAAAAATAACCGATTAAAAAAATACTCTATTTTTTTACAGCATTTATACAAGATTGCAGGTAATATTTAAAAAATTACTTATATTAATATTTTGAATGGTATTCTTAAATTTCATATATAAGTCAAATCAAAGTGTATATTAGATATATATTGCATAGTAGTATTGCATTTTGGAAATACATGAATTATAAAAATAAATTTGTTAAAAAGTGTTTAAAAACGCAAGATATTTTTTAGATGTAAAAATACAAGTTTAGACTTTATTTTCGTAAAAATTTTAAGTTTCAATACAATTTATAAATTGGTTTCAAAATTTAAAATAAGAAATGTTATATTGTTTGGAATATTTGATTAGTACTAAATTACTATGAAAATAATCCATATAATAATTTACGTTTTACATTTTTTTTTATTACAAAAATATTTCCATTCCTAACACTTTTATTTTAATACGTGGCTCCATCTTTCGGAATACTTTTAAACTAGAAAAATATGTTGTTCGCAAACGTAAATGGTTTCATATTACAGGGTATGGTGTAGGCAAAACAGTACTAATGTCATAATCCCGTCCAATGAACACTAGAATAATCATTAACATATTAAAAGAACTACTTTTCTTATATTAAAGTAAAGACCAATCTGACAACAAAGCAGTCTCATTACCAGGCACGTAGGTATAGATTTTTCATGGGGGGGGGGGGGGGGGGGGGGGTTCAGTGACTGAGCAACGTATTTCTTTACTTATCCTCTATCCTTATACGTTGGCATTTGAATATCGAGGCAGCAACAGTTATCACTGTCAATAACTACTTTTAACAGTTGTCAATAACTGTACTTTTACAATTAGTAAACCACTCCTTAATTATAAAATAAATTTAGAGAACAAATTTAAAGTTTGAGAATCCTTATAATATATGTGTGGTAACAATTAGTTAGATAATTTATAGTTATGATAGTTTATAGATCTAATAAGCGTTTTAGTTGACCAAAACTGGTAAAGAATAATATAAATTATAAAGGCTACATGATCTAAAGTATGGGACTAAAAACACTCGAAATTGCATAGTATTGTGCAATCCAATCGCCACTGCTAATTTTAAATTAAACATTAAATATATACAATTTAATTCAGAATGAAATTATTTACTTATTACCAATAAATATTAACTTCTATTAATTAAATTTAAATTGTAAAGGTCATTTTAATTCAAAGATCTAAAAGAAACAAAAAAATTTCCGACTTTATGACGCCAGTTGTTGTCCTCGTTATAATTTTATATATAATATAATTTTCATTTTAAATTTTTGTCCAATATGAAATTATCTGAAAATAAAATTTACAATCATATATTTAATTTATAAGCACTAATTTATAATCATAATAAAGACATTTATAATTTTACTCAAATATCAAATTTATCTTAAATTAAGAGTACTAGGTACCTAAAAATTATTTTCCATAATTTGAGATAAAAATAAATATATTTGGGGTAGTTAGATATAAATTTTTCAGAAAAGAACATTTAGGCGAAAAAAATTTGTGAAATGCCTTCAAACTGTTTTAAAAATTAAATGTGTGTTACATTTTTCGAAGATATAGGACAGTATTTTTTTATAATCAGTATTGATTTATGCTTCATAACTAGGGACTGGATTTTGTATAAGTGTTTTAGAAAAAACATAAGTGAAATCCCAGCTATATTTTTAAAAAAAAACACTAATTCTTAAACATTTAAATTTTTAAAACGAATTATTTCAATATTTTTCTTCTAATTCCATCTCTATTTCCATTGCATATACTTTTATGTTCTGTATTCATGTAAAATAAAAAATTATACTTATTCATAAATATTTGTTTGAGTTTTAGCATTTTAAGTAGGAGTATGTAGGAGTATGTCGCACAAATCACAAGGAATTAAAATTATCCAATCGTCTTAAAACTTTGATAAAACATGTTAGAACAGTGGTTCTCAAAAGGTGAACAGTGGACCCCCCCCCCCCCCCCCCCCCCCTGGAATTCGCGAGTAAATGCTAGATGCTAGAGGGTTTTCGGGATGAATCAAAAGGAAAAAAATGGTTGAAATGCATTGATTTTTTAGAGTGAAAATATTAAGAGTTTTCAACAAAATTTGGACGAGATTATGGACCAAATAGAAAAAAGTTCCCTCGATTCCATTCAGAACAAAAATCAGTGCATTAACTGACTTTAGTGACTATTACAACGTTTACACAAAAGTGTAAAATGCACAAGTTAAATACTAAAAATTAATTTAACTTCTTATGTGGTGATATCTTTTGCTAGTTTTTTTTTATATAAATTTGTGTCAAAATTTTTACTAAAAGCAGTGTAAATTTAAAAAAAATTATCAAATTTATTTTAGAAAAATGTTACTTCATTTTTATGTTAAAAAACAAACACGAAACGTATACATGCCCAGGAAGTCGGGGGTCCGGGGACTTCTGACTGAACGTACATGGAAAAAGGGGGTCCAGGGACTTTCATGAACGTTTATGGAAAAAAGGGGGGTCCGGGGACTTCCATGAACGTATATATAAAAAAAGGGGTCCCAGTCCTATTTTTGTTTTAACTAGGGGTCCGTGGTGTAATGATAATTGGAAACCACTGTGCTTGAATGTTCAAACATTATTTCAAACCAATAAAAAGGAAATGTGACATTTTCATACATTTAGGGATATTGAGTTCCCTTAAAATTTACAAGCATATATTTCATTTATAATCAGGTAGGGTTTTTTTTCTACTTCAATTCATTAACCAGGGTTGCATTTAAGTAAGAAATTTTCAAACAGAGGGATTGAGAGTTGGTTTCCAAACTAAAAAGAAAATGACCCACCATTTTATTTATTAATTTTGATTTGGTGTTAAATATCCCTTGCGACAGTGTGCGCTTCATAAATGAGAGGCAATTCGAGGAAAATAAACAAAGCAGTTTTACCGTAAGAAAATATAAGAAATCGGTGGGTAGAGAAACACAGATTCATTGATATCTAAATGCCGTCAAAATGCGTCTTGTCCCCTCTGCAATAAAATCGATTGTGATTCCCCCAATTTGGTGGCAAAATATATTCCAACTGAAATCTTCGAAGGAAATCACATCTATTTTTGTTAGCGGGAACTGTTTATGATAGACAGTTGGATACACATTAATTTGCGATTTAACTGCGAATGCAGTTTCAATCCCTTCTATCAATGCACAATCATTATACAAAATAAACACAATCTGAATGTTATATTCCTTTTCAAGTTATATCTTCAGTAATAAATATAAGTGCTCAACCAGCCCATTATCTAAAAACAGACCTCTCAGTTTGGAGCATTCTGGGATCATCAATTCTGCTTCCAGCATTTTTTACAATAGTTTCGTTTCGGCATTGAAATAATTGCTATTTAATGAAATAATAATCTTAAAATTTGTAACGAAATTAATTTACTCCGATTTCTTTCCGATCATATCAGCTCATTTTTGGTTCTTTTACTGTTTTGCCGTAATCCAAAAGTGCTTTTCTGGCCCGGTTAATAGCGCGTCTGTGTTCGGACCATAGATCGCTGGTTCGAGTGAATCATATGATAGGGTGTCGAAAATTTTCTACGATTCCTTAAAAAAGCAGATTACGTAAGAAAAAAGTCATTTTTCTGGACTGCCCATGTAAAATTTACAACTACATATTTTTAATTAACGATAATATTACAATTGCTCAATAAATTCACGACTTCTCGTTAGATTAGGACTTGCTTGGAGTCAGGGGCGCCCTTAGGGGTGTGCGAAGCTTGCCTCCGCATAGGGCCCCGCGCTTACGTAGGTATTATGCGATCAGAGAATACACAAAATGGAAATATTAGATTAATAGAATTTATGGTTTTTCTTTTGACGTAAAACATCTTTAAAATCAATTACATGGGATACCAGGATAGAAATCCAATTATACGATTTTAAAGTAATCCATTCCGACACTAGCTCCGTGATAAATAGCTCGATTGATATGAATTTAGTCACGTTTGAATAGATATAGGATTATTTTTAATTTTCACTAAACAGAGCAAACTAAGGCAGATACTTTACGTAAATGATTTACCTAATAAATAGCCTATGCAAATTATACGTAGATCAAACATTTGCAATAATCCTAACATTTGTAAAAATCCTAACATTTGCAATAATCCTAACATTTGCAATGCCATCAATGGGGATTACTTTACTCTTTGCAGAGAAACTTTATTCCACCTGCTGATTTCAGATTTGAAAAAAAGGCGGGAATTTCAGTAAAAGAAGTCAATAATATTTTTTCCCTGTGAGGATTGGCAACCCTGATGCCCAAAGGTATGCCCCAGTTATTTCCCTCACTTTCTCTTAGGGAAGGTTACAGCTAAAAGAGTTGCTGTGTAGGTTATAACACCTGTTTTCTTCCAGAGGAAAAAGTTGAATATTTTACTTTAACCACTGTACACTGGAAAAGGTAAGTGCGCAATTGCGTTATGTAACAATCAATTTAAAACTATATTAATCTTTCTAATCTTTTGCTTCCAATTCAGGCTACAAATCATTTTGAATCACCAACTTCATTCCAGCCCAACATTCCGGTTACGTTGCTTCATCAGATAAAGTGAAGTTGACCTTACAATAGTAAAGTGGGCAAGCACGTAGGTATAATTTTTTTATGGGAGGGGTTCAAAAATTCAAAACTTCCCTCACCCCCATTTTTTAAAAAAATTATTAATTTTTATTTAAGTACACAGGAATACAATGACAGTTAAATATCGAAACAGCAACATCATCTGCTTTTCATGGAATCGTTGCCAATATAAGTCATTACCTACTTTTAAAATTAGTAAATGTCACTCCTATATAGGAAATAAATTAGAGAACAAATTTAAATTTTGAGATCCCTTGTTTAGAATAATATATGCTTGGAGAAACTTGTTTATACGGCACAGTTTGACGATATTATCCCTTTGTAGCCGAAATCCAAATACTACATAACGAAAAACGATGACGTCATGTTAGGCTTAAGTTTGAGATAAAAATGACATCAACACATGTTTTTGACGCCTTTTGAAAACTATTTTCCGCGGTAAGACTCTCCGGAAAATACCAGGTTTTCCCTCATGTTACTCTACAAGAAATATTTTACAAGAAACTGAAATTTTTATGATTTTTACAGTAATTCGATTTTTAATTTTTTTTTCTTCTTCTTGACTTTCAATGGGAGGGGTTTGAACCCCCTGAACCACCCCCTTACCTACGTGCCTGAAAGTAGGTATATAGAAACCTTATTGTTCTTCCAATTTACTAGTCTAGAAAAATAAAAATTACTTGACTTTATATGATGTTCGCTGTGTTGGACCATGTTTTGCGGTAAGAACAGAATATGCATTAAAATGTAATTTTTCAAAATATATGTTTAGAGTTTTCTATTCATTTATATCTCTTATTTTTAGTTACCCTACTGAAGTATACGAAAAAAAAATTGGACGATCAAATTAACCTATATTATCCAATTGTAAGGAAAAAAAAGGGAACTTACCTATATATATATACTAGCAGAATTACCCGTTCTTTGCACGGGGATAAATAAAATAACGACAAGTGACAGGAAATATATACATTTCCTCTCCTCCAGGGATTATCGCATACACCAGTTTAGAATACCTCCTTTAAAAGTATAAAAAAATTTTTATAAAATAAAATTTAAAATATCTTGATTTTTAATAAATTAGAAGTTAAAAAAATAAAATATCTCCATACTATTTGGTTGCTAATACACCGATAAAAATCCAATCATTTCTACATGATCTCTCATAAGGTATAGAGTTTAAAAAATTAAACATTTCTGCACAAAAATATTTTTAGGAATTTCCTTTCTGTACGGATATACATATAGTTGCATGAAATCTCATAATAAAAAACGACATTTGTAAAATCATTAACTCAAAGTGGAATCAGACTTTGAGTATAAATAATTTACTATCGTGTAGACAAAAGAAAAACGTTTCGAAGGTGCTGATTTTTATCCAATTCCCCCTCTTACATTTGTACCACGTGGGGAGGAGTGTACCATATATACCCTTACGGCTACCATAGCTCAACAAGGAATTACCCTATATAGATAAATGGTATACTATCATGTCAGCGAAAGTAGGCCGTTTCAACCATATGACATATCCTTTCCCTCTCTGAACTTTGTACCGAGTAGGGCCTAATACAGCTCGGTCTGCACCTAAACGATTTTTTTTAACATGAATGTCGCAATTTAATCAGGACATGACTATAATATTTTGGTTTTCAGTGCTTACTTTAATTGATGAAATTTTAATTATTGTTGTTATCATTATTGAAGGATTATGTGTATTATAATAGTTTTTCATATAAGAATAAGTTTTTACGTTGAACTATGAATTGTTTTTATCTAATAAAATTTATTAAATTATAAACAAAACGCTTTGATCCTAATGTTTCTATTATTTAAAAAAAAGCATCAAGAAGAGTTTCATTAAATTGTAGTTTTAAAGAACTTCAATTTAATTAACTTCAAGCGTGATTTTTAATGAAATTTCTAAATCAATCACGATATTGAAATGTTCTTTAGCCGTATGGAAGTGAAAAAGGCAGCAAAATTAATAAACAGAAGTTTTGAAAGGTGACCAAATTAGGAAATTTGATATTGAACTTCAATGATATAACTTTCAAAACAATCAGAATTTCCTGTTTCTCAGTATTGCAATTTTGATTTAACAATTTCTAAATGCCTGTTCCAATGTAACATTTTGGCTACTTCTTTGCAATCTCGTCGACCACCAACTTGTGTATGTAATTAGTATATTGCATTTTTGACCTTTGGAATACAGAACATAAAAATACACATTGCAGCAGAACGTTTTTTGCAAATAAACTGCCTGAAATTCTTAATAAAAGAATCTTAACAGCCCGGCATAAATACACAATCAAAAATAGTATGTTTTAAAATACTACACAACTTTCTTTTGCTGCGGCCAAATGCCTATGTGTTAATGAATTCCAATGAATAAGATTATTACAAAAGAATATTCACTTATTTTAATTTTGAGTAATTTTTTTTTAATTTCAGGATCAATGTAATAAAAATTGGTATTTAAACATTTTATTAAACAATTTTTTTTTAATTTTGATTTTGTGATACTATTTTTATTAAATAGCATAAAAAAATACCTCTCATATAAATATTTAGTAAGTTTCCACAGCAAATTAAAGCCAAAACGCACTTTATCAAAAGAATAAACTTTTGTAAATTGGCGACATAATTTTTTATTTTAACAATCGGTAAAATACTATAATCTTACATTGTAAGTTGAATAATTCTAAATCGTATTCTTAATGTTCGCAATTTAGTGTTTTAAAAAGAAATATTCATTGGCACATTAAATAAAAAAATTCTAAATTATATGTTGGTATATGTGACATTTTATTCCTTTAATATATAAAGTATGTTACCATACTTTAAGTATTATAATTTAGAATTGAAAATTCACAATGAAACTAAGCTTCGTACATTTAAAATAATACTGGCATAAAAAAAATTTCCAAATAAAATTGACCTTCATACACAAATTACTCGCATTATGAAAGAATTGTTCTAAAAATTCGATCTTAGAAAATCAAATATAGTTACAATTAATATGTATACAAACAAAACAAAAGATACAAAACAACTATAAACCATTTCCATAAGGTGAAATTCTAGTTATTTTAATTTTTGTAATAATCCGTATTGTAGCAAAAAAAAACAATGTACGGATATTTTCAGTATTTATTAAATCAAACCAAAACTTATGGCGTCATTTTTATACTGTCAATAACGAACAGAAAATTCTTTAAAATTGCAAACGATATCATCATCCATATTAAGTCAATGGAATACATAAAAATAGTTATAATATACGAATGGAACTTCGTACAAACTTAAAAATTATCACAAAAAATGTCTAATATTTCACGTAAAGTGCTGTGTAAATTTCATAAAGCTACGTTGTATAATTATGGAGTATTTCATGTAAATATCGGCATTCTAATTGATTCATAATTTTTTTATATTATATTTTTGCTTTTTCTCCATTTAGTTTTACTGATTTTACTGTTGCCACTTCGTGAAACTTTGATGACGTACGCTAAAAAATGTCATAACATTCCATAGGAACATCGCAGAGACTTGAAAAAAGTCATTTTAAAAATCTTATTTTTTGAACTAACTATTCTGTGAATTTCAAAGCTCTGCGTTGTGTAGTTACGGAGCTTATTTTGTACTGACAAACAAACAAACAAACACACATCCGGACAGATTTTTGAGATTTCAGCTTTATATATAAGATATATATATTGCTTTTTAAAATTATTTCATAGTATTGTAAATTTATGTATTTAGACCAAAAATATAGAACATACATTTTGAATGTTGTCTTAATAAGAACTAAATGATTTATTTACTCCAACCAAGTCTAAGTATTGAAGTAAAGTATCCTACCTCCCCTTGCTACTTTATTCCTCGCAAAAAAAAATAATAGACACTATATATATATATATATATATATATATATATATATATATATATATATATATATATATATATATATATATATATATATATATATATATATATATATATATATATATATATATATATATATATATATATATATATATATATGTTTGAGTACCATGTAGTGCAGTAAACAGTGGCGGCGATTCGAGGGGGCAAGGGGGGGCGGTTGCCCCCGCACTTTTTTCGGATGTTGCCCCCGCAACTTTTTTATATTGGACTTTTTAAAACTAAATTACAAGTCAATTGTTTTACTGCATTGCCTAACAAAGGAAACATTTTGGACCCCAACTTTCTCACACTACCATAGGAACGTAAATAAGGGGGGGGGGGAATCAAAGGATCAAACTCCTCTCATTGACAGATTTAATGTGCACTAGTCGCCTCCAAACGTCAAACGTTTGGACGATGGGAGAACGGGCTTGCAACCTCCCGGTAAGGAACTTGGGGCTTTAAAGAGCGCCAAATTGCGAGTTCAAATATTAAATCAAGTAGTATATGGTAATAAATTTTGCTTCTAAAGTACCAGTAATTGTTAAATTAAATCAAAACAAAACATACATATGCAAAGTCTAATCAAAGCGATTAACTTTTTTAACCAACCATATAATTTCTATAGTTTTTCTGAAAGAAATAGTTTATAATAATTTTACTTATGATTACTTATTAAATAGTTAGGTTATGAAATAGTTTATTTTAGTCAGAAAATTTCTGATTTTAACATTTTTAAAACACAATCCACAAAAGTATATTTGTTTACTTTCCTTATCAGCGAATGTTCTCAAAGATGATGGCAGAAAAGATTTAATAGCTTTTTTTTTTAATTCTCAATGCTTTGATTTCCAAAACATCAAGAAAATAGTTTATTGTAACTACGTATTAAATCTACAAAATACCCAGAATCAATCAGAATAACTCATTCCCAAGTTTTCTCAGTTTTACATATAAGCAGTAGGGAAAAAAGGCGAAACGGCGCCGAATATGACTTATGACTCTCGTTTGTACAGTCATTTTGGAGTCTACAGAGCAAACTGTATATGACTTATGACAACTCCGATAGATATTTATTTGTTTTTAAATCAGCCGTTGATTTTTTTTATTCAATCAAGGCCACAGGGCCATAGCTCAGTCTTTACACGTCGTAGCCTTCGCTTAAGGGTCTAGTTAAATTGTCTTCGACTATAGCTAAAATAGCCAAGTGATATAAAGGTGTTTTGAACAGTTCATACTTTTTATACTCCTGAAAATTGGACTTTAGTTTTTGTGGCCCTTTTATATAGTATTTCTGAAAGTTATCGTGCTTTGTTTTGCCTTTTTAAGTCAGAATATCGAAAACAGAAAGCTTTTAACTTGTCTCAAATCAGCTTTATGGTATGAAAACTTCTTTTCTTAAATTTATGTTATTAAGTTTTTTTTTTACTGTGTATTTTAAGTTGGTATACTTCAAATAACACTAAATAGTGAGTAAATACAAGTGTGCAATATCATAGCTTTTTTATAGCAATATAATAGCACATTTTTTTTTATTCCACCTCCCCCCCCCCCCTTCCCATTTGGGGGACTTCTTGTTTCCCCTTTATCTTGCCCCCCCACTTTTAGCACCCAATCGCCGCCACTGGCAGTAAAAATTATGTTCTTGTTATCAATACCATTCTGTGTATATATAATTTTTACTGCACTACATGGTACTCAAACACTTTACTAAAGTTTGGAGTTATAAAAAACAAAAAAAATGTAATAAAGTCATCCTTGTTGACGGTACCGCATCTAACATTTGTAGTTGATTATCAACTCCCATTTGTAGTGATTGTCAACTAACATTTAAAGATCTTAAAAAATAAAATCCTGATTGGCTTTTCAAAAATCTGACAAACTTATTAATAAACTTAATAATTAATAATTTGTATTCAAATTTCTTAATAAACTTCATAATTAATAATTTTTATTCAAACTTATTTATAAGTTTTTGTGGAGGACTAAAGGGACCCCGCGGCGTATCTGCTCGGTGTTTGAAATTCTGTTTCTTCTCCTGACTGCTCAATTTGGAGTCAGTGTTGAGGAATGAAGACACACGAAATGAAAGCAAAAGTCATTTTTATTGCATCGTTGTTTACATTTCCTTAGGCTGGAAGAATGCTACTCTTGATCTACAGCAGTCCCATTTCCTGCTTGACGCAACACTCGTTCACCATCCGCATTATGCATCCCTGGAACGAGAGCACACACTTGAATACCACAAGCTGTGGAGTCACAATCAGTTTAAACCCTGAGAATAACACCTTAGACCTCCGAGTTACAATTTTGTCTTTCTACCCACCCTGTACCATCCCAAGAACTCTCTATCTCTACCATCATCAAGGATTTCTTCGTAGTGACACTGGGTGGAGCCACCAGCTTGAGGCTTCATGCTTTGAGAAATTAGCATTTTCCTACCTCTGAGAAAACTGAGAGAGACCTTTGAGACACTGAGCTGGAATGACGTGATTGTCGTTTAGAAGGGACCCGTCACCAGGAGTCCTTCCTGTTTTTCTTTTGTATTATTTGTAAATAACATGTAACTTAAATGTAAATTCACTTAATCTCTAAAATGTTAACTTTAATTAAATAATTTCAAAATTTAAGTTTTGAGTCTTTCAATTTGTGTTAAACGGAAGTTTCGCGTGAGTATGAAGGTGGTGCAAGTAGTCTTCCGGTGAACACAGTGTTCCAGTCCTGACCCACAGGTACATGCGAAGAGGACGCCACAGCCCGTTTTAATGTTCATATTCAACCACTCTGAGATGTATCCAGTGCCGGATCACGGATAAAAATATAAGGGGGGGGGGGGGCTCAATCATAAAGAAATACTAACATTCCATCTAAAGAAAAAGTGAATTTAATTTTTAATGTTGACTTACATATAAAATTTATAATAGTCCAATTTATATTGTTGTTGTTCCTTTTTTTTAAATAGGGGAGGGACGGAAATAGTGTCCACTGATGGCCATTTGCTTTCCCTTGTGGTGTTGCCACGACGTTGCCCTTCAACTACTCCACTAATTTACTATACTTAACTCTGAAGCTGTTCCGTACACTTGTTTGGAAATTATTCAAGATTTTCGTGTTTTTCAACCCGCTGATGTTAGATTAGCTTATTGGAATAATCATTATAACTCAATACGTGTTCCTAATACACACAAAGCAGCAGTAACCTCTTAAAACAATGTTATTTAAGCTACAAATGTATGTGCAAATGCACTAAAAGGTTTCCCAACCTTTGTATTGAATGATAACAACTTTTTCATGTTAGAAAATGCATATTCATATTCTTTAAAATACTGCCATACAGTTCTATTTTATTTCGAGCATAGTATGTATAGCCTGTTTGCACGATGTGGCAGAACAAACTGCGGTAGGGTAGGATTGCGGGGATTTTTTTTTCATGTCTGTAAGTAATCGAAATAAAGACATCGAAATAAATAATTTTTTGCATAAATCTAACTTATGTCAAAATTTAATTTTTTTTCTTCAATTTTTACTTATTGAAAAATTCCATTTTAATTACTGAATTCATTAGAGTGGCCACTTTACCCACCATTACCCTATATATTTATTATAAACTGTTTTATTTATTATAAAACACAATATATACAATTTTTCAAAAATTCATAATTTGTGTATTAAAAAGAAAAAGCTTAAAAATCCGTGATTCCGAAATAAAGCTCGAAGGCGTATTAGCTGTTTTTAAAAGCAATGTTTCGTTGCCCGGTGCCAAAACCGACTGCTCGAAGGTAAAACAATGTGTTTTTTTAAAGAAATGTGCCATTTCCCGGTTCCAAAACCTACTACTCGGTTGAGATGAGTAGCCCCAATTGACTGCTCGGTGGAGTTCCGGCTGTTTTTGAATAACATTGCGCCTTTGCCTGGTCATGAAATCGACTGCTCATCTGACCATGGTTCAAAACTAGAAAGCAGTGTTCTTGGGTCTTTCCTTTTAGATCGATTCCTAACCGTAGCCCAAATTGACTGCTCAAAGAGGTGAGAAATTTGAATGGTTGGTAGCCGAAGACCATTGGGTGCCAATCTACCTAGCGACTAACGAAGTGGTTTCGGGACTCAACTCACCGTCAGCCATTGGTCTACTGCGTTATCATCCCCCCACTATTTTATTCATTTGTGTTACATTTCAAAATGTGCTGACGGTTTTAGGAGGTGTTCACAGAATACAGTTAGGCAAACAAACGAAATATTCACAACTTACCCTGGCTTGCACCATCTTCCTTTGATCCCCAGCAAAAAAAAACTTCGCCTGAAGAAAAACAAACAAAAGACCAGAAATTAAACAGGGTGGACTGGAAGTTCCTGACACATTAAAAAAAATTTTTAATCAAGTAATACTCCTCGCTAACAAAAGTTTTGTCGGGGCAAATAAAAATATTTTAGTTACAAACTTCGCTCATAGATGTCTCTGTAATATAAAAACACACACAAAAAGCGTCGAAACAAGAATACGTGGATGGAAATGGAGTACAGCTTGAAGTTTCTGTTGTACCAAAGAGTGAAGTGCATTCATAGAAATATGGTAGTGGACTGTCTAAAAATGTTCTGTAACTTCTTATGATAAAATAAATTATTTGTAACTGATTGTTTGGAGTTTTTTATGTTTTATCTGATGTTTAAAGGTACAGTGTCATCTATGAGTAAAATTTGGGAAAAAAAATTTAATTGGCTATATAAAACTTTTGATCGTAAGAAATTATACTCATTGAGGTAATTAGTTAACGTTATATTGAATTTATCATTGACTTTTGCCGACTTTGTACATCACATTTGGTTTAATGAAAAGAATATACGAGTTAAGTTTCGTCAATTTTCCGTCTTACAGTGAATTTTAAAAACGTAGTCTAATAAAGTGCAGGGATATGTGGATACAAGGATAGAAACAATCATTTATAAATTGAGTGGGGAGCATTTCGACACTATAACTCTGTTTTAAATAGCAGGATTGACGAAAATTTGGTTTCTTTCGAAAATAAATTATACACCAACGATTATATATTTTTTAATTTTAACAAAGCGTGTTCCAGTGGTGAATGGGGTGGCTCAGAATCAGAAATAACAATTCACTTATCTGCGTGTAGCAGAAAAGAACCTATTGTTGCTTTAACTATATATGTGAAACTACTAAAGTTTTGTGAAACTAAATTTTCTACTCACATGATTGTCTTGTGCAATTCTTTCATCGTAGTAATAGTTCATTGCCTAGAAGAAAAAAAAAACTTGAATATTTATTCGCGAATAGTAAATGCAATTTCAGAGTATTTTTGAAGGTTTTAACTGTAATTTCAGGATTTTATATGGGATTTATTTCAAGCTCATTTTACCCCATGTGGTACAAAGGTCATAAAAGAGAGTCGATTAATGACCGACATGGTCATTAATCCATATCTTCATTCTGTTAGTAGGTCAATTATGACCATAGGCTGATTTCCCATGGAGTTATGGGTCTTTGTAATATCAACACTTTTCGTATTACTCAAGTTTCAGCCAATCCTCTCTGTACCCGGGCCGATTTTCAAGACGTATCCGCATCACAAACATTCTGAGATTTATTCTGAATCTTTAAAAAATATTTTTAATCTTTAAGATTTAATTTGAAACTTTAAAATTTATTTTGATTCTTTAAAAATTTATTTTGAATATTTAAGATTTATTTTGAATCTTTAAAATTTATTTTGATTCTTTAAGATTTATTTTGAATCTTTAAGGGGGTCCGATACCCGAAATTCGCAAAAAAAGTCATTTTTTTTTATATTTAAAAAATAATATTCAAACTTATCTTAATAACTCACAAAAAACTGCTTCAAAAAATTCCTATTACTTTTTTAGTTATGAATGTTTTAATGATGTGTTCCTATAACATAGTTGTATCATATGTAAATTTTAAAAGCAAATATCTCTGTTCGTGGTTTTGAAATTTAATGAACACTAAAAATGCTAAGGCTTTTTTACTATTATACTTAAAATCATAATTTTTGTGTGTATATATTTTAAATAGATGTATGCATTCAGATTTCCTATTTTTACCATAATTTGTTTTTTAAAACCACTTAAAATGGAAATTTATTTTTTTCGTAAATTTTTTTTCCAAAATTTCTAATTTATTTTATTTTTTTAAAGTGATGTATCTGAATCAAAATTTGAATGCATACATCTATTTACATATTATTCAAGATCTTAAATAAAAAAAATTGCTTCAAAATATTGAAAAACAAAAAAGGAGTAGGAATTTTAAAATTGTTAAACAATATACTAAAACTTTAATTTAAAAATAAATGTGCAATTTAAAAAAAAAATTCAGCGTCTTAAAATGGTTTTTTATGCATATTTAGAAATAGAAAAAAAATTGGATTGCACAAGTATAAAAAAAAAAAAAAAAATGTCGAAGGTATCGGACCCCCTTAAGACTTATTTTGTGAACAAAATATTGTTGCAGAGATGTATTTTTTTTAAAAAATGTTTTGATTGAGATATTGTTAAGGATTTTTTATGTGAATACGTCTTGAAGATCGGTACGTGTACATAGACACGCGGGGTCGGAACCTACAAAACGACCCCCATAATTCTATTGGGAATAAGCCTATGGGGATAAATGATATCCTATATAAATGGCTCACCTTCGTGGAGAGGAAAGTAAAACGCGTCGACCAGTTTGGTAATTAATCCACACATCCCTCCTTCTTACTTTGATACCACATTGGGGGGGGGGGGGGTAATTAAATTTTAGAAGTTGCATCAGGCTGCGCAGGCGCGCGTACAAAGTATTCTCGAAACAAACCCTTACGGCATTGGGTAATATGCCTGCGCCATTTTGTTGTTTACCTCTTTGCCTTTGTTTCTTTCTTTACAGCCGATTTCAAGGAGGGGACGGATTTCCTTTACTCCACCAAGTTTTTGTGAAAATTTCTCAATTAGAAATTCTTTGTCCTAACAGATAAAGAAAATACACATTTAGAAAACACACAAAGAAATACACATTTATATCTTACCCCACATAATGTTTTATAGTACTCCATCACAGTATTCATGTCAGGAAGAGTTGTACACAATGTACGCACGTCCTCACTGACATCATAGACATAACAAAGGAATAAAACGGATGTTATTTACCCAATCACTGGTCATCTACAAAAGCTAACGCGCTTTAATAATGACCCCATTCTACACGGATGTTAGTTACGCACGTTAGCTTTTGCAGGTAACTCTGCCATTGGATCATGCAAACAACGTAGTTTGAATTCACTAATCATAGAGGCTTCTGCAAAATGCAACGCGGCGTAAATAGCGTCCGTGTAGAATGGGCCTTAGAAGATCTGTTTTTCATTGGTTAAGTATATTTTCTTTTACATAATGGTATACACAAAACTGTTATATATAGAACACAGCTATATATATATATATATATATATATATATATATATATATATATATATATATGGTAAAATAGAAATATATATGGAAAAAAGTGAGAAAATCATTGTATTAACGGTTACAGATGTCAACATGAAATAAATACAGATTATAAGTAATGAATAAACTTGTAAAAGTTTTTTTAAATAAAATCTATTAAATCCCAGCAAAAGAAACAGGTAAACATAAAGATAGAAAAAAAAATCGACGAAAAATTCATGCAAAATACTAAACGTTATTGGTATAGTTTAAAATCACTCATGACCTTCTACTTTTATATTTGGCTATTTTAAATATGACTATCAAATGTAAAAACTTTATTTTATCGAATTTTAAGAAATCTTTTAAAATTAAATTTTAATTTAAAAATGTCGTATACTATTTATCCACTTACAAGTACAGTTTATCAATCTCAGAAAATACTTTTCATTAAGCTTTTTTTTTTACAATTTAAATATTCGCAGCTTTGCTCCGCATTTCAACTGCAAGGTCACAAAAACCAATCGTCCTTGCTGACTGAAATATATTATCCATTCTTTTATTGTAATCCCATTGAAATTATTAAAACTGATTCGAGACCAAGACGAAACCCAAATTAAATAAAACCACCTACGCTTACTAGTGAACAGCGGCTGCTCGCGCACTCAGCAAGTAGTGTATTTAAAAACTTAGCTTAAACTTATAATTAGTGTATTTTAAAACTTATACTTAGCTTAAACTTATACTTAGTGTATTTTAAAACTTATACTTAGCTTAAACTTAGTGTATTTTAAAACTTATACTTAGCTTAAACTTAGTGTATTTTAAAACTAATACTTAGCTCAAGCTTATACTTAGTGTATTTTAAAACTAAGATATTTTACTAATTTTCTTAAATGAAAAAATAGAATTGGAAATGAAATTTCTACGGTAAGTAAAAAAATCTCTGATAAATAGCAATTCTGTTGCCGTAATGCACAATGTCAGGAGGGGAATTAAAACTGCAGCCAAAAAGCGAAGTTACAAATCGGCTGCATCGTTGCCATGACAACCTTACGTAGTATGACTTCCCCTTCACGCTCAAATGGAGGATGCGACAACATAAATGCAGCCAAAAAGGATTTTTTCAACTCTGTTGTATTTGGGATTTCGATGAAATGATTGGCTCCTACATAAATTGGCGGGGCGGGGTGGGCGGAAAACGAGAATTTTGAAGAATCTCTCCAAACGGAAATAGTTTTCGAGAAGTTTACACGTGTGTTGTTGTTTCTTTACTTAAATTAATATTAAAATGGACCGATTCGCAAGTTTAAAAGAAAGGCGGAATTATTTAATTTTCAAAAAATAAATAAGTGTTTTCTATTTTTTTCACATTACAAAGATCAGTAAATATGTTTGCCCTAGATATATGAGTAACACATATTAAGACAATCCTAATGGATTTTAAAAAATATGAATTTTTGCCATAAAATACTTTTGTCGGTATTTTTACTGAGCGCCCCCCTCCCCTAAAACCGAGGGGCCTTGTGCGGTGGCATGCGTTGCACACCCCTAAGAGACCGGTTCCGGATTCTTCCACAGCCATTAATCAGAATGTACCATATCTTGGTGCAAAACAGAGATCTGCAGCATCGCACCCTATTATGGTGGAATCTAGGTTGAACCAAAATTCCTTTATCGGAAAAAAGCGGAGGTTTCACCGATAATTGGTTCAACCTCTTTAACTGCAACCGAAATTATCGCTGTCACATCAACAAGCCGAGGAATCCCCTGCAAGAAAGACAACGACGAGCCAGCGCCTTCGTGGCCCAATGGATAAAGGAGTTTATCTATGAATCAGAGGATTCCGAGTTCGAATCCAATCGGTGGACATGACAAAGAAAAGTAAAAAAATTGTGATGTTGCAATCGGAGGATTGCCAGCTTCGCGACAAATATATTACTACTAACAAACTAAGAAAATTCGAATTTTGAGTTTTATGCAAAGTTATGAGTTTTGATGAAACGTGTCACCACTAAATGGTATCCTTGTAGCACCGTAAAATTGTGAAACTAAGCACAAAATGTTGGTTGCAGCTAAATGTCTACCAAATTTTTGTGCAAAGTCGTAATAATTTTTAACAGTGTTATGCATAGCTTACCTTACAATTCCATCCACATATTTTAAATACCAAAATAAAATTTAGGAGGAAACATTCAAAATGTGTTTCGTCACACTAAGGCGAGTCGACCGTAAACGCAAATGAGTTTTTCTAAATACATGGACTCGTACGGATTTCAATATTTGCAAGTTAGCATCCGATGATTAAAACGGAAAAGTTTTATACTCGGGGACAACCTAAGTCGAGCCTAAAGAAATTGAATGTTTATACATATCATAGCTTCCGCTTCAGGCTCTACTTAGGTTGTCCCCAAGTATAGAGAATATTTGTAGGCAAATTCATAGACGCAATAATCTAATTTTCAAAAATTTTGGACAAAATATGTTTTGAATATTTTCTCCTTTCACTTACATTTTTGGACAGAAAACCAAAGCAGTCCTCACTTCTTTCCATTCCCTCTGAAAACAAAGGAAAAACAATTACAAGCAGAATTTATTTGCTCGCAACTTTTTTTTAAGCCCAGGCCTGACCCGATTTTGCCCCCCCACCCCTTCCTCTAGCGGAAACACTCTCAGAAATAACGCTCTCATTTTTGAGAATTATGCGATCGTCAAGGCTACTTTCGTCATATCTGACAATCGTTATGTCATCGAATCACGTGCTTTAGACGAAACAAGAATCCATACATTTTTAACAAAATTCATTTACTGATATTCCTTTTCGGTCCTTTTCTGAATCATCAGCCCATGATTGCTTCTTATACTTATAGTGTCATAATTCAAGTCTTCTTCGCCGAGTGGATAGAGCGTAGGACTCTGGATCGAGAGATCCGCGGTCGTATGATTATTTGAAATCCTCATAATTTTTTTAGGAAATAAAATTCGTTAAAAAAACGACAAAATTAATTTCCTCAGTTTGACGAAATATTTAATCGGGGCAATAGCAAGCGTCTGTTTCGTCAAAAATAAGAAAAGTTTCATCAAATATAAGAGTGCATTTTTAACTGTGCATGTCCTCCCGGAGGGTTTTGTCTTTTGATTTGGGTTAATTAACGTCGTAGTTGAGCGACACAATGGGTTATTAGCGACGGCTCTTTCCGAAGGGAACTCATCAAAAGACGTGAGCATACAAGTCAATCCGGGATGAGACATCGCAGAGTCCAGTGACTCAAGTACCTTTATACAAGACTAAAATTATATAAGCTACAATCTTAAAATAATAAAGTTTCAAGTTATAAAAAACGAGTTTAAAATAATGTAACTTAAAATTTACATAAGCATGTAAGTTATGTTACATAAGTATAATTTATAGGCGTAATTATGTAAGCATTCTACTGATATTCAGCAGTATGTCCGTGTCATTATTTTTATGTGCAGACGTCTTCGGTAGTTGTGAATTGGGATCGTCCATCATACTGTCCCACTGAGGTAATGGGACCATGGGGTTCAAATTTGCCTCATCTGAGAAGATTTTGACACAAGTGAGATATCGTGCCGAGGCTCTTTTGGGATCAAGTGGGTTTATGGCGATTTCATTGGGTTTGACTCTGCAGATAATTATTATATATATACGGGACTTCTGTAAGCAAAAATAGTTTTACCGATGACTGTAAAATGTATTCAATCTCTCAAATAATTTTGTAATGCTTAAAGACTCTGTAAAACATTTAGTTTCCTGTTATAATTCATAAAAAAGAATTGTGTAATAAAAAAATTTAAATTTAACTGCTATATCAGATCACTTTGCAAACGTTTACAAAATTGCTTTTTAAATAACATTTAACACACATTTAAGCTCTGATAACATATTAGGTGCAAGACATTAAATACTCTAAAACTAAGTAGTCCCATTATTTAAAGTGTAATGTTACTTTACAGTATATAAAAAAGTCATTTTTCCTTAAGGTGAAGTGATTTCCCCGTCTTCCTTATATAACAACCAATATTTTTAACAAGCATATAAAAATTAATTTTTGATTGATACACATGTATGCAAACAAAAGAAAAAGTCTGATATTTTTAAGAAAAATAATACCGATACCGAATATATCCGAATTTTCTTACCCTCCTCGACGCACATTTCGTTGTATAAGCAGTCCTCAAACACATTAGTTTCCCCGATTATGCAATGCAGGGACCCCAGCACCAGGAAAGACCAGAAAACGACAGACTTCATAATTCTTCTTCGATACTCTATCCCAAATATTCAAAAATAAGTTTCCGATATCACCTACTGCACTGTTTCCGAAAGTACGGAGATGCTTTGAGAAGCAGTTGAAGGGAGCACAGTTACAAATACCTGAAAGATTGGCGATGAGAACTTTTTCTCGCCAACGTTGATGGCTTTGCAATTTTTACCACCACAGTCATTCACACGCTCTCAGTTGCCAAGCGGTTATAAAATCGTCCTTGGCGAGACTCTTTGAGGCAATTATTGGCGGTTGTACCGTGTTCTTTATTTTTACCATTGATCAAAGAACACTAGTTTCCTCTTTATAATATTTGAAGAAGGGTATGACGTTTCGGTTTCTAAATAATTCATTGTGGTAACAATTGTAAAGACATGTGGCAGTGTTAGGTGTAGATTTTGGCGGAAAAGGCGATACGAATATTTTTTTATTTAAAGCGTTGCTGGGGGATAGTGTTGATTGTCGCACCTCTGGAATTCTTTGTTATTTGTGCACGCAATGTTCGGATAAAGCCAGGGCCACAGTCGTGTCCAGCCTGGTCCAACAGTCTTTCGCAAATATTTGCTTCCATTGTTTGCCTCCCCATGCTGCAATGAAGCACCAGCAGCATAGGCTGTGTACACACTGGCCTCATGTTCCTTGGTTCCTTTGATTTGGGGCTGGAAGATCTTGGTCGTTCTCTTCGATCAATTTCCCAATACCTTCCAGCATCCAATGTGTGACGATCATTTCCCAGGGTGAAGCGGCCGTACTTACTCGTTCATTACCAACCTTGGAGCAGGCCTCCGTGGCCGAGTGGATTAAGGCGTCAGCTGGGAATCCAAGGGTCCACGGTTCAAACCTTGCGATGGACTAGACTAAAGAAAAGTAAAAAGTAGTGATATTGCGATCGGAGGGTTGCCAACTTCGCTACCAAAATACTAGAATGTCGTCCAGAACATCCACAAAAAGTTAACGGCGTGTATACGGGACTGGTGCACGATACATCTGATCGGGGTCCAAAGTCCCGACGTCTATTGAAGGCGTTGGGTGCCAGCTCAGGTGTTGTCCTCGTCATCTGACCATGGTTTTAAAATACGAGGCATTGTTCCCCGGCCTTTCCTTCGAGATAGACCCCGAACCGTTGCCAATAGGCCACTGTGCAGCTCTAGTGCGACGTTAATTAACCAAACCAAACCAACCTTGGAGCTCATTGGGCTTTGGCTTTAAGAGAAAATGTTTCGTGGTACAATCACACTTGGTTTAAAACCTACTTCAAAATTATTGGGCGGACGTATCCTTGAAGACTGTTCTGGAAGCGAATATTCCCCCCAAAGAACATCGGACCAGTGAGCAGCCAGCGTATCCCGCTGGTGCTTCATTGTGGCAGGGGGAGGCAAACATTGGAAACTAGTATTTGGAAATGACTATTGGACCATGATGAACACATGTGTGGCCCTAGCTTAAACTACGACAAGAACGGAACTCACAACTCTCAGTGGCGGCCAGTGGTCGAAAATATTAGTGCAGCCGAAATCACGTGAATCCCCCCCCCGGCTAAAACCATATATGAACGGAACATGCATTTCCAAAAACCATACATGAACGGAAATTCTTTATTATTCTCTACTCAAATCAAAGTTTCCTTTAAATTTTTACTTATTTTTTGAAAATTAAAGCAATCCTCCTTTCTTTTAAACATGCGAATCGGTCAATTTTAATATTAACTTACATAACGAAACAACAGCAAGTCCATGTCCTGAAACAACAGCAAATGTATCACGAAAACCATTTCCGTTTGGAGATATTCTCGTAAGTTCTCGTTTCACCAACGAGCCAATCAGCATGTCGAACCTCAAGTACAGCTAAAACAAGAAAATTCATTTCGGCTGTACTTTCTCACAAATGCATTGCATTAGCATGGGGGAATCTCCATACTACGTAGGGGTTGCCATGGCAACGATGCAGCCGATTTCGAATTTCGCTTTTTGGCTGCAGTTTGATTGAATGGAGTTTTTTCCCTTAATGAATTGTGAATTAAGGTAACGGGCTTGCTATTTATCGGAGATTTTGTTTACTACCGTAGAATTTTCATTTTCAATTCTAATCTTCATTTAAGAAAATTAGCAAAATATCTTATTTTAGTTTTAAAATACACTAATGAATGTAGGTGCAGCCCGGCTGTACTTGCTGTAGTGGGCGAGCCGCCACTGACAACTCTTCAATTACGAGTACGCTTTACTTCGAAATTTGAACCACAACCCCCGATTATGAGTCCTTTGCTCTCCTTGACTACCACATGCCAACACTGTAAAACAAATGTACTAAAAAATGAGTACATGAACCTACTCGTTTTCCTTTAAGTACAATCGCATCGTAAATGAGCGATGACGTACTCAAATTTAAATAACCGTACTTTCTCAAAACTGAGCCATGGCCCCATGGTATTACATATTGCTAATCTCAGCTTGTGTTCAAGTGCTCTTAAAACCTGACAAACTTAAAATAGTTATTCAGAAGATTGTTTTCCACGTTATATATTTGATGTCGATTGCTTAAATAGAAATTAAGTTATTTCAACTCAATTATTTTACTTCCCATTCTTTTGGCCCACCTTTTTTTTAACATTTCTTCTGCTTAAAGCTTTTTAATGTCGCTCTGGTAGTTCAACGAATAAAACACTGGACTGCTATGCTGAGGATCTGTGTTCTATCGGTAACACTTGGTAGTAATGGTCGATAATTATTGAAAGTGTTTTATGAAGGCAGCCTATGTAGGCAATCATCTACTCATTGTATTATTTTTTGAGTGCATGTCTTTTTCAAAATTGAAACTTATGTAATCAGAGCCATTATAAGTATCGAAAGTAATCAAAAATGAGCAAATTTTACTTATTTTCGAGTATCTATTTTTAACTACAGGGTTTTGCTGTAATAGAATTATAATATGAATCGATTTGATTTAATCATTTTCACTAAAAATTCCTCTCAGGTGAATAAATAACTACCTGTTCTTTTATCCCTGTTCTTCAAAGTAAACGAGATCATCATGTTCTCGAGTTTAAAAATCGTTCATTTGTGAGCTTATTTTCCCATTCACTATGAAACCGTTTGTAATTTTTAGCATTTATGAGCACCGATGGTATCGGGAAAAACATAAAAAATTAATAACTGTTCCGAAAAAGAACGAAAATGTCAAAGACGTTTCTAAAAGGGAAGTGTTAAAATACCCGGCGATGCAATATACGGCTAGTGTTCGGAATTCATTCCACCATTTGGGGAAAATCTCTACCTGCACGCAAAGTTTATCTTATTGACAATGACATTCACGGTTCGGTCAATCGTTTCATTCTTTGTAAGTGAAAGGATATATTGCATTTGCGGGAATTGGGTAAGTATTTGCATATATACACAGTTTTTAAAAATAATGGACACCTCTGTTTATACTTTCTGCTGCGATTTCCACATGTATTTCCTGAAAGTTGCAATTTATACTCACATCAATTGTACTTTTTTACACGCACGTTTGGATAGCGATGTTGAGATTGTACTTGAGTGAAATAGATTTTTAGCGCCTTTTCAGCTGTAGAAGTTAAATAAAAAGTAATGGGCGGTCACAGTTTGGATAGGGTTTCCACATATCACAGCTTTTCAATAAAGAGCATGGCGAACCAATGGCTACATATTGCATAAAGTACAACTTAAAAAATTTGGGTACAAGCAGGGAATCAATTTTAAATATATTTACTTTGAAATTTAAAATTATATATGTGTTCTATGTACTCATTTTTGAGTATATACAGGAATCGGTTGTGAGTATATTCGTTTTCGAATTTGAATGTATGAACTCAATATTGAGTATTTACATTCTTTCCTTAATAATTTAAAATTTAATGCACAAAGTGAATTTATTTCTTATTCATCTCATCTGAGCAGTCAGTTTTGTCATCTCAAAAACCTTTCAGACAATCGTTTGGGGAATCATCCTATTTTTTGTTCATTGGAATTCAACCTAAAGTAAACCAAAATTAAATTCTTCAAATAATTAAAAAAAACATGTTCCAATTCTGCAAGTAATATTAAAAAGGTTTTTTTTATTTATATACAACGTAAAACAGTGTCATTTTACTTAATATTAGCATAACTCTAACTTTAGACGGCTGCAAACTTTGGAATAAATCTGTTTGTCTACAATATATTGGCGAGAAAGAGCAGATTACGTTTGGGCGGAATTTTGTATATATATTTAAAAAGACAAACAAAATTTAGGCGGATTTTTACTTACTCCGTATGTAACGAATTATAATTTAAGAATAACTCGCACTGGTTATTTTAACATTCGGTTGGCAAACACTTACAAAAATTAAAACATTTTTGTCGAAATTTTATATAATCAACTGTTTTATGCCTAATTTCTATATTGCGAATACATGATTATATTTTAAACCTCGCTGTCAATCCACCGGAGTCCTTCACAAAACACGCAACAGCAACGCGGGGCCAATTTACTTATTTTATTAACTGACTGAACAGCGCGCCAACCAAAACTTTAAGTTAAAACCGCCAAATCGCGCGCCAAGGAGAGAGGTTATCAATTCGACTGTTATGTTTTTTTTATGTATTTTCGCGTAAGATTTCGGTTCTAATTAAGATTTGTGGATAATTTTTTTTTGTTGGATAGGAAAAGTTTCACTTGAGCATTTTTTGGAAAAAAATATTGTTATCCGGTATTTAACTATCCGGAATTCTCAATTAATCGGACGGTGTAAACAAAAATATTATCCTATTTCGAAAATTCTTTTTTTTTGTTGGATAGAGAAAAATCCACTTAGACAGAAACTATACATAAATTTAAAAAAAAACGGCTGTTCTGTATCCGTAAACATCGATTAACCGGAGTTTTATTAAATAATATATCCTATTTCAAAATATTTTCATTGTTGAATAAAGATTGTACAACAGTGAAATTTCATTCACGCATAATTTATTGGATTGTTTATTTTAAGGATTGTTTTACAGTGTACATTGTATAGACAAAATGTGAGCACAAGTTGTTACTTGAATTTCCTGTTGAATAATAGCAGGGGGCCAAGCCCCTTGTTATATTAAAAACTAAAAAGGGGAAATAAAATAACCTTTTAAAGAAATGGAGTTAAAGAAATTGAATTATTTAATATAAATTTTATACTTATTACAACTTTTTTAAGTTGGTGCCACTTTACCAAAATCATACACAATTTTTGGCGCCGATTTCAAAAAGTTTTAATTAGTATAAAATTGATATTAAATAATTAAATTTTTTCAACTCATTCGTAAAATTACAAATTATTTTTTACTGTTTAGCGTAGTTTTCTTAAAGTCGGCTTTCCTTTTTACATGCTTTTATTTAATTTCAAAAAAGATTATTTTATACTTATTATAAATGCAATTCTTTTAATGCATGCTTATTTTAATTATTTTATCTATGTTTAATTAAAATCAAGAAAATATCAAAACATCTCTGATCAGAAAGTGTTGCTGTTTTAGAAAAGTCTGTATCGATTCCTTAAAAATCCTATTAAACGTGTTTTAATTATTTTAAGAAGTAAAAGTAGGATGTATGCAGAATTCATAATTTTTATTGCAGCATATAAAACTCCCAAATGGGAATTGTATTTTTAATGATTACATTTCGTACACTTTATTGCAGCATAAAACATTTCCTAATGAAAATATTTTTTTCATGATATCAGCCCCATTTCAAGTTTGGATCTGCAGTCGTCAAACATGAGTGAGAAACAGGCCTGAAAGGGAATTATCAAAGGTTATCACCATCACTGGAAGCAAATATTAAATTGGTTATAAGAAATACAACTATATTGAAAATAAAAACGACGTTAATATACGCAATTAAAAATATTAAATGAAAAATTAGACAATTTTCCAAAAGAAACATAGAAACTATATTAACAATTTTAATTGTTATACAATGAGACTTTCACCGTTACAACTTTTCCTGCCTAACGGCATACAATTGTTAACTACAACCAATTTAAATAGCGTCTACGTTTTTTTAAAAATAAATTGCCCAATTTTTCGAAGGATGGAACTAATTTTACATCTTTTTTTAAAAAAACTAGGGGACTCTGCCCCAAACCCGCCGGAGGCGTGTTACTGTGTAAAGTCGTTTCAGTTTTCAACGACGAGCGTGCAGCGCTATTCACTTTTTGGCTGACAGTTGGTATCGAACAGAGGCACTTCCGCTTGCTACGCCGATGCTCTAACAGTCAGGCTAAAGTGATCACTCCAGCCCAAATGGGAGTATCGGGTATATGATGGTTTGGTTTGTTTAATTAACAGTGGACTATTGGCGACAGTTCGGGGCCTATCTCAAAGTAAAGACCCGGGAACGATGCCTCGTATTTTTGAACCATGGTCAGATGACGAGGACAACACCTGAGCTGGCACCCGACGCAACCTTAATAGGCGTCAGGACATTGAACCCCGATCAGATGTATCGTGCACCAGTCCCGTATACACGCCAGTATAATTTGTTGGATATTCTGGACGACTTTCTAGTATTTTTGTAGCGAAACTGGCAACCCTCCGATCGCAAGATCACTACTTTTTTACTTTTCTTTGTCAAGTCCATCGCACGGATTCGAACCACCAATCCTCTGATTAGTAGCTGAATGCCTTTATCCACTGGGCAACTGGGGCTCATCGGGTGTATGAAGTGACCCCCACAGTAACCCCCCCCCCTCCCCTCTCTGTGAGTCGGACGGAGGAACGAATGATTTACATGCCCGTGAAGTGTTATTATGTCGGCAGTGTTTGATGCCGTGAAGTGGCAGTGGTTGATTCGATGGGGTGTCACAACTGTTTGTTCGAAGGTTGTGGTGATCTGCAGTCCGGAAGTCTCCAATACAGAACTATGCGCTTTTCGGCTGACCCTCGGTATCGAACCCAGGAACTCCCGAGGAACTTCCGCTTGCTACGCCGATACTCTGCCAGTCAGGCTAAAAGTGATCACTCCATCCCAAATGGGAGTATCGGATATATGAAGTGACCCCCACAAGCGTTATATAGACCCTTTCTGAGAATATTCATTCATGCTTCCACTTTCTTGTAATGTTTCCTGAATATGCTGCGAGCCGTGTCTGAGCATTTCTCGAAAACAAGTACAGTAGAACTCCAATTATCCAAACTCAAAATCAAAGCGGATCACCGATTATCCGGATCGCATTGAGAAAAAAGAAATCAGCAAAATCTACATTTTAAAAGTATCTTATCGGTGAATGATATTCTTTTTAATTGTCGCTGAATTGCATTATATACTAAAGCAAAATTCGTTTTCTTTACTAAGAAATAAACTTTTTCGTGAATGATGCGAATATTTAAATATTGGGACAGAATCTGGTAACAATAGATCTGGATAATTGGAGCTCTACTGTATTTGGGTATTTTACACTTCCAAATGCATAACTCTAAAAGCAAAAATATTGATAAATTAAAAACTAAAAAGGAAAAAATAAAATAATCTTTCTAGAAAAAAGGAAAACCGACTTTAAGGAAAATGCGCTAAAAAGTAAAAAATAATTTTTAATTTTACGAATGAGCTGAAAAAATTGAATTATTGAATATCAATTTTATACTTAGTACAACTTTTTGAAGTGGGTGCCAATTTACAAAAATCATACCTAAATTTTGGCACCGATTTCAAAAAGTTGTAATAAGTATAAAATAGATATTCAATAATTCAATTTTTTCAACTCATTCGTAGAATTAAAAATTATTTTTTACTTTTAGCGCATTTTTCCTAAAGTCGGTTTCTTTTTTTTTAGAAAGTTTATTTTATTAAAGAAAATAATACAAATATTTTTAAACGTGGTTTCATTTGAAAAGAAAAAGATTAGTTACATAATTATCTGAAATTATGTGAAAATCACTCTCTTATAGTATTGAATAATGACAGAAATAAGCATATCTATATCTGTCACGTTTTCAAATATCAAAACATGCAAAACGGAATAAAAACCATAGAGTAAAAATAATAAATTCTGAAAAAAGGAAGTGGCAACAGCTTAAAGGAAAACGTTGTATTTCCATACACATAGAAATTATGGGATGATTATTTAAGTAAATATGATTTCTGTATCATATTTTTACGGCTTTGAAAATAAACCTACCACTTGTTTTACTCCTCTATCTCTCTCCGTTTCCGAGTTATTTAATTTCAAAGTGGAATCCTTTGTGGAACATCTTGTATGTGACATTGGGGCGTATTAGCTTTTGAAAGCGTCTTTTTGTTTGATGAATACAAACCACGTGGATTGTATTAAACAATTAGAGGGCTTTTTTTTAAATATATCGCGCGTTAAAAGCGTCCGTGTAGAATGGGCCTAAGTCATCAAAATGACGGCGAGTTTTTATTTCCTTCTGTTCTTCAAAACAAAAGGGAGCAACCTGTTCTGAAGGTTAAAAAAATATTCTTTCACAAATATTAATACAAATTATTTTAATTTTTGTTATATTGAAGCACCAAATATGTTGGTAATCAAAAAGTTAAAATATTCGTAATCACGTCTACTTTTAAAAAGTTTGACAAATGCCATAAACCCCTAAATAAATGTTTTGGTATACTGAAATTAATATTCAGATTCACACATCACTTTTTTATCTTTATAATTATCCATCCCGAACGTAAAAAGAACAGCTAAGGAACACCTATTCGAAAAGAACAGGAACGGGAAATAATCCTTCCATACATATAACGGAAGTATCAATCATGTTCCTCGAGTGCAAAGAGTTCCTTATATTTACTACCAGGTCATAAGGACCTCTCTTTGTTAAGGGGGAATCAGTCTCGACACAAGGGGGGAGGAACCGTTGCTTTCTTTAAAGCCGTATTCAGCTCGTACAACTGTCCTGGCATATATCATATGAAGGTAGTTTAAACAAATGAAATTAACAACTTACTCTGCATTCTACGAGCAATAGCATGTGCTTTACGTTTGGAATAGTCTGAAAAACAATTAAAAATATGCATCAAATACGATGTGTACACACACACACACACACACACACACACACACACACACACACACACACACACACACACACACACACACACACACACACACACACACACACACACACACACACACACACACACACACACACACACACACACACACACACACACACACACACACACACACACACACATACACACACACACACACACACACACACACACACTCACACACACACACACACACACATATATATATATCAAACAAGTATATTTTTTTTTTTACCCAAGAGAGAGGTTTTCATTAGATAAGAGAGAATCAATCAAGTTCATGAAGTATTAATGAAAAGAAAGTTTTGCACTTACGGTCAAATCTTTTTTCTTTTTTTCATCCAGGTAATGGTAGCCTGCTGCCTGAGTTTAAAGCAATAGCAAATATTAGCACTGGTGTTCTCCGCAATAAACAAACGCACATCAGGTATGCCAAAAGCCCCTGACACATTTTAAAATCAAGTATTTAGCATACAACAGTTCGACTTGGGACTACAATGCTTCTCGCGATTAAAAGTTTTGTTGAAGCAAATAAAAAAAATTAGTTGTAAACTTCGCCCACAGATGACGCTATAAATACTTTAAAATCATCACAATAAATATCATCAAAACACGCGTAGGGAAATGCAGTACCGTCCTAGTGGTTCAAGCTTCTAAGGGCGCACATTTTGAAATAGGGTAGTGGTTCTCACAAAATGAATTCTCTGCAACTGCTTGTGACAAAAAAAAAAATATTTAACTTATTACCAGGAATTTTTAATATGTTTATGGTATAGCGCCAATGTATTGCCAAAGTCTGGAGCTAAATGTTTTATATACTTCAGTAATTTTTGCGATTTGTTATCGCGATTATTTGATTTTAGATTTCCTTTTGAAATATGTCAAAGATTTTTGGCCCACGCCGTACTATAAATAAATACATGTTGTTTGTCCTAAGAGATAAAAGTTAACTGATTTTTTTTAAAACTAGTTACTTTATAACGACGGATACGCAGGAGGAGGTGGATGAGGAAGGTATTGCGGTTCTTGCGCGACTCACAAAGATAGCAGTGGAAAGAACGCTTTTTTTGTAAGAATCCAGTTCAGCAGTGCTACCGAACTACATTTGGAAAACATCCAAAGCCATAGAATACATCCTATAAAATATGACCATCCCCAACCCTCCGATTATGGGCTTACTACTGTAACCGTCCGATCACCATGGCCGATCACCGATCTATTTAAATAAAGTTAGATAAAGGACAAAGTAACGAAAAAAAGTGTATTTTATGTTGCAGTTCTCGTTTAATTTGATGGTCGATTAATTCAAGTTGCCCACGAGCTGCACAATGCGCCATTATAGCGACGGTTAGGGATTTTTTTTTATCTCGAAGGAAAGACTCTTGAACACTGCCTCGTATTTTTTAAATTAACGTGTACCAGTCCCGTATACACGCCAATGGAAATTTGGGATCTTTTTGGGCGACTTTTGTCCTTTAAGAGCAAATCTGGCAACCCTCCGATCGTAAGATCCACTTTGTTTCGAACTCACAATCTTCTGATCGCTATCCGGAATACGGATTATTGGGGCCACCGGGACCCCTTTTTAGGTCAACATCACAAGGTGGCCACCGTGCCTGTTATTAACTGCATCCGATAATGCTAGATTTCTGTGGTCTGATGATTTCTAATAATGATGATGGCATTTGGAATGGCATCATTTCATCAACCTCTATATTCTGTTGTGATGTAGCATATATTTAAAAATGTATTAAAAATACACTTTTAAAACTGCACGTGGAAGGAACCCATTTACATTTTTCGTTCCATAAATATATGTTTAATAAATACAATACATTAGCAGATTCACAATAGAAACATCAGAAAAAAAAATAGTATTTAAAAAAAAAATAGGAAAAATAATTAATTTTTGGCTAAAAATCATAGGATTAAGGTAAAAAAGAAAGTATACAAATGAAGTACCAATGCACAAAATTTTATTTATATTATATGAAAAAGCTAGAATATTCTCATTAGATCGTTTTGGTATAAATAAGAATTCATTATCAGAAATAATACCCACTTAATTATTTTTTTAAAGATAAAAAAAACAATTTGAACTATTTAAAAGTCCAATGGACCACTTCGGTCCTTCAAGCGGACCACGGGTTGGGAACCTCTGATCTAAATCGAAGGAGGTAATTTTATCAATATATAGGAGTTTGGTTAGGCTTCATCTTGATTATACAAATACAAATAATGTCGGCCAACTACAAGCTCTAGGCCCAGCAAGGTTGATCCAGTCAATCCATCATCCTCACGATTCCCCAATGTCGATCCAATTGCTTTTTAAAACTACCCACTCCTGAAGAATTAACAACAAACTCAGGCAAACTATTCCATTTGTCGATAACCCTATTAAAAAAAATAATACTTTCTAACGTCCCGATTAAGCTGTGATTTGTATAATTTGAATCCATGGTTTTTAGTCACATTGGCAATATTAAATTCCAATCCTTCCACATCAGCCAATTTGAAAAATTTGAATAACTGAATAGGGTCTCCTCTAATCCTTCTCTCCTCGAGTGTATACATATTTAGAGTTCTAAGCCCCTCTCCATAATTCATTCCCCAAGTACCCTGAATCATTTTCGCAGCTCTATGTTGAACCCGTTCTAATAAATCAATATCCTTTTTAAAATAAGGTGACCAGAATTGTACTGCATATTCAAGATGAGGCCTAACCAAACTTTTATATAGTGGTAAAATTATGTCCTTAGATTTAGATGATACATTTATTTTAATAAATCCCAACTTTCTATTCGCCTTCTTACTGGTTGTCCCACATTGATGCCCCCATTTAAAATCCCTATTTACTGAAGCGCCAAGATCACTAACAATGTCACTGGCACTAATCTCAGAACTGTGCAGATAATATGAAGGCTTACTATTTTTAAGTCCCATGTGCAAGACCTGACATTTTTTTATATTAAATAACATATCCCAATAAACAGCTTATTCTGGTCACAGTACAATTCTGGTCACCGTATATTAAAAAGGATATTGATTTGTTAGAATGGGTGCAATGTAGAGCTACGAAAATGAGTCAAGGTACTTCAAGAATTAATTATATAGGAGTCTTAGAAGTCTAAATATATTTAAACACTCGATGGGAGAAGGATTTGAGGGGACCTTATTCAATTATTCGTATTTATGAAATTGGGTGATGGGGAATTTAATATTGCCAATGTGACTAGAGGTCGTGGATTCAAATTATACAAATCACAACTCAATCGGACGTTAGAAAGTATTATTTTTTAAATAGGGTTATAAACAAATGGAATGTTTTGCCTGTGCATGGTGTTCATTCTTCGGGAGTGGGTAGTTTTAATACTGATCTCTAACTGTAACTTCTGGATTGGGAAAGACATATTGTTGACTTGAAGCCAATTGGAGGGTGACAACTGTACCCCACTTTCATCGCTGAAGCAATATTTCGTATATTCTTCGTGTTAAAATAAGCCGACATGTATTGCTTTTGGCTGAGTTTTTTTCTATTTTCTTTTGAAACCCATCTTAAATGCAATCTGCTATTAAAATAGAAAGTCATTAGTAAGTCAAAGTGGTTAAAAATCAAGAGCAACATCTTATTGTTTGGTAATATAAATAGGAATTCTATAAGAAAAAAAATTGAAAATGTTATATTTATATACATTTAACATTTCTACAATGCTGTGAAATTAAAAAAATACCAATAAATCCTGTAGTTCAGTATGGCAGCTTCCACGTTGGCTTCAACGCGCCCATAGAGAAAACAAGTTTTGAGCCTTCCAGCAGTTACAGTTTGATTTCATTGAGTTTTAAAAAACAATTGGGGAATCGTGAGGATGATAGATAGACAGGACAAACCTTTCTAGGCCCAGAGCCTGTAGTTGGTCAACATTGTTTGTATTTGTAAGAATGTTAAATTTGTAACACAGGTGGAGAGATGTGGAGTTCACCGGAGACGCAAGCAGGAGCAGGCGGGTGTACAAAGTATTCAAGCACCATTAGGGAGAGTGGGGACTATTGTAAACCCGATTTTCACTGCATCAGAGTACTCACCTTTCTTATTTCAAATGGCTTCTTACAGATGACTTCCAGTCCCTCCCTGACGTTCTTTAGTTTGGGGACAAACTTGCTAAATGTCTTCAATAGAAAATCTTGATCCTGAAATGCAAAAATTAGTCAAAAAACAGAAAACGAAGGTAATGGGTCGGGAAGTTTTATTCTGCGTTTCATTTCAAGAAGTGTACTGTAAATAAAAAGGTACTTAAAAATGAGCACCTGAATATACTTATTATTCTTTGTGTACAATCGCATCATAAATGAGCGATGACGTACTCAAATTAAAATAATTGTACTTTCTCAAAAATGAGCAATGTGATTTAATATTGTTCATCTCAGCTTCTGTTCAAGCGATATTAACAAAGCGATCAGATACACTTATAATAATTATTCAGAAGATGGTTTCCACATTCTTTGATGTCGATTGCTCAAATGGAAACTGATTTATTACAACTCAATTATCATACTTCCGGTTCTTTTGGCACACCTTTTAAACAAGTCTTCTGTTTATAATTTCTGCACGTCGCTCTAGTGGTACAATGAGTAAAGCACTGGGCTGCGGTGCCTCAGGATCTGGGTTCAGTTCCCGGTAAGTCTTGGTTGTAATTGTTGATATTTATTGAAATGGATTTATGAAGACATTCTACGTAGGCAAGAAACACTGCTCTTTTGATTCCTTTTTGTGTACCTGTGTTTTCCAAAAATAAAAATTATGTATTCGGTGTCATGCTAGCATCGAATGTACTAAAAAAAGAGTACATTTTATTAATGTTTGAGTACTTATTTTTAACAGTGTATGAGTAAATTGTTTTGGAAAATGCCAAAAATACTCACAATTTTATAATGTTTTAAATTGAATATTTGTAAAATATATTAATTAATTCTTACACACAGTTTTTTATACGAATGTTTTGTTATATGCAATGTAAAAAAAAGAAAATATCAGAACATCCTTATATATATATATATATATATATATATATATATATATATATATATATATATATATATATATATATATATATATATATATATATATGCATATTTGACTTGAAAACAAGAAGAAGGCCACTGTCTACATGAGATTTCCAAAAACCTCCTGCACCCCACTTCCCAACCCTTAAAGCAGAAATGACTTCTTACTAAAACCGCCAGGTGTCACTAAGGCGTCGAAACGGCGTTGAGAACGGTCACTCTGCGTGAAGCCGGGCAACGCCGGATACACCTTCGGATAGTTTTCTATAAATGTTGTGTGCGCAATACAGCGTTATGTTTGCAAATGAAATGTATAAATAAGGTAAATAAATTACCCAATTATGTACCGAAATTCATGAAAAATATAATTTTTTATTATATTAATGTGATTTTAATTGTTACATAACTAATTAAAAGACCTGATCCTTTGAACTCGAGCGGCGGCTTTCAGTCACTAAAATAACAATATGTTCTTTTCTCCCCTGTTCTTAAAATTGAATGAGAACTGCGTGTTCTTGAACATAAAATACGCTTTTCTTTCGTTAGCTTTTTTAACCGACTGCCCAGCGCTCCAACCCAAACTCCAAAATTAAACCGCCAGAAACTTTAAATTAAAACCGCCAACGCGCGCCAAGTCGAGAGGTTATCAATTCGGCCGTTATGTATTTTTTTTATGTATATTCACGCGGGATTTCGGTTCTACTTCAGATATTTTTGTTGAATAGGGGATGTTTCACTTAGGAGCAATTTGAAAAAAATATCCGGTTAACCGGTATTTAAGTGTCCGAAATTCTCAGTAAATTATAGTCCGATTTCAAAAATTCTTTTTTTGTTGGATATGTTACCGTTAAAGTATGAAATCCGTTATTTCATAGAATACCTAGTTATTCTATGAAATAACTGATCGTGTCCGTTAAAGTGTAAAACTCTCTTGTATTTCATGGTTTAACTAGTTATTTCATAGAATAACAATCTGCAGCCCGTTAAAGTGTAAAATAATCTATATCATATATCTCGCACGACAAATACATTTACCTTCCACCCCTACAATTCACAAATTCTCATTCACAAATGTATGGAGCCTGTCCATATATCATGTTCGGAAGATTATGTTTCAGAAATGTTATTGTTCAGATTATGTTTCGGTAAATAATGTTCTTTGTAATTCCAAGTGTCATTTTAGTAATCCTTGTTGTAACAAAGGATTTTATGGTACGTTTCTATAAATACCATTTATACGCTGCATAAATTAGATAAATTGCTTCTTTTTCATTTTAATTGTCTATCATTAGTTTAATTTCATTTTAGATAAATTGTTTATTTTACACTTTAAGTGTCTCTCATTTGTTAATTTATAGAATACCAGTTATTTCATAGAATAACTAGTTAAAGTGTCAAATTAATAACATATTACACACTTTAACGGACACGATCAGTTATTTCATGGAATAACTAGGTATTCTATAAAATAACTGCATTACATACTTTAACGGTCAATAAAAATCAACTTAGGCAAACTCTGCAAAAAAATAATCGGTTATCCGGCTGTTATATCTCCGAAAATGTCGATTAACCGGAGTTTTTTCAAACAATTTATCCGATTTCATACTATTTTCATTGTTTAACAGAAGTTTACAACAATGACTTTTCGTTTAACCAGCATTTATTTCCATGGATAGGGATTGTTTTACAATATACATTGTTGAACACAACTTGCTACTTGAATTTCTTGGTGAATAATAATAGGGGGCGAAGCTCCCTGCTAAATTAAAAACTAAAAAGGGAAAAATAAAATAATCTTTCTAGAAAAAAGGGAAACCGACTTTAAGGAGAATGCGCTAAAAAGTAGAAAATAGTTTTTAATTCTACGAATGAGTTGAAATAATTGAATTATTGAATATCAATTTTATACTTAGTACAACTTTTTGAAGTGGGTGCCAATTTACAAAAATCATACCTACATTTAGGCGCCGATTTCAAAAAGTTGAATTAAGTATAAAATTGATGTTTAATAATTCTAACTCATTTCTTTTTTCAACTCATTCGTAAAACTATCGTAAAATTAAAAATTATTTTTTACTTTTTAGCGCATTTTCCTTAAAGTTGGTTTCCCTTTTTTCTAGAAAGATTATTTTATTGAGTTTAAAAGTTATTATATCACAAACTTTAATAAGCATTATTTTTGTCTTTCTAGAAGCCACAAGTATGTTGGTTATCTCACGCTTTTTCGGGTTTGAATTTTTAGACATTAGACAAGTGTCAAAAACCAGAATAAATGTTTGGTATACTAAGATAAACAATCACTTTCACGCATGCCATTTTTATTTTTATAATCGTCCACCCTAAAAGTTAAAAGGAATACGCTAACGAATATATATTTAAAAAGAACCGGAATGGAATGCAAATGTTCCCTAAAAATAACATAAATATAAAAAAGAGTTTTTCGAGTGCAAATGGTTAAAATATAGGCCTACTTATTTATTGTCGTATAAGTGTTATATCCTTACCGGCTTTGCGAGATGTGAGACGCATTCCATAGCCTTGTCAATCCCATCTGAAAATAGAGTAAGGGGAGTTGAAAGTTAGACATTGCGCGGACCACCACTGACTACTTCCTATTAATAGTAAAAAATATTCAGGAATCAAATGTATTCTGAAGTATTGCGAATGTTAAATACTATTTGTTTCAATATTTATTGAGGGGGGCTAATCATTGATATATTTATTTAGTTATTATTAAAAAATCTATTTAACATACATTTTTTAATTCGATTATGAAAGGTAGGTATAGAAATTTATTGAATCATGTGTATTTAATTTTACGTCCCCCCCCCCCCCCCCGTCCCTCCCCCGACATACGCACTTATCACACACCCGTTAGTTAGAGCAATATAAAAGTTTAATGTTCTGCTCATAGATGGCAGCACAATCACCGTTTATATAAAAAAATCCGTTGAAATGAATTATTTTAAACGCATTTATGGCTGATATATACCTACTTTCAGGCACGTAGGTAAGGGGGTGGTTCATGGGGTTCAAACCCCTCCCATTGAAAGTCAAGGCAAAAAAATTAAAAATCGAATTACTGTAAAAATCATAAAAATTCTTTAAAAATCTAGAAAAATTTCAATTTCTAGTATAATGCTTCTTGTTGAATTGCATGAGGGAAAACCTGGTATTTTCCGGGAATCCTATCCCGAAAAATAATTTTCAAACGGCTTCAAAAACATTTTTTGAGGTTATTTTCATCTCAAACTAAGCGCAGCATGATGTCATCGTATTTCATTATATAGCATTTGAATTTCGGTGACGAAGGGGAAAGATTTTAAAACGGGAACCATATATTATTTTAAACAAGGAATCTCAAAATATAAATTTGTTCTCTAAATTTATTTCATAATTAGGGAGTGGTATTTACTAAATAGTAAATGACTGATATTGGTAACGATTTCATGAAAAATAAATGACAAATGTCTGTTTCGATACTAATATGCCAACGTATTCCTGTTTATTTGAATAAAAATTATAAAGTTTTTTTAAAAAATGGGGGGGTGGGGGGTTAAGTAACTCAGTCACTGAACCACCCCCATGAAAAATCTATACCTACGTGCTTGTCCACTCCCACACCCCACGGAAGGTTACAGTTCCAGTACCTCCGCGTTTGTGTCCTCTGTCTGTTAAATGTTTTGTTATCCACAGAATACTCTTTTTTTTTATTGTTATTATATATCGCTCACAGAAATCTAGTACTTGTTAAATCGCAGAAATCGAGGGCTAAATCCGGCAATGCTCCTTTCTTCTTTCAGTCATTGGATGAACCCACATAGGTCGATTCTGTCTTCCTTCTCCTCTTCTTCCGTAGTGGTTGATGCCGGGAAGTGTTATCAGGTGGTCAGCAGTGGTGTCACATGTGTTTATTCGAAGGTTGCGTTGATCTGCTGTCCGGAAGACACCAAAGCAGCGTTACGCACGTTTTGGCTGCCGGGTATCGAACCGAGGAACTTCTTGATAACGCCGATACTCTACCAGTCAGGCTAAAGTGATCACTCCAGCCCAAGTGGGAGTATCGGATATATGAAGTGACCCCTACATATGTCAAACCATTGGAACACGATCCTATTTTCAGATTAACGTGCACGAGTCCCTCATACACGGTGGATATTTTTTTGAACGCGAAAAGAATTGAATTTAACAACATTATAATTACCAAATTGTTGCCACATGCTGGGTATCGAACACGCGCCCATCGAAAGCTTACCCATTCGGCATCACAGACTCATCAAACTTTGTAATTCTTACTTCTTAAATTTCTCCTGACTCGATTGTACATGTATACCATGACCAATACATCCGAAATTATCTTGATTCAATGAATAATAGTTTTGAGCACAAACTTACATTTAATTTACATTTAAGACTACTTAATTTCAAATCTAGTTATCATTTTAAAAATATTATACAAATTCATTGTAATTAATCACGCATATTTTTAAAGGAGTTGTCTTTGAAATGATTCCTAATATTCCCTATAAATTTTTTAACGCAACAGAAGATGAAGATTAATCTACCCAATTTACGACGCATTCAGACGAAAATACTTATCATTAATTAAATCCAGTAACATTTCCACTATCCTAAAATTTTACAAAAAAGATTATCTTGGTTTCTATAAGCACGCAATCTCTGTTTTAAAATTTCAGATGGATTTTTAAAATCAGTGAACTTGTGATTGGACTCCAAATAACATATTTAAACCTTAACTCCTGTTACCATGATAATTTACTCTGGTCTTTCTTTGTATTTGCATTTTGTTCAAAATCTGCTTTAATTTTAAAAATATTTTTTACTCTGTGTTTTTTTGTAAAAATATTATGTTGCTAACCATTGTAAATGGGCTGCGGTCCCACTAAAATAAAAAACTTCTGTCTAACTTACCTTCCTCTTCGCATACAATATAATTGGCGCATATTTCCAGAGGGTTGTCACAGCGGCAACATTGCAGTAAAGCCAGCAGCGATGACAACCACAACAAGGCAGTTCTCATAGTTGAATGTCAAAAGAAGATCCTAGATGACAAGGGTATTCAGTTGAGGACGATGTGGGGTCGGCGGAGATGGAGCCTTATAAGTATCCCAAAAGGGACAGCTGGGGCAATTCTCAATTCCCGTGCAAAAACGCAATCAACCTAACATTTCCGCATTCTAAATTTTTCTAATCGCTCTTTTAATTCTGAATGGTTTGGCAAAGAGGGAAGTCATTGTTTGGGAAAGTCTGTCGAAATTATTGATCCATTCTGTTCTTTTTGTATTGGATGTGGGACCATTAACTGATTAGCATAAACATATAGGACTTTTTACAGAGGAAACTATTCCTGTTTGCTCTGACTTTAGAATTTATGTGTCGTTTTTGATTTTAAAATGTTGTGTTTGCTCGCTTGTATCCTATTGTTTATGTTATGCAAGTTTCCGTAACAGTGAAATGTTTTGAGTAAAATTACCGCAATAAATATTACTTCTCACGACAAACATTGCTTGGAGTATTTGCAACCTGAATTTCCAGCTTCCCTACAAAAATAGTACTAGTACAATACTAAGAAAACTCGCATTTTCAGTTTTATGCAACGTTATACGTTTTGGCGCAATGTTTCACCACTAAACCATCCGTGGTAGCACCGTAACATGGTGAAGCTAAGCACCAAAAGTTGGTTGCAGCTAAATGGATACCAAAGTTTGGTGCAAAGTCTTAATAATTTTTAACAGTGTAGTTTGTTCAGTATTAAATTATACCTGACTACACAGTTTAAAATTTCCGTTCAACGATGTACCACATATTGGTGCAAAACAGAAGTATGTAGCAAATTACACCACATCATGGTGGAATCTAGGTCGAACCAAGCATCGGTTATCGGAAAAAAGCGAAGGGTTCACCGGTCATTGGTTTAACCTCTTTAACTGCAACCGAAATTTTTTCTGTCGCTACATCAACAAGCCGGAAAATCCCCTCCAAGAAAGACATCTACGAACAAGAGCATCCGTGACCCAGAAGATAAAGGCGTTCAGCTATGAATCAGACGATTCCTAGTTCGAGTCCGTTCAGTGAACTTGACAAAGAAAAGTAAACACGTTGTGATCTTGCCATGGGAGGGTTGCAAGCTCTGCTACAAAAATACTACTACCAAAATAATACTAAGAAAACTCGCATTTTGAGTTTTATGCAACGTTATGAGTTTTGGTGCAACGTTTCACCACTAAATGATATCCGTGGTAGCACCGTAAAATGGTGAAACTAAACATCGAATGTTGGTTACAGCTAAATGGGTACCAAAGTTTGGTGCAAGGTCGCAATAATTTTTAACAGTGTAGCATATATTATAAGTCAATGAAACAAGCATTAAAACTTATAATAATAACATAACTCATTCGACTTCATCGGTGCTTTACTAACGCGCCGTACTTTCGATTATTTTAAATGTGCGTATGATCCCTGAAATAATCAATTTAATGGACATTTTAATATATAAAAACATTTAGAAGGAGAAAAACCGCGAAATGTTACATATCCATGTAAAATGTTTTTCTGAATCCATTTAAAATATATTTTGGTTGCTATTCATAATATTTTTTAATATTATTATTTAAATATGTTTAAAAAGATATATAAAAATAAAGCGAGTGTATTTTGTTTTTGATGTATCAGATATAAAAGTATCATCTTAATGAGATTGATATTTCGAAAGATATGATTTGACAGTTTGGGAAACTCATTTAACGTTACGAGCTCTAAATTTTCTGTACGCACAATTAAAATATTACGAGACTAAATGACTTTCGAATTGATATCCAACGATGGAGTTTGACGTATATTCTAAATATTGAGTTGCTATTTGAAATTTTAAAGTTGGTACGCATTTTAATATGAAAACCACCCCCGATGTAATATTTTTGCATGCTAATGTATAGCAGACTTTATTCGCTACAAAATGGTGCATTAAGTTTAGTCCTACACTGTTAAAAATTTTAGTTCAACGATGTACCATCATATCTTGGTGCAAAACAGAGGTCTGCAGCAAATGACACCATATTATGGTGGAATCAAGGTTGAACCAAAAAAAGTGGAGGTTTCACCGATAATTGGTTCAACTTCTTTAACTGCAACTGAAATTTTCGCTGTCTCTACAACAAGCCATTCCCCTGCAAGAAAGACAACGACGAGCAAGCACCTCCGTGGCCCAGTTTATAAAGGCGTTCAGCTATGAATCAGAGGATTCCAAGTTCGAGCCCAATCGGTGAACTTGACAAATAAAAGTAAAAATGTTGCTATCTTGCAATCGGAGGATTTTTAGCTTCACTACAAAAATACTACTACTAAAATGCTAAGAAAACTCGCATTTTGAGTTTTATGCATCGTAATGAGTTTTTGTGCAACGTTTCACCACTAAATGATATCCGTGGTAGCACCGTAAAATGGTGAAACTAAGCACCCAATGGTGGTTGCAGCTAAATGCGTACCAAATTTTGCTGCAAGGTCGTAATGATTTTTAACAGTGGGCGCTGAAAGTGTACGTAAGACAAGTTGTTTTTCTTTTTTTCCGCAGCTATATACATAATATCGGAATTTATATAACTTTAGTTAAGTGTAGGACGATTTTAAATTGTTTAAGGCCCGCTGGAAGCATATCGGTATACTTCGGAACGCGTATTCAAGATCTCTGACGTAAAGAAAAAAATCGTTTTAGCACAGTCCCCACTGTAGTAGTATTATGTATGGAAGAGCGGAGGAAATATTACCTGTTTTTTACTGAAAATGAACTATAGCCTAATTTGCATAAATAAATATAATTTATTCAATATGGGCGTTCCAGTGTTTGCTCGAAAAAAATTCCTATGCAATATTTGAATTAAAAAAATTCGCTGTTTGCTTGCATGTTCTCTCCTGCACTTTCTAGTAACAATGGGATGTTTTCGGACAGTAGAGAAACAACTAATTTTGTTGCTTCATATACTATTACCTAAAACAGTGAAATGGGTAACCTCAAACGCAAAATGACGCATGTTTTGTTAGTAGAGTCGCCTGTGCCATTAGCATTGCATTAGTATCACAGCGCTGAATGTTTATAATGCATATGGCATAATGTTCATACATGTAGCATCCCCAAATATAAAATTTATACTAAATTAAAATGTAAAAAATAATAATTAATTTTAAGAATATGTGCAAAAAATATTAATAATTTATATTTGTAAGAAATTTTAAAGGTGATACCAATTTGTAAACCGGTACTTAAATTTGAGGAAACTTATTTTAAATATTTAAATTTTCCACTCTAGTTCCTAAAATAAAATAAAATAACGCACCCCCCCCCACACACAAAAAAAACTCCATGAAACATTATCTCCAATTTGTATCCATGTAAAATGGTTTGCTTTGTCAAAAATCGTTTTCCATAATTTCTCCAAGTAGCAAATGCAAGTTTGATAATTTTTTTAGACATACTCTATGAATTCATTGACATTGACGAGTCCATCTTTTTTTTAATTCATTCAGCGTTTGCCTTGCTAAGAAATATATTAATTTTTCTTCCTTCTTAATTTCAAAATTAGCTCTGAATAAACTAATGAATCCTCTGGAGCGCTGATATAATTGGACTCCAGCTGTAAAATTACATTTTGAAATAACTGCAGTGTTCCATACACGAAGATTAGGTATAGTTAATTCCCACAAAAAAATCTACAAGAAGATTTAATTATTCGAATTTTTATATATAACCTGTTTTGCATTTGAGAGTATATTGGCAACTAATTAGAAAAATATATCTTACATAAAAAAAGTATTTTTTCTAATTTTGGAAGTTACTCATAAAGTCAGAAGCATGTAGTAAAAAAGAATAAAGATTCGTGTGTTTTGCATTTAAATCTAAAAAGTCTAAAAACCAAAACAAAATCGCGATATGTTGCTCCTCTACTGCCTTTCAAGTAGTAAACACTTAAAATAAATATATTTCTATATTTATTTCAAATTTAAATCTGCAAATATTGAAACAACTTTTGTTAATTCTATTTTGCCTTCAAAATATTTCATCACGGTTTCGAACAAACACAATTACGAATATTGCCACAGATTCCGACGTTTTGTTGACTTAGTCTTTAAAACAAACAACGTTACGTTATCTCCTCATTGCTTTAAATAGTAATAGTAAACAACACACTTCATTTCCCAAATACCCTTAAAAATTCATTAAAAAACCCAATATTTTCTCCATTGCATCATAGCAAACCTATCTTCTTAATGGTCCTCCACAAAAGCCAACAGCATCAGCGGGAATTTCGAAGTTTATTTGTTTAACCGGTGGTGGTTGCCCAGGGTAATGACGTATGATCCTGGCACGCAATGGGCCAGGGATTCGAATGTACCAAACGGGGGCCCTTCTGGCCAACTAAATTTCCAACTACCAGTTGCTGATATGAACCCTTCATCAATCTATCCCGATTTGGAAATGCAGAGGAAGAAGCAGGTCTATCCAAACGAGTACTATGTTCCAAAAGTTAGGTGAGAGTTTTTATTGATCCTAAAACCGCTTTTTCACAAACCTGGAAAACCGGCTGACAATTTTTTTTTTTTTTTTTTGGGGGGGGGGGGGGGGGAGGGGGTTGAGACAAGAAATTTCCCAACTTAACGATTCGAAATTCCCCAGTTAAGGGCGGTAGGTGCCAACTCAGGTGCTGTCCTTGTTATTTGACCATGGTTCAAAAATACGAGGTATTGTTTCGGGGTTTAAAAATTCCCAGTTTCAACTTATTGACATTTTTTAACTTTTTTAAAGATTAAATAATATTAAACAGTTCTCTCGAAAGTATTGATTTGTTGCACGCCTGTACCAATGCAGTGTCCGTTCTGAAGTCTAATTTAAGGTTAATCTGACAAGTTGGAAAGTGACTGCACTGGCTCCGAATTCATAAATTTTCACATAAACCTATCCGGCAAATTTGACGGCACAGGTAACAAAAATTCAGTCGGTGTTGAACTTGACAAATCGGAAGTCGGACCGGCATCCGATGTGTCGGTTTCAATGTTTCCTTTTGTACACTTTTTCACGTAAGTCTAGATTACCGGTACCAGTGAGGTGTTTGTGTTTTCTTTACATCTACTTCTTTATTATAGTTGTTTTCGTCGTTTACCATACAATTTTCTTTCATGGTTTTCGAATTTTATATATTGAAAATGCGTAAATTGACCAAGAACGATGTTATGACGTTAATAGAATTTAAGGAAAATAATTAATGTTTATTGGAAAAATAACTGATTTTTAAAATAAAATCGAAAAAAAGCATGAAAAATAAGTTATCCATTTTTTTTAACCAGAGGATTTTTTTACGCATTGATAATAAAATTTAATTAATTCATAAATATTTTTCGATAGTACACATAAATTTTAAAGAATAATTAAATTAAAATTAATAAAATAATTTAATTTTAAATTTAAACAATGACCTAAACTTTAAACAATTTTTAGAAGTTAACAGTTAGTTATAGATTTAAAATCAATTATTAACTTTCGCGTGATAGTAAATTTAACAAGTAAATAATTTAATAAGTAGTAAATTCAATAAAAACAAGTAATTTAATTAAAATTAAACCTTAATAAATAATAAATTGAGTTTAGTTTAAGCTTAGTCCTAAAGTTAAAACAATTTTCAGAAATTTTGCGTTTAATGAGTCATTGAAAACCAGTCATTTAAGCTCATGACTGACTGCATTAAACGAAGTTTTCTTTTGTTTCGTCTCAGTTATTTCAAGTCGGAGCAGAAGAATAGATTCCGAAAGTACTGTACAAGACTCTGCAAAGAATCCCTCATTACAGGTAAGAAACCCAATTGAGTCGTATTTAAATAGATTGGAGGATTCAATGGTAGCGGTGTTTCAATGCGCAATTCTCAGAACCTCTGAGACTTGATAAAAATTATATTATCCAATGAAAAAAATATTTTAACTTCTAGTTTTTTCCAAATCAATTATAAAATGGTTAAAACTATAAAAATAGTATCTCTATTTATTTAAAAGAATTTTGTTTAGTTAAAATAAGAAATACCCAAGATATAATAAGAATATTTGTTTAATTCTGTGCTAAAAAAATAATTTTGATTTAAACGGTTTTATATTTGTATGGTTATGTAAGAAAAAGAAAAATAGCAGATATACCCTGATTCAAAAATGATAGAAAAGATATTATTTTTTATTAGTTGAGTATAGTTTATTAGTTTCATTTCAGCAACAAAATAAGTTTTCTTCAGAAATTTCTTTAAAGTAGGCTTAGCCTATTTCGACATCACCCTTGCTGTCCCTTTATGATTCCAGGCTTCCCCGTGATCGTGTCCACGCGGAACCCGTGCAGACGGGCCCTGAAGGCGCTGGTGTTCTGCGTGTGCATCTGCGGCTTCCTCTACCAGACCACGGAGTTCCTGAACATGTACCTCGAGTACCCCACCATGGTGAACATCCAGATAGAGAACCCGGACTTCGCGAACATCCCGGCCATAGGATTCTGCAACAAGAACAGGTGAGGACACTCACTCCTGGAACTTCTTTGAGATTCACGTTCTTTTTACGGAACAATTACCATTCACGTTCTGTTCTTAAGGATTAGTTATTATTCAGGTTCTCTTTTTATAGGAGAGTTATTATTCACATTCTCTTCTTACTGAACAATAATTATTTAAGTTCTTTTTTACGCAGAATTTATCATTCAAGCACTTTTTTTTAATGGACAGGTATTTAAGTTCTCTTTTTTATGGGAGGATTATTATTCGTGTTCTTTTTTTTATGAAACAGTTATCGTGCAATTTCTTTATTTTTTTCGAAACAGTTATCATTAAATTTATCTTTTTATGGGACAACAATCGATAATATCATTTGACTCTTGGTACCTGGGTCCAGCGACGGACTAAAACCAAATCATCGAAATAAAATCTGAATATAAAAATCGGAGTTTAAGAACTAAAATACGGTCAACCATCATTCCATGTCAACCAACCACCACTCACCCACAATCTCTTAACCATGCACACCCTCAGATTTAATAGAAAACCCAATCACTCCCAGAAAAAAAAATGACCAAACACAGAAAGGAAAGCCAAAACAATGGATCTAAAAGTAAAAAATCGGATAAAAATGTCTAATTGATTAAGTAATCAGAAATTAATATGAGGTCAATGTAAAGTGCAAGTAACAGGACTTGCAAAGCGGATATTAACTCTTAAAAAAAATCAAAAATTAATATATGGTCATCGTGAAGCGCAAAGGAATTTGCTTAAAAATACCTATTCACGCGAGAAACTCAACAAGAATCTGTATAAAATCAGGGTAGAGTTAACCTAACACGAGGTTGTAATGTAAATAAAAAGTTAATAGGCAGGAGCTATTCGTAAATTGCAAAAGTCAATTAGAGTCCTTTCCCTTGCAAAAGGAGAGGATGTTTCATCAATGACGAGTAAAGAATGTTCGCAAAGCATGTAGTGAAAATGTTTCATCTGTGGAGAATGAAAGTAGACGTAATCAGAGTTGATAACGAAAATTTCTTTAACGGAGAAATGCAATAGTGAAAATTTAAAGGTGCAAACAGCGACAGTTTCATCTGTAAAAATAATGGATGTCTTCATCTGTGTAGATAACGGAAATAATTCAAATTTAAAAAAGCTGAGAATGTCTTCAACTGTGTAGATAGCGAAAGTTTTCCATTCGAAAGGTATCAAAGGTGAAAAATGGTAGAACACTAAAAATAACCAAGAATCCAAACAGGGAGAAGGGGCAGGGCAGAAGCTACCTCCTCCAGCCTGACCCGCTTGGAGTTCCCCAGTTGACGGGGCACCAAGACTGAATTTAGACTGAATTTATTAGTCTAGGTACCTAGAAGCGAAGCTTCTTCAACCCTTCCTACAAATTTATCTTTACATAAATAGAACATGATTTGAAGAACATGATTTAGGGACAACACAAAACAACACACACAAAAACAAAACGTCTAAATCCAAAAACACACGCAGAAGTTCCAAGAAATTCACATCCGACGAGGGAGGAAGGCTTGGAATGGCACTAACGTTAGTCCTGAAGCAGGGCACCGAAAGGTAGCCGAGAGAGCACAAGGTTCGTTCAATTCAGCATGATTGGTCAGAATTAAAGTGATCTCGATCCTCATTGGAGGGGAGAAAAATCGGCCTAAAATTCAAGTAGTTCCATATCCCTCTGCAAGCGGAGTAACATGGCTTGGGCACATGGATAAAAAGTCACAATTAGATGAAAGTTTATCCGATTGGTTGTTGCAGGAGACTGCCTCCACCTGATTGGAGGGGAGAGAAATCATGAATTGCAGACGGTCTGGCGCCCGAACATCCTGTTGCTGGTGCGACCAGTGCCTACGCACTTAATTTGAAGAAGGAGCGAAGTTGGTGGGCGGGGCCCAGTTCATTTTGATGATTCTTGGTTGAAGAAATCATTAAGCACTTTGAGTTTATCAGCAACGTTGCTTTGCTCTTTGAATGCGTTGGAAAGGAAGGAGATTCCAGCATCGGAACGAAACATAGATTTAAGTTCTTTTAAGAGCTCCAAAAAAGGCACATATTCATTAAGTACTTGATTCTGGTTTTGCTCTTTGGGAACCGAAACGGGTTTGTTATGAACACAAGTGCAGGGTGAAACTCTATGCTGAACATTTGCATTTTGAGTATTTTTCTGCACTGGTTTAGGCTTGTTTTGTTTGGGCTTATTTTGGTTAACTTTAATTTTCGGGTACTTTGGGCATTGACGCCACATGTCCCTCCGTACCACAGTTGATGCAGGTTGGGTTGTCCATCCATTTAATAGAGCACTCTCTCGTTTCGTGGTCCTTACCACATTTAAGACAGCGTGCTTGGAAATTACAGTGAATAGAGGTATGCCCGAAATTATTGCATTTATAACATTGGGGCACCGCTCTTTTATTACGGTAATTTTCGCATTTAATAGACATGAAACAAATGCGATCAACATTTAGAATTTTTAAATTTTCATCATTATTTGAAAGTTCAACAAGAAAAAAATTCCGAGGAGTTTTTTTGTTGGTCGTTTTTTAAATTGAGTAACTTTTAGTATATCAAAATTCATAGCAATGAGTTCATTACGGACATCCTCTGGCGAAAAGTCCGGAGTAAGTCCTTTAATGATAACTTTCAGTGGTAGTTCAGATTTAGGTGAATAAGTGAAAAATTCACAATTTTTGCTTTTAAGGTAATCATTTAATTTAGAGTACTCACTTGCATTTGGTGCTTGAATTTTGATGAGACCACCCGAATTCTCACACGAGAGAGTATTATCCAAAAGTTTGTTTATTTCCTTGAGGTGAGACATAGTGTCTTTATTTGGTTTGAAAAGAATGGGTGGAGGTGGGAGAGGTTCCTGGCACTCCTCTACTCCAGTGTCCATAGGTGCATCCTGAGTGCTCTTTGGACAAATTGATGGTTCCGCGACGGGTTCCATTTCAATTTCCTTAGTCTTTGCATCCGACTTATCCTCCACAAGGGGTGGGTTTGTCAGATGCTTGCTTTTGAGAAGATTTTTACTTTGGAGGTAATCAGAAATTTTAGTGTACTCACTTGCATTTGGTGCTTGAATAAGCAAGAGATCACCCGATTTCTCGCAAAGGAGTTTGTTTTCCAATAGTTTGTTTATTTCCTTGAGGTGGGACATAGTGTCTTTATTTGGTTTAAGAAAAATGGGTGGAGGTGGGAGAGGTACCTGGCACTCCTCTACTCCAGCGTCCAAAAGTGTATCCTCAGAGAGGGCTTCACTTTGGCAGATGGTGACCTTCTTTACCTCCACAAAGGGTGGCTCAGTCGGGCACAGCTTATTTCTTGTCTTGATTTTTGCTTTCATTTTTGTAGACTTGAATTTCTTCTTTTCCTGACGAAGAAGCGATGGGTGGCTTTCCTTGAAGGGTGGATCAATGACATCCTTTCCCAACTCTGGCCATTCATCCCGAATTTCATTCATGTTTTTGGTGAAAAAGAACTAAATAAGCGGAGCAGATCGGCAACCTGACCGACGTGGGCTCGCGCCGCAGAAGGAATGATGACGGGCCACCAATCATTCACGTTCTCTTTTATACGGAACAGTTATTCCCGGTTTTTTTTGCGGAATAGTTAAGAATCCCGTTCTTTTACAAAACAGTTTCAGTGTCCAGCGGCGTGTTTGCGATTACGTTATGAAAAGAATTTACGCGCGCATTGTTTGACTCCCGCGAGACAGAGAGTAAAAGTAGGGAACATGTCCTCGACTTTCTCAGCTGCAGCCGCCTCGCTCGACTTCCGTGGCACATGATTGGTTCGTTGTCCCTCCAAGACACTGAATCCAGTTTCGGAATCCTTGACGGATGTCAAGCGTTCTGCACTTTTAGATGGTTTATTCCCTGCAGGTACACTGTTAAAAGTATTCAAAAAGTAAAATGCACTCATTTTTTATAACATTAGATGCTTATCATAGCTTAATCTTAACATATCAACATTTAATTTTTGAAAAAGACATGTACTCGAAAATGAGTAAAAAGGGCAGTAGCTTTCCTACATAGGCTGCCTTCATAAATCACTTTCAATAAATATAGACAATAACAACCAAGACTACCGGGAATCGAACCCAGATCTGTAGCACCGCTGTCCACAGCCTTAACCATAGTAAACAGAAGTAATGTTAAAAAGGTGTGCGAAAGAATGGGAAGTAAGATAATTGAATTGTAATGACTCAGTTTCCATTAAAGCAATCGACATCAAATAATGGGGAAAAACATCTTCTGAACAACTCTTTGAAGTGTGTCAGGTCGCTCTTTGTGAAGAGGGCTTGAACAGAAGCTGAGAATAACAATATTAAATCACACTGCTCATTTTTGCAAAAGTACGATTGCTTGAATTTGAGTACGTCATCGCTCATTTACGGTGCAATTGTACTCAAAGAAAAACGAGTAGATTTAGGTACTCATTTTTCACCACCCTTTTTTACATGCATATTGTACAATATGCTTTTTTAATATATTAAATATGCTATTTTTTTTTAAATCTTCTCTTCCTCTCTCAATTTTAAATATTAAAAAAATTAAAATTGATTAAAAAATGTCAATGTATATACTACAGACCTAGCTAGAAATGTATGAAATTTGGATTTTAGTTGTTTTCAAAAAAATATTTTAGGTTCATAACCTAAAAAAATATTCACATTTTGATGTTCATTGATCGTAATAAAATAATTTATAACTAAATTAAAAAATTATCTCCCTACGTTTATAAAACAAACATTAAAGTTTCAAAAACTATTAAGAGTTTAGTTTTATATACATTGGTTCCAAAGCCTTAGTATTTGAAATATGTCCCAAATTCCAAAATTGTATTTAAAGTAAATGAAGAATGTTGCAGACGAACAGTAAGGAAGCAGACGATATATGGTGTATAAACATGTAAAACACATATGTTCTATTTCTTATACTGCTTTGAAAGTTTGCACACATATATATATAGCATAATTTTCGGTTCAAAAATATCTAAACACACTTTTAAAAAAATGTGCTTAAAAATGAGTACGTAGACGTACTTGTATTTTTTTACTTCAATTGCATCGTCAATGAGCGATGACGAACTAAAATTTAGGTAATCGTACTTTCGGGATTTTTTCCCGGAATTTGGGTTTGGGTTTTGGTTAATTAACGTCGCACAAGCGCTGCACAGTGGGCTATTGGCGATGGTTCGGTGCCAATTGCAGAGGAAAGACCCTGGAACGATGCCTCGTATTTTTGAACAATATTCAGATGACGAAGACAACACCTGAGCTGGCACCCGACGCAACCTCAACGGGCGTCAGGACATTGGACCCCGATCAGATGTATCGTGCACCAGTCCCGTATACACGCCAGTATAACTTATTGGATGTTCTGGACGACTTTCTAGTATTTTTGTAGCGAAGCTGGCAACCCTTCGATCGCAAGATCACTACGTTTTTACTATTCTTAGTCAAGTCCATCGCACAGGTTCGAACCGGGAACCCTCGGATTCCCAGCTGACTCCTACAAAAATACTAGAAAGTCGTCCAGAATATCCAACAAATTATACTGGCGTGTATACGGGACTGGTGCACGATAAATCTGATCGGGGTCCAAAGTCCCGACGTCTATTGAAGGCGTTGGGTGCCAGTTCAGATGTTTCCTCGTCATCTGACCATGGTTCTAAAATTACGAGGTGCATGTATGAATGTGTGTGTGAATGTGTATGTGTTCCCGGGTCTTTCCTTCGAGATAGACCCCGAACCGTCGCCAATAGCCCACTGTGCAGCTCTAGTGCGACGTTATTAACCAAACCAAACTAACCCAGCCGACTCCTTAATCCACTCGGCCACGGAGGCCTCCGGAATTCGGGGATTGGGTCTCTCTTAACAGAAAATAAAATCATTTGGTCATTATTCATATGTATGTGATAAACCTAATACAACAATCGTCTTTTCTTTGTTGCCTAGGATGCGGCGGAGGGAGTTGTGCTCCCGCTCCCCAGAAGACTGCGTGTGGACGGAGAACAGGACGAGCTTCTGCATCATGTACCCGCGATACTGCATCAGGGTGTCCAGCTCAGAGGTGCTGGCGGTCAGTTCCAACTTGTTACTTTCTATCAGAAGACATACCCGTTCTTCGCACCGTGTTAAATAAAACGATCTACTATAGGTTTGGTTTGGTTAATTAACGTCGCACTAGAGCTGCACAGTGGGCTATTGGGGACGGTTCGGGGCCTATCTCGAAGGAAAGGCCCGGGAACGATGCCTCGTATTTTTTTAACCATGGTCAGATGACGAGGAAACACCTGAACTGGCACCCAACGCCTTCAATAGACGTCGGGACTTTGGACCCCGATCAGACTTATCGTTCATCAGTCCCGTATACACGCCGTTCATTTTTTGAGGATGTTCTGGACGACATTCTAGTATTTTGGTAGCGAAGTTGGCAACCCTCCGATTGCAATATCACTACTTTTTTACTATTCTTTAGTCTAGTCCACCGCAAGGTTTTGAACCGGAGACTCTTGGATTCCCAGCTGATACCTTAATCCACTCGGCCACGGAGGCCTCGATCTACTATAGGAATAAAACATATACATATAACAAGTATACTATAAATGAAACAATTATTCTGTAAACCAAGGTCTAGCAACGTATACACTGTTAAAAATTATTACGACCTTCCACCAAACTTTGGTACCCATTTAGCTGCAACCAACATTTGTTGCATCGTTTCACCCTTTTACGGTGCTACCACGGATACCATTTTGTGGTGAAACGTTGCACCAAAACTCATAACGTTGCATAAAACTCAAAATTCGAGTTTTCTCAGTATTTTATCAGTGTTATTTTTTTAGCGAAACTGGCAACCCAAATCATAACTTTTTTTAATTTTCGTTGACAAGTCCACCGACCGGGATCAAACTTGAAATCCTCTGATTCAAAGTTGAACGCCTTTATCCACTGGGCCACTGAGGCCCTTGCTCGTCATTGTCTTTCTCGGATGTGGTTCCTCCGACTTGTGGATGTAGCGACAGCGAAAACTTCTGTTGCCGTTAAAGGAATTGAACCCATTATCGGTGAAACCTCCGCTTTTTTCCGATCAAATATTTTTGGTTCAACATAGAATCCACCATAATAGGGTGTCATTTGCTGGAGATCTATGTTTTGCACCAAGATGTGGTACATCGTTAAAACCGAAATTTTTAACATTGTATATACCATAAACCGAGGTAACTTCGGGACATTTTTTTCCAGTTTTTTAATTACATCTGTTAACAAGAATTAACTCTTTGCACTCCGCGAACATGTTTGACATTGCGTTCTTTCCACGGAACAGTTATTCCTCTTTCTGTTCTTTTACCCACAATTTTTTAATGCCCATAGAGGGGAGAAAATCGTTATACAATTTGAAAAAAAAATCGATTTTTTTTAAACACAAGATCACGTGGACATCGCCCGAGAGGCGACATCGGAGTGCAAAGGGTTAAGCTAGATTTCTGAAACTCTAGTAAAATATGAAGTTAACCTTCCTCTTACCAAATATGGACATGATAGTTTACTCTGCAGTCAATTGCATCCAAATAAACAGTATCCATCGCTGTTCCAATCTCAACTCAGTGAGTGGGGTAACTTTGGGAAGCCATTGTTTTTCGTTAGAAATACTAACAAAAATCAATGCAATTCTAATGATACACATGTGTGTTTCATTTCGGACATCAAGCATAATATTAAAATCATATTACAAGAGGTTTTAGCTCTACTTGTATGATTATGATTATTTCGTTATGTGGCATTTGTGTGCTTATTGACATCGATGGATCAACTCTTCTAAGTGTCTGAATGTTTCGCTGTCTTCACAGCCTTGAAGAAAAAATACGCTGTTGTGCTAAATGATGTCTCAATGTTATTCCCGCTTAGTGCCGAAAATTTATAACGTTGAAATTATAAAACGAAAAACAAGTTTTAAACATATCGCTATCAAATGAAACATATGCTAAAAGATTTACTCTCCTCAAAACACACACCTAACTGTAGTTAAGTACACTCAAACCTGTTTTTGTGCGGTCTTTTTTTGTGCGATATTTTTTTTGTGCTACTTTTTTTATGCGATTTTTTTTGTGCGGTATATAAAAATTTCAATCAAATTGGAACATAATTGACGAATATTTAAGAATATTGTTCCCATATGATTCATCAAAATTTTTATAAGCGAAATATTTTTTTAATTTTAAATTAACGTTTGCGTTTCAGATTATTTTCAACAAAAGATTAGTGTAAAAATTACTCGCAACTTTAAACACTGTAATTTAAAAATGCAAAAAAATTAACTACACATTGAACAGAAATTCTGACGCCAAAATGTTTTTAAAACAAAGTTTGCCTGCTTCAAGCAATAAAAGCGAAAAAAGTTAACTTTCTAACAGTTAAAAAAATAAAACATGATTCACTTTATAAAAATCGTTTTATTATTCTACTCCAAAATCGTCCATTCCAAATCGTTTGTAATTCCATTTGAGTTTTGATAGAGGAATTATTTTAGTGTGTAAATATATTTTCGTTAAGTTTGATGCTATCTATGTTATGATACTTTAAAAAGTAAGGTTTTTTGATTTGAGATATATTTTTAAAAGTGTCTTGATTTAAAAGTGTTTGGCGAGATTCCAAGTAGCTGCCAAGCCTCGTGTCTTGATTTTGTTCCTAGTTATTTCGCAAGGTTTTGAGTTATGCTCTACATGATACTTTTTTTATGCGGTCCCTATCTACCGCATAAAAAAATATTTTTTAACTGTGTTGCGAAAACTACTTTTTATAGCTACTCGTGACATTTTGTGCAATTTTTTTTATGCGATTTTTTTTATGCGGTCCCTATCCACCGCACAAAAACAGGTTTGACTGTATTTATTATTATTTATTAGACACACAATGTTGTCAAGGAGCCCCAAGGCCCGTCCAGACAACGCAATAAAACTCCATATATAATAAAACAACATATACAATAAATTCATACATTTTTAAAACTATAATAAAATATATACATTTTTAAAACTACATATATAATAAAATACATATTTTATAAGTACAGATATACACAGAATAAAAACAAAGACAAGAGGACAAGAAAGTCCAACAGAACGTCCATTTCATAATTCAACAAATATATTATATCAACATTTTTCAAAGTTGTTTTGGACATTATAAAATTATATTACAGATTTTAATAGGGATTCTTCATCAATATTTAAAATATATTTCTTGATCTCTCTTTTAAATTTATTTTTATTTTCTATAGATACTATTTGTTCAGGTAATGAATTGAAAAATTTTGGAGCTATATATACAAAACTTTTGCGAAAAAATAATTTTTTTGGGATTAGGTATACTATATGTATGTACATTTCTAAAACAGTAAGTAATCGGATCTCTATGAATGCAAACATTTCTGTTGTTATATAAATAAAGAAGTACGTTATATATCTATAGAAATTAATAAAACAATTATCTAAACCAAAGTCTAGAAACGCATATATTAATCACTTTCGCAGTTTCTTTAAGAATTTTAATATTGAAATGTAGCCATTTTTGATGTGTAATGAAGTATATGATAAAGTAAGCATAAACATGCTCTTTCAATGTTGTATGCTAAAACACTTATTATTTTATTACAGAAATATTTTTCAATTATATAAAGCAATAAACACATAATATATCACTATAAAAATATACTTTAGCACATAAGTTCCATATACTTTAAAAAATAAGTCATATACACTCAAACCTTATTTGTGTGCGATAGTTTTTTTGTGCGATTTTTTTTGTGCGGTATATGAAAATTTCAATCAAATTGGAACATAATTGATAATCTGGCTACCGAGACATATACAAGCGTCTAGTGAAACAACAGTCAAAACTGATCACTGACTACATGGTAAATGAAAAAAAAGTCAACTCTAAACGAGTGCGATGTAGTATCTTCAAGTGATGAAAGCGATTTTGAACCAAGTTCGCGCATTGTCAGACTACGAAGGATAATGGTTATACGTTTTGAAAAATTTTGTATGAGTAAAATAAGTATATATGAAAAAAAGAATATTCGCATGTGTATTTTCTAAATCAGATTCCAAAAGGTTTTGGCGAGATTCCAAGTAGCTGTCAAGCCTCGTGTCATGATTTCGTTTAAAAAAGCAATTCCTAGTTATTAAGTAAGGTTGAGTTAATTTCTATGTGAGACTTTTTTTATGCGGTCCCTATCCACCGTATAGAAAAAATATTTTTGAATTGTGATGAGAAAACTATTTTTTATAGCTACTTGTGAAGTTTTGTGCAATTTTTTTATGCGGTCCCTATTTACCGCACAAAAACGGGTTTGAGTGTATGCGTTAGCAATTAAAACCCCTAGTCTTACAACTTATTAACTCTTTTTATTCGTGTTCTGAAGGCCCCCGATATTCGGAAAATCCTAACAACCGACCGCTCCTTCGCGTACAACGACGTCGTCGGGCAGAGGTACGAGGACCTCATCGACGGATGCGCCATCCAGACGGAGAAGGTGCGGAAATGCGAGTGAGTGAGATTGCTATTTCGTTTTCTTTGATTCATTTGTGCACTAGAACCAGCATGGATCCATCATAGTAGAGAAAACAGTAGTTATCAAGGATAGTGAAGACTATATATATATATATATATATATAAGGTGTGCTCGTTCTCGCGCTGTCTGACGGAAGGCGGGGAAATCAAATTTTTGACGTCATAGTGACGCCTACCTCCGTTTTCTGTAGGCGTGTCTAATGCTCTCGTTTGTGAGGTGCTGCCATCTATTCGTTTTTTTTAACTATTAAAAAGTGATAAGCTAACTTTATTTAGTTACTTTTACTGCATTTTATGAGTTTAAATTATATTTTAAGGATTGCATTTAGTATGGAAAAATTGCAAAAGTTTTGCTTAATAAATTAAGCGTATTAAAATAATATTAGCTGCCACGAGAGCATGTGCATGAATTTTGAAAGAGTAAAATGGGGGTAGGAAACATCAGGTCAATGCATTTGTATTGGACATATTAAATGAGTTCCAATTTCAATCAAGTAAAATACGGGGACATAGCAAAACAAGGACGGATTAGTAGTGAAGCTACCTGAGCACAATTATTTACAGATATTTACATTATTTTGCTAATTAAAAATTAAATCACCAGTTGTTACCCAACCGGGGATCGAACCTAAATAGCAATGCTTGAAACACACATCCAATGAGAATGATCAAAAACCGATAGTAAGGCGGAGCAAAAATGACGTCAGAAATGTGCTTTCCTTCCTTGCCCACTTTAAAAAAAGCGAAAAACGAGCACACCTGCTATATACATAGTCTTCTCTATCCTTGAGTAGTTATGATATCGCTAACATCAAAGTGAGGCCAACATGTATGACCTCAAACACGTGGTTAATTACGTCATTCCATTCATAAAGTTTCACTGTTACGCATTTCCCAATTCATCAACCAATCGCGAGTATTTTTTAATCCGTAATTCTGAATAAAAGTCACGTGCCTGATGTCATTCGGCCTGATATGTTGGTTTCACGATTATGACGTCATATTCGCTCTACTACAGTCTATTCATGCTCGAAGACTAGAACTGGCTGCCGTGGCCCCGCATTGTTGAAAAGTCGGTAATGTACTTTTATTTTCTCCTTCTGTGTACGAACAAACCACAGTTGTACACTGTTAAGAAACTCTCTCACAAAAAGATGCAAATAAACCAATTTTCATATTATCTATACTTATATTATTTAAATGGTTTAACTAGTATTATCTGAATTTTTATCCTTATTATCTCTTTATCATTCCTAACTCTTAACATCTCATCTCTTTATCCTTCTTAAAGCTTAACATCTCATCTCATCTCTTTATCCTTCTTAAATCTTAACATCTCTTTAACCTTCTTAAATCTTAACATCTCATCTCTTTATTCTTCCTAAATCATAACATTTAATTTATTTATCCTTCCTAAATCGTAATATCTAATCTCTTCATTCTTTTAAATCTTAACATCGGATCTCTTTATTTTTCCTAAATCTTAACATCCCATCTCTTTTATTCTTCCTAAATCTTATCATTTCATTTATTTATCCTTCCTAAATTTAAATATTTATTTATCCTTCCTAAATCTAAATATTTATTTATCCTTCCTAAATCTAAACATTTCATTTATTTATCTTCCTAAATGTAAACATCTCATCTCATTATTTTCCTCAATCTTAACATTTCATTTATTTATCAATCCGAAATCTTAACATCTAATATTTTTGTAACTGCCAATATATTACCTTCTTAAGATCTATTATATAATGTTATTCAAGTGCTAGTCTTGCCCCCCTTCCCTCTGTTATATCTTTAATAACTCATAATATCTCGTCTGTCAAATGTCTTAATCTAGTATCTTTTATCTTCCCAACTAATACTTTCTTCTCTTTCCAGGAACTGGGTGTCCGTTCCTGCCGTCGACCGCGAGGGATTCCCCAACAAGTGCTTCACCCTGGAGTCTCTGTGGGGGCAGCCTGAAGTTCAATCGGGGAGCATACCCGTCACAGGACGTAAGCCCTCGTCCGAACTACTCTAGACAAAGCATTCATTTGTTCTGTAGTTAGAGGGTGCGACAGGGTATTGTATCTCGAATCAATTAAAAAGCAGTTTTTTTAAACTCTTTCGCTCCCGGTGGTCTCACACTAAAACCGTCTATTTGCAAATTTGCAGACCCAGTGGTTTCCATGGTAACCACATGCGTGAATAGAAAGAGTAGAGTGCAGTCAGTTGGTGCATAGCAAATAGTTTAGGTTAGTTTTTAAATAGCAGTAAAAAATTCGAAAGTCATTCTCGCGGAAAAAATAAGAAAATAGATAAGGATTTTTTTTGCTCTTGCTATTTGATTTTTGTCAAAATCTGTCACTATTTGACTATTTGTGTTGTTAAAAAAGAACAATATATTCTTGAATTTAAAAAGTTGTTATCTCAACAACTTTAATGGAAATGATTTTTGTCGTCTAGAAGCACCAATTATAATGGAGATCTAAAACTTTCATCAGATTGAAAGTCTTCACAAGCCACGTTTTTTTTCTCCAAATATTTGACAGTAGTCATAAACCAATAGATACATGTTTGGTATACTGAGATTACCATTTAGTTTCAATCCTAATTGTTTTATTTTTATAACTATCCAAACTAAACGCAAAAAAGAACACGATAACGAATACCGTTTTAAAAATAACAGGAATAAGTTGTAACTTTTCCGTAAAAAGAAAATTAATATCGAACCAGTTCCTCGACCACATAGGGTTAATCTCTCGTGTGAAACAAGTCTTAGAAGTTTCTTGTGCCTGTTGCAGGGATCTCCGTGAAGCTGACGCTGCACCCCGAGGATGCCATGAACTACTACGAGCTGATACAGGCGCACATCCTGGCACACGACCCGCACGCCATCCTCAACCCGATCAAGGACGGCATCAGCCTGGAGGCAGGGAAGGAATACAACATCTACGTCTCGCAGGTACCCGTTGTTTTATTCGTATTCCTTCCTACAACAGTCACATCTCTCAGGTATCCGTTCCTAACTTTGTGTTCTTTTCTACATCTACATCTCGCAGGTACCCTTCCTTTGTATTCTTTTATACATCATCTACATCTCTCAGGCATCCGTTTCTTACTTCGTGTTTCTTTCTACAACATCTACATCATGCAGATACCCGTTATTTCATTCGTATTCCTTCCTACAACAGTCACATCTCTCAGGTATCCTTTCCTAACTTTGTGTTCTTTTCTACATCTACATCTCGCAGGTACCCTTCCTTTGTGTTCTTTTATACATCATCTACATCTCTCAGGCATCCGTTTCTTACTTCGTGTTTCTTTCTACAACATCTACATCATGCAGATACCCGTTATTTCATTCGTATTCCTTCCTACAACAGTCACATCTCTCAGGTATCCTTTCCTAACTTTGTGTTCTTTTCTACATCTACATCTCGCAGGTACCCTTCCTTTGTGTTCTTTTATACATCATCTACATCTCTCAGGCATCCGTTTCTTACTTCGTGTTTCTTTCTACAACATCTACATCATGCAGATACCCGTTATTTCATTCGTATTCCTTCCTACAACAGTCACATCTCTCAGGTATCCTTTCCTAACTTTGTGTTCTTTTCTACATCTACATCTCGCAGGTACCCTTCCTTTGTGTTCTTTTATACATCATCTACATCTCTCAGGCATCCGTTTCTTACTTCGTGTTTCTTTCTACAACATCTACATCATGCAGATACCCGTTATTTCATTCGTATTCCTTCCTACAACAGTCACATCTCTCAGGTATCCTTTCCTAACTTTGTGTTCTTTTCTACATCTACATCTCGCAGGTACCCTTCCTTTGTGTTCTTTTATACATCATCTACATCTCTCAGGCATCCGTTTCTTACTTCGTGTTTCTTTCTACAACATCTACATCATGCAGATACCCGTTATTTCATTCGTATTCCTTCCTACAACAGTCACATCTCTCAGGTATCCTTTCCTAACTTTGTGTTCTTTTCTACATCTACATCTCGCAGGTACCCTTCCTTTGTGTTCTTTTATACATCATCTACATCTCTCAGGCATCCGTTTCTTACTTCGTGTTTCTTTCTACAACATCTACATCATGCAGATACCCGTTATTTCATTCGTATTCCTTCCTACAACAGTCACATCTCTCAGGTATCCTTTCCTAACTTTGTGTTCTTTTCTACATCTACATCTCGCAGGTACCCTTCCTTTGTGTTCTTTTATACATCATCTACATCTCTCAGGCATCCGTTTCTTACTTCGTGTTTCTTTCTACAACATCTACATCATGCAGATACCCGTTATTTCATTCGTATTCCTTCCTACAACAGTCACATCTCTCAGGTATCCTTTCCTAACTTTGTGTTCTTTTCTACATCTACATCTCGCAGGTACCCTTCCTTTGTGTTCTTTTATACATCATCTACATCTCTCAGGCATCCGTTTCTTACTTCGTGTTTCTTTCTACAACATCTACATCATGCAGATACCCGTTATTTCATTCGTATTCCTTCCTACAACAGTCACATCTCTCAGGTATCATTTCCTAACTTTGTGTTCTTTTCTACATCTACATCTCGCAGGTACCCTTCCTTTGTTTTCTTTTATACATCATCTACATCTCTCAGGCATCCGTTTCTTACTTCGTGTTTCTTTCTACAACATCTACATCATGCAGATACCCGTTATTTCATTCGTATTCCTTCCTACAACAGTCACATCTCTCAGGTATCCTTTCCTAACTTTGTGTTCTGTTCTACATCTACATCTCGCAGGTACCCTTCCTTTGTGTTCTTTTATACATCATCTACATCTCTCAGGCATCCGTTTCTTACTTCGTGTTTCTTTCTACAACATCTACATCATGCAGATACCCGTTATTTCATTCGTATTCCTTCCTACAACAGTCACATCTCTCAGGTATCCGTTCCTAACTTTGTGTTCTTTTCTACATCTACATCTCGCAGGTACCCTTCCTTTGTATTCTTTTATACATCATCTACATCTCTCAGGCATCCGTTTCTTACTTCGTGTTTCTTTCTACAACATCTACATCATGCAGATACCCGTTATTTCATTCGTATTCCTTCCTACAACAGTCACATCTCTCAGGTATCCTTTCCTAACTTTGTGTTCTTTTCTACATCTACATCTCGCAGGTACCCTTCCTTTGTGTTCTTTTATACATCATCTACATCTCTCAGGCATCCGTTTCTTACTTTGTGTTTCTTTCTACAACATCTACATCATGCAGATACCCGTTATTTCATTCGTATTCCTTCCTACAACAGTCACATCTCTCAGGTATCCGTTCCTAACTTTGTGTTCTTTTCTACATCTACATCTCGCAGGTACCCTTCCTTTGTATTCTTTTATACATCATCTACATCTCTCAGGCATCCGTTTCTTACTTCGTGTTTCTTTCTACAACATCTACATCATGCAGATACCCGTTATTTCATTCGTATTCCTTCCTACAACAGTCACATCTCTCAGGTATCCGTTCCTAACTTTGTGTTCTTTTCTACATCTACATCTCGCAGGTACCCTTCCTTTGTATTCTTTTATACATCATCTACATCTCTCAGGCATCCGTTTCTTACTTCGTGTTTCTTTCTACAACATCTACATCATGCAGATACCCGTTATTTCATTCGTATTCCTTCCTACAACAGTCACATCTCTCAGGTATCCTTTCCTAACTTTGTGTTCTTTTCTACATCTACATCTCGCAGGTACCCTTCCTTTGTGTTCTTTTATACATCATCTACATCTCTCAGGCATCCGTTTCTTACTTCGTGTTTCTTTCTACAACATCTACATCATGCAGATACCCGTTATTTCATTCGTATTCCTTCCTACAACAGTCACATCTCTCAGGTATCCTTTCCTAACTTTGTGTTCTTTTCTACATCTACATCTCGCAGGTACCCTTCCTTTGTGTTCTTTTATACATCATCTACATCTCTCAGACATCCGTTTCTTACTTCGTGTTTCTTTCTACAACATCTACATCATGCAGATACCCGTTATTTCATTCGTATTCCTTCCTACAACAGTCACATCTCTCAGGTATCCGTTCCTAACTTTGTGTTCTTTTCTACATCTACATCTCGCAGGTACCCTTCCTTTGTATTCTTTTATACATCATCTACATCTCTCAGGCATCCGTTTCTTACTTCGTGTTTCTTTCTACAACATCTACATCATGCAGATACCCGTTATTTCATTCGTATTCCTTCCTACAACAGTCACATCTCTCAGGTATCCTTTCCTAACTTTGTGTTCTGTTCTACATCTACATCTCGCAGGTACCCTTCCTTTGTGTTCTTTTATACATCATCTACATCTCTCAGGCATCCGTTTCTTACTTCGTGTTTCTTTCTACAACATCTACATCATGCAGATACCCGTTATTTCATTCGTATTCCTTCCTACAACAGTCACATCTCTCAGGTATCCGTTCCTAACTTTGTGTTCTTTTCTACATCTACATCTCGCAGGTACCCTTCCTTTGTACCCTTCCTCTGAACATGTTCATCGTTTTCTGATGTCAATCTAAGTCGTTTTCATTCATTATTGGCCATTTTTGGTAAGACCCTTCATATATTTTAACGAGTATGTCTTTTCATGCTGCTTTCCTCGACCGTTTCCATCTTTCATGGTATTCTTTTAGTCATAGGCTGTTGTAAAAATACCCCTTTCCCTGCTGTCCCTCTGAACCATTTTGTAAACATTCTTGATCGCCTGATCGCATATTTCCTCAATATATATCAACTTATGAAGTATGTGGTTGGATTAGTTTAAAAAGAGGAATGCTTTCAGAGATGAATGACCATTCTTGCACAAATGAAAAAAAAAACGTTCCATTAAAATATGACACTTTAGCAAACATCGTTGCAGAATTACCATTCGAATAGTTTATGGTATCTGTTTAAGTACAATAATTTAGGTTTGTTTAAAAATTACATTTTACAAAAATTCTTTATTAATTAAAACTCTTTTAAAGAAATTTGTTTTGTATGTACAGGACGGCTAAAAAGGGGATAAGTACACAGAGTTCCAATAAAATACCGTTTAAAGTTTGTATCTCGCCTCGGCTATAAAGTAAAGTAGAATAAACTATAACTCATTATTAGGCAACCTGTTGAACTTGCAGCCACGCTTCTTGGGCAAATGATAGATCTAGACGCCCAGTAATGGAGATTTGTAGACTTCCATTTACCCATTCTTAGACTACCCGTCTACCCATATTGCAGTTTCACGCATAAGTTACATAATAGTTTGCTTTACTTCTATAAGAAAAATATATAGTGTCAGTCTGTGGATAGCAAAACATCTACTTCCCCCACATATAAAAACCAAAAATAAATTATATATAAGTACTATTCATCCTCATGATGTGCACCTGAGGCTCGTATTTGTTAAATTGTTTTTAATTAACAATTTTAGAAGTATTGCATAAAGAAACATCTTAGAAAAAATACTTCCAATATCCATAACGTGCTTTCGTTTCTGAGTTGTTAGCTTGGTTCGTACGGTCCTTAGAAGTCCATATGAACTCTTTTAATAATTATGTTTTATGTTCATACGAGTCCTTATAAAGTACTTAGACTCCTTATTTTTACTCTTTATCCTTATTTTTCCCCAAAGGACTTCCTTAGAAAGTCTTTAGGTTCTTAGGAAGTCATTAAAATGGCATTCAATTAAATCATTTTACTAAATCTCTATTAAAATGTTTCATCTTAATAAGAATTAAAACGCAACTTTGTATTTAAGAATAAACTCTACAGTTTTTTGCAACCAATAGCTTTCAGAATTGCGCCTATTTTCCTCTTTTATTTGTAGTTATTAAAAACAAATTGGGATTAATTTTTTTCTTAATAACAAACCTTTTCGCAATTTTACAGGCAACTTTTTGTCTCGAATGTATACAATTTTTTTAGAGTTGAGAATAAGGTCCTTATAAATTGTTATTAAAAGTCATTAGAAACACCTTATTTTTATTTTCGGAAAATGCTAACAAACCCTGGTTAACGCTCCGTACTTCGGAACAAAAGATCGGGGGTTCAGGGCATATTTTAACATAGAGTTGGTGGGGATTTTTCCCCACCAGTGTGTAGAAATGCCCCACCAGTCATACAGAATTGCCCCACCGGACTTTTTTTTTGTTCAATCCATTTTCCATAGTAAAAACATAAACTTGAAGTTGTAGCATAGGAATGAATGACGCTGGACTGAGACAGATGTCTCTTCCAGTGAAAAGGCCCTATTTCGCCGCAAGGGAGAAAATCTTTCACACGTCTAGCTTTTACCCATCCCCAAAAATCCTTTTGTTCAGGACTGAGAATTGCCTCATTTGTGAAGAGGAACTCTCCCGTTCCCCCAGACTTGCTGATAACGAATTACACACACTCTTCAATTTTACGACGCAATTTCCTTTACGAAAGTTTCTGTGTTCGACCAGTTGACAATACACCTCGAATTGCTTACTTTTCAAAATCGTTTTATTGCACCCTTATCTCTATGATCTCTTAAGTGGACACCGGCTCTTCTTTTCTAGTCGGAAAAAGTTCTGGCATGTATTTGAAGGGATTAGGGTAGAAATTGATGACCTTGAGGTGTGGGGATGTTATGAGGGGTGGGAAATGTTTCAATTGGATCTTTTTGGAATGGTTTACTTGAAATTCTACCAGTACGATAAAAAATGTTTACCAACAAGACGTATCATATGCCTCAGACCGATTTTTTACTTCGATTTTTATAGATATTTTTACCCAGCATTTAACAGCTACAAAAAGTAAGTAAATTACTTTTATTTATTTTTTATGTATATTTTTTTACGGTGTGTATTTTAATTAAATTTTATTTGTATAGTTAAAAGAGATTTATAATTTTTACTTTTGGGGGAAAATATATTTCCCGATGTAAATAACAATTTGAAGGGATCAATATTTATGAATTTTAATAAATATAAACAGAGGCGTAAACTTTTCAAAATTATTGGGAGGGAGGACTCAAGGCTCTAATTTTTAATAAAATGCATAAACTATATGTAAGTTGAGCCAATGTTTAAAAAGATTATGCTTATGAATATAAATGTATAAGTTTATTTTTTAAATTTTGATTGCTTTCTTTATATGAGCAAAATATATCATGGATGTATAATTCTAAGGTAACTAAAATTAGCATATATAAGTTATTACTGTACTAATGTCTAGAGGGAAATCACAGCAAGAATAAGGTTAAAATAGTTTATTTGAAAAAAAATATTTTTTTTATTACTTGCATATGATCGAATGTTTTTTATTAAAAATGCTATGAAACTGGTTTATTTCAATATATATTGATACCAATAGAAATTAATCAAAAAGAAAAAAAAATGGATATATTACTTCTTAACAATGTCTAATCGCTGATGGCTAACACGCTAATCGAATTATTAACAAAATTGAAAACTATCATACATAAAAAGCTATTCGGTAATATATTCAAGTTCTGAGACAATAAGTCTTTGTTTCGCCGCCAAATCTTTCATTGGATATTTATTTCGTAGGTTACATGAAACATTATCTATATATATAAATGCGAAAAACCCACTCATCACTCATCACTAATTCTCCAACTTCCCGTATACCTATGAAGATGAAATTTGGCAAATTTGTTCCTTATACCTTAAATAGGAAAAGTAAGCTATTTTTGTTCCGATCGAACGGATTTAAGGGGTTGTAAAACCCCTTTTTCGAAACTTCTCCATAGGATTAACATGGAGAACATGTAACAATGCAAAATATAAAATTTAAACAATGGAAATTTTTAATATTATGTAACGTACGAGGAGCATTCTGATTGGCTGATGACTAAATATCGCCAAAATGTCGCCAAATAACTAAAAACTGTCGCCAAATAACTAAAAACTGTCGCCAAATTAATAAACTTCGCCAAATAAATTAAAATTTCACCGAATGAATAAAACATTTCGCCAAATTAATAAAATATCGCCAAATGAACTAAAATATGATCATATATGTAAAAATAATATAAAAACCGGCCCGTCGCACCGGGGGGGATTTAACTGTGAAAAAGAAAACAAAACGAAAAATGCTACGACCAAAAGTGCAAGCCATACGAAAAATATATTATCAAACTGAAGAGAAGTATACAGTATGAATAATATAAAGGTTCAAGACAGGAAGCCCATCGCTAAATAAAAGTTTGTAATTTAGCCTCCGTGCACTCGGTTAGTTTTGTGTTATCCATTATTTATTAGTTTACCTGCCGAGAGGCCAGTTATGTTACCACTCTACCTGTGAGTGAAGTTCTGTAATAAAGTTAATAAAGGCAAAGTAGCAAATCTTTCAGTTGAGTTCAAATTTTAAAACACGTTGTCGCCCGTGGATGTTAGTTCGCACCACGGGTCGCTCGGCTTCATGGGCCCGGTGATCGCCGGCGTCCTCTCTGTTGGGCTGGGTTGCCTTCACGGCTGTCGAAGCTTCAGTTTCTGTGAAACATCTCGCTGTATGCCTTCGGGCGGGCCAGTCGTACAAAGTGGACATAGAAAGGGTAAGCTATCGGGCAGTGGACAATAGGTACAAGCCACACTGTACCGTAATAATTGGTTCATAAATACTTTGAACCCCACGTGGTAGGAATGTCAGTGGGAGAGTGTATAAATGGTCAATCTGGTTGACGCGGCCTACCTTTCTCTACTCAATGTTATGTTATTTATCCACGAAGGCTGATTTCCCGTAGAATTATTGGGGTTCCCTTAATGCGGTATAAAGATCAGAGGGGAAAATGGTTTAACAAACGACCTTATCGACGTGATTCACTTTCCTATACGACGGTAGATCATTTATCGCCAATAGCACGATTCCCCGGGGAGTAACGAGAACAAAATCGTCTGCAGTTAAGGGCAACATTCCCGTTGCGGGGTACAAAGGTCAGAGGGAGGAATGGGTTAATAATTGCCTTGGTCGATGCGGCCTACCTTTCTTTATATGATGGTATGCCTATACGATGAGTTATGTGGGCGGAATCGAAAACTGCTGTTGTGGACTCCTCCTCCACGTGGTGCAAGTGTCAGAGGGTGAATCAATTTGCATCCATTGTCTGTAGGATATGGTTTCGATTTTTTTTAAAACAAAATTTAGTTTAGCAATGCAATAAAAATTTGATTCTGAATATTTTTTATTTTAAAAACTTCAATATTAAAAAAGTGCGGGGGCAAAATCCGAAAAAAAGTGCTTTGCCCCACCAGTTGAAATTCCTTAAAATATGCTCTGCGGGGGTTCGAGTCGCGACAGAAACCGTACAATTCATTTTAAATAAATATACCTTAACGGGATCCCCAGAAACTCGGGGATGATGGGTTTACAGATACATTTCACTTAGCATGACTGTTGATTTGTTCTCTTGTGTGTCCTTTGTGCACATTGCAGATGGTGACGGAGCGCCTCCCCGCCCCCTACGTGACCAACTGCACCGACTACCTCAAACTGTGGAAGAAGAACGGGGGAAGGGGTCCCCTCACCGGAAAGGTAACACTGCAAAAGTTACTCTAAATAATCCGCCAATGTACCGTCAACGAGGGTCACACTTTACTCCAAGGCGGTTAGAGTAAAAGAGGTGGGACCAGAGAGTTGTAATATTAAATAGAGAGCTCCTTCAATACCAGACTCTCGTAAGGCCGCGGTGTCAACATTGAAAAGAAAAACTCACATCACGTGGTTATAGCGCTGCCACATTTGGCGTGCAGACATCTGCAGGAGTTTCAAATTTGGCGCACTTTCTTCTCTTTTGGTGATAAGGAGTTCCGTCCGTATTCAACTTCTTAACATATATGTACGTATTTATTAATTTTCGAACAATATGCGCTAAATATTTCCGCTTCATTAACGAAACGAAAATATTTTATGTTCAATACTCGAAGAAGCGAAACTCTTTATATTTATCAGGTTTTATTGTTTATATTTTCTTATTGAAGTATACAAAATAACAATTGAAAGAACTTCGCTTATGGTAAATTTTTTACATAAAACGTAATGCAATTATTTCAAAACTACAAAGTAAGAAAAATCTAATTTATTATTTGTGTAACTCCTTTAAATTGTGCCACTCGTTCAAAAAAACGATAGTTAAATTCAAAATTAAACACAAAACCATATTACAATACTTCGATCTCGTTTAGTTCTGAAAGTCGCCAAAGCCTGCCAAGAAATATAGGCGCATGAATGAATTGGCATTTCCACATATCACGTGGTTTCAATGATGGACACATGGAAATCAGCATTTTTATTCCTCTATTTATATCATTACTCTATGGGTGGGACAGATTGAAAATTTGACATCATTGCACTCCCGTGTCATCACTTATTGCCTTGGTTTTGTCATCAAGTTTCGAGTTGACGATCGAAATTGTTTGTTTGGAACATTAAGTATGTTACCTTTGATTATATTCTACACTTGCGGCTAGTTCTAAGATTGGAAAATGAACCTTGAATCCATCTTCGTTAAATCGTGTTTTATGTCGAAGTTCTTTTAGCTTAGTATTTGAAGAAGACGTTAAAGCGGGTATTTTCCGTGTTCGCATTGTGTGAGATTAATATGTAAAATATATTACTTATTATTTATAAATCGACTACAGTATTTTTTTACAAAATAAAATCATCCAAAATACCATTCATAACAAAAAAGCGTTTAGAAGGATCAGATCTTATTTCAGATTTTCAAAAGTCCAGATTCCGAGTGAAATTTGAAAGAGAGCACATCATATATTTTCAACTAATGACTATTTTAAAATTATAACTACGGGTATAATTTTTATAGCCTATTTCACTTTCAGTCTCCGCAGCAATCTTTAAACGCTGATATTCACTCGGTGAAATAATTTACGAATTAATCGAATTTGAATCTTACCAGCAAAAAATACAAAACAAAATTAAACGTGAGAATGTACGATTGGGTGTAAAAATACAGTCGTCAAACTGAATTTTTTTTTAAATGTTAGGCGTCAAAAGTGATGACAGGGTGTAAAAATATGGTCGTCAAACTGAAATTTTTATAAAAAGTTAGGCGTTAAAAGTGACGACTGGGTTTAAAATACGTCGTCAAACTAAAATTTTTATAAAAAAGTTAGGCGTCATAAATGATGACTGGGTGTAAAATATGGTCGTCAAACTGAAAGTTTTATAAAGAGTTAGGCGTCAAAAGTGATGACTGAGTGTAAAATATGGTCGTCAAACAGAAATTTTTATAAAAAGTTAGGCGTCAAAACTGACGACTGGGTGTAAAATATGCCGTCAAATTGAAAGTTTTATAAAGAGTTAGGCGTCAAAAGTGATGACTGGGTGCAAAAAATACGGTCGTCAAACAGAATTTGTTATGAAGAGCTAGGCGTCAAAAGTGACGGCTGGGTGTAAAATATGCCGTCAAACTGAAATGTATTGGTGAAAAATACGATTAACTACCTCTCACTTCGAACTGCGGTCTGATGTGCTTTCAGTCGTGTGCGGAGAAATGCAAGATGGAAGGGATGCTGGAGAGCAAAGGATGCGTGCCCCAGTCCATTGCCTACCCGAGTAACAGCACCGTGTGCGAGGACAAAGGTGAGTCCAAAATGCTAAAATTATTCATCTCTCCATGGAATCTGTCGTCATAAGAAAGACAACCCTGTCTCTAAATAACCAAACAACAAAACTTGACAGGAAACATGATACTTTTTGATACTTTAAAGCACTTGTTCCCAAAAGGGGGTCCGTGGTCCAATGGTCAATGTTTGGGGGTCCACGGGGTCACCAAGTCAAAATGGTTTAAATGCATGGAACGCTCACCCTTGGCTAAACAGTTGGAAAATCAGTGCCGTAATTTAAGTGACTATTACATGGTTTTTGTGATTTTAAATAAGTTTTTAATGCCCAAGAAAGAGACTAAAAACTGTTAAATTTTTATTGTGTGGTGTTATTTTTTTCTATATATTTGTTTGGGTACATGTGTGTCCATATTCGCAGTAAAAGCTATTTAATATTAAAAGAAAGTATAAAACTAATTTCAGAAAAAAAATTTCGCTTCATTTTAACATAGAAACGAAATTGAAACGTATTCATGCCCAGAAAGTGTGGGAATTTCTGTGAGCATATATGGACCTATTTCAGTTTTAGGTAAGGGACCTTGGCTTAATTCTAATTGAGAACAGCTGCTTTAAAGCGTTTTTATTGTCTAATAGTAGTTGTTTGCACGAACACAATTTTATTTTGATGAGAGTTCTATTTTTTATTACTATGGACTATTCACTATGTTTTTCTATGTACAAATCGTTTTGGATTTAGCACCTATTTTGTATTTACTTCTTCTTTTATCAAAACTCGCTTCGAAGGTCAATATAAATTTCGCTATAATTTACCATTATATTTGATTTAGCGATTTTTTAATATAATAAAAAGGTGTATTTTTAAAGACAAATTGGAGAAACTAAAATAATTAGTTAAAAAAAATGGAGTTGGTGCCATTTAACTTATGACAATAGAAATAAGAATGAATATATTGGTCACATGTAAATATTTCTACGTGAAGTGTTTTGAGAGTCTACTGAGTCAAATGACTACACTAGTCAACTCAGATCTACTGACTAAAAAATTGGATGCGGCTGTGTAGGTATATAATCTTGCAGGAACACGGGAAATTAATCAGCAAGCAACACTGAGTTCCGCCTTCGAGCAGTCTCCTTTGGCACATTAACCCCCTTTTCAGGCAATCGTTTCTAGGATCTCGCATCACAGCAGAGAAACGTCTGGTACCCCTTGGAGCAGCCATTAAGGGCAACTCATCCCTTCTGAACATTTGGTTTTTGAGCAGTCGTCCAAAGGTAGACCACACGTGGCCGTATGGTTTACCTTTGGACGCCGCATGATTACCTTAAATGTTAAAAAAGTTAAAAACGTAATGAGCGTGCAAAAAAGTTGTTGTTATTGTTTGAGCAACTATCTTATTTGAATTTTCACGAGTGTGCATAGTAGTGAATATGTAGATTCACTAGTTAATTTGCGGAATCAAACACATTTCCGCACTTACATATATCGGCCTAGTGAATCTGCAGTTTCTTTGATTTTCACGGAAACATATATTTATGGGAGTTAACGTTTATATTTATGGAGTCGTATTTTTCGAAGGTTTAATTTAAACGTTAAAAGAGTGTTTAAATTAAACTTTAAAAAATAAAAGTACTTATATAAATTTATGAGTTTTAGGAATTGGCTTGGAGTTTGGAGAATTCGGTGCACCCTCTGTGTGTCTCACTGTGACCGTGGTTCAAAATCACAGGTTCAGCGTTTCCGGTGTCTTTTCTTCGGGATAAATCCCAAGATAGTCCCAGGTGCACGTTTGTGCAGTTCGATCTCGGTCTTGGAGAGAGTAACGAATCCGTAGTCAGAGAAATAAAAGTTCGGTCGTCATCGGCAGCTAAACATCCGCATCCTGAAGAGGAATAGTGTGTGTGCTGGTAAACCTGCCGTGCTCCAAACATTCTCAAGTTGGTCGCGGTGAAGAAGTTTGGGGAGTGGGGTGCCAACTCGGGTATTGTCCACGTCCTTTTACCACGGTTTAAAATGGCGAGACAATATTTCCGGAACTTTGTTTACTGATATTTCTCGAACCGTCGCCAATACCCAATTTACAGCTTTAGTATGTTAGTAAAGTTAATCTATCCCCTTCTTCTTTTTTGGAAATATCTTTTATACAATGAAAGCACTGATCTTTTTATTATGTGTTTTCTTTTGTTATTTCAGCCTTATTTCCCACTGAAGAAATAGTAGAGGGATGTTCTCGCGAATGCAGCGAAGCGTGCCAGTAAGTGGGAATTCCTTATAATGGCGGGTGGTCTGCCACTTTCACCACGTGATCATTTTGTTGTAAAATGATCTGCATATTTTGTTGTAAATCGGGGGGTAAGTTTTTATTTAATATATAATAATAATATCGCAAAACACTACTTCCTCTGTACACACCTTTTATCTGGTTCAACAAGCAACACACCTTCAACAAATGAATTTGGAAAACGACTTGGCCGATGCGATATTGGAAACGATCCAGTCAATCGACCAAACGTTGAACTAATTCGACAAGACAGTTCTTGGAGCTGTTCGTTTCTTGCACCGTATGACACAACCGTACAGCACAATTTCCTTAATATATCTATAGTCATTGCTTAAAGCTGTCTGGTTCTCTTGCACTAATCGATAGAGGATTTTTTTTTCTTTAAAGAAATAAATGAAAAAATTTAATTCAGAAAAAAAAGTAAAGATGCCTGGTTTTTTAATTGGACTGCAGCAGATTATATTAACGTCTATGGAATAAAGGAATAAAAATAAACCGTATCTAAATATCGCAAAAGATAGAAAAGAGCTACTAAAAATTATCAATCAAATCCAAAGTCAGCAGTTATAAGCTAAAAGTTATATTGGATCTTCAAATAAGGAAACAGGGAGGTCACAAATTGTTGGGCGATGCCCGTTGTTTGACTATTTAACTATGCATAATAAACCATTATTTTTGCTATTCTTTAACTACATTTTTATTGTTACTAAAGCTAAGTGCCTTGTAGAAAGTATAAGCGAAGTGGTTGGATAAAAAAAATGTTTTATTATTCTAATACAGCCAAATGTGATATAGCCAGTTTAAGACCACCCTGTGTGTGTAAAAATAATTATATTTCTTTCAAATATACAATTAGGAAAGAGGTACAGACATGTGCAAATAATTTCCCAAGTAGAAATAAGTTTCTAACCTATTATCTCATTGGATATCATCTATACGAAGTAAGGGTGGGTAAAAAAAAAATTAAGGTTTTCTTTTCAAACTGGTAAAGTGCGGAAAAGTTGCCTATTATAATAAGAAAAAGAGGCGTAACACTTTTTTTTAATCGGTCGACATCTTCAGGTCGCTGATTAGATTAACATTCGATAATAAATGACAAAATCGAAAAAAAATCATAATTTTTTGTAATATTTCTTAAAATTCTACGATCGAAACGCTAGAGTTTGTTATGCTTATTTTATGAATCAGTAAAGTTAAATAAATTAAAACATAATTAATATTTTACTATTTTTCAATCGCGCAATTTCTTTGAAAACTGAAAATTCACTAAATTTTAGTTTCATTGTGCTTAAACAGGGAGATTTATTTTATGGCAACCCTGTGCATAGTTTACCAAGAGAAGTTGACATACAAAAATTAACTTTTTTTTTTAAATGTCTACACAATAAAAAAAAGTCATATTTTAATAAGTTAGCATATTATCGAGTTTACAAATTTATTATTTAGATTAACTTACGCAAATAGAGTTAATTTAAAAATGCCTTTAGCAGAAAATGGTTACATAAACAGTTGTATTTTTATATTAATAGAAATTTTAAGATACCCCTTCAGTGGCGGCTCGTGGACTACAGCAAGTACAGCCGGGCTGCACCTAAATTTATTAGTGTATTTTAAAACTAAAATCAGATATTTTACTTATTTTCTTAAATGAAGATTTGTATTGAAAATGAAATGTCTACGGTAGTAAACAAAATCTCCGCTTGTTGCCGTAATACACAATTCAGGAGGGGAAAAAACTCCATTCAATCAAAACTACAGCCAAAAAGCGAAGTTCGAAATCGTCTGCATCGTCGTTGCCATGGCAACCTCTACGTAGTATGGATATTCCCTCCCATGTTAATGCACTGCATTTATGAGAAGATACAGCCGAGATGAATTTTCTGGTTTTAGCTGCACTTGGTATTCTACAAACTGATTAACTCGTGCGTGAATCGCGGGGGATGGGTGGGAGTAACGAAAACTTACGAGAATCTCTCCGTTATAAATTTACTGTGTGCTGTTGTTTCAGGACCATTATGGCCCTGCTGTTGTTTACAGTAATGGTCCTGCTGTTATTTAAGTTAATATTAAAATTGATGGAATCGCATGTTTGAAAGAAAAGAGGATTGCTTTAATTTTTAAAAAAATAAATGTTTCCTATTTTATTCGCATGTTATCATTTTGTATAAAGAGGGGGGGGGGGGGGAGAGAGAGACTCACGGGATTTCGGCTGCACTAACATTTTCGACCACGAGTTACTTTAAGTTTTACTCGATAGATGGAAGCACTTCTTATAAAGGAGGAAGGTATGTTATTCGAAACTTTTCACTAGCAAATAACTAAAAGCAAAAATTGTAATTAAAGTGTAAATTTCAATAAAATTTAAAATTCATTTTAATAAAATTCAAAATTCAGTTCAATAAAATACCAAATTCATTAAAAAAAAAAATTCAATTTCATTTCAATAAAATTCAAAATTATTTTCAATAAAATTCCGAATGCATTTCAATAAAATTCAAAATTCATTTCAATAAAATTCGAAATTCCGTTCAATAAAATTCACAATTCGTTTTAATAAAATTCAAAATTCATTTCAATAAAATTCAAAATTCTGTTCAATAAAATTCACAACTCGTGTTAATAAAATTCAAAATTCATATCAATAATATACCTCGAATAGGCCGCATACTTGTGGTATATATGTGCCATGAGTATGCAACTAATATGTCCAGTGGCGGCTGGTCCACTACAGCAAGTACAGCCGGGCTGCACCTAAATTGAGTATTTTAAAACTAAAATCAGATATTTTACTAATTTTCTTAGATAAAGATTAGAATTAAAAATGAAATGTTTACGGTAGTAAACAAAATCTCCGATAAATATCAAGCCTGTTACCGTAATGTATAATTCAGAAGGGGAAAAACTCCATTCAATCAAAACTGCAGCCAAAAAGCGAAATTCGAAATCGGCTGCATCATCTACGTAGTATGGAGATTCCTCCCCATGCTAATGCACTGCATTTGTGAGAAGGTACAGACGAAATGAATGTTATTGTTTTAGCTGCACTTGAGATTCGATATGCTGATTGGCTCGTCCGTGAAACGCTGGGATGGGTGGCTGAAACGATAACTTACGAGAATATCTCCAAACGGAAATGGTTTTCGTTTTAAATTTATTGTGTGTTGTTGTTTCAGAACTCATGTCCAGCTGTTGTTTTGTTATTTAAGTTAATATTAAAATTGACAGATTCGTATGTTTTTTGTAAACGTTTTGTTACATATACATGTATTTATTAATTTTTCAGATATCCGATTTACAATATTGAAGTAAATAAATAGTTCAGTTGTCCTCTCTCTAGATTAATATACATATGCTTTTGTGATATAATTTTTGTAATATATTTCTATTATATGAAATGGAACATAATTATTATTTTGTGAAAAAATATTTTAAGGTCACCCGAATCAATTTTTTTAAAACTCTCACTGAACCAACCTCGTTGGGCCTCGAGCCTGTTGTTTGTTCCTTAATATTTGTGTATCAGCTTTTAAAGTATTTTTAATTTGTTTTAATATTTTAGTGACATCTCATACGCTTTGAGTGTAGAAGTGAAATCTGACCGGACTGCATTGGTAATTTTTTTCCCATTCCTTCTCTACTAGCAGCACATGCCTTTTTCAAGTTATTATAAAACAGAAAAGATTCACGTCATTTTGATAACAGAGCAACAATCTTCCACTTAAGTTATGGGTGTTTATTTCTAAAACTACTCAATACATTTCTGACGAATTCGGTACTTTTATGAGTTTTTTTTTTTTGTTTTTTTTTATCTCGAAACGTGTTTGTAGATGCTTTAAGAGAGACCAAATCCTAATATTTTTTATTAATAATATCAGAAATACCATTTTTTGCATTTTTAGAACATCTCTTTCTGAACTATAATCAACGGTAAAAAAATTAATATTTAGAGAATTAATTTTTGTATTTTTTTGCGTTTTATTTAAACATAAATATGCTTTTTAAAAAAAAACACTAGTTCTTCAATTTTCAATATTTAAAAAATATGTATTAAATATTTTAAAAGATTATACTACATACCTGAGGGATTTTTTAAAAAACATTTTATGTTCATAATAGTAAAAATATTTACATTTTTATGTTCATAAATTTGCAAAAAAATAATTTATAACTTAATTTAAAAAAAGCTATCCCTACGTTTATAAAACACATATTTAAGTTTCAAAAACAATGAACAGTTTATTAAGAACATTTTGTACGAAGCTTTAGAATTTTAAACATGACCAGAACTGCCAGAAATTTAAACTGACCAAAGTTGCAGACGAAAAGTAGGTAGACATATGATAAATGGTATATAAACAAGTGAAAAACATATTCGCTCTTTATTATAATTCTTTAAAAAAATTTACACGAGCGTTATGAATAGCGTCGTTTTATTCAACAGAAAGTTTTTAGCAATTTTTTTGGAATTTGATGCGAGTTATATTGTGTAGAATTGCAAAAGAGTTCAAAAAAATTAAAATATACTTAATATTTAAATAGTTTAACTTTCTAATCCGATCCATGATTACAATTTACTAGTAAAACACTAAAAACGCGTCATCTGACCGTTATACCAAATAGCGTGGAAGTGTTCCCTGGTCTTTCCTTGGGGATAGATCGCAAGCAGTTCGCAATTTTTCTTTGTGCAGCTGTGCAACGTTAATTAAAAATCCATTCTTGTCTAAAATGAAATCTAGAGAGAAATTTTTTTTGATCTTTTCATTATTTTTAAAATTTAATGGATATTCTTTTTCATTCAAGTCTTATAATAAAATGCAGTTCTTTTAAAGCTAAAGCTTTTCTGATCCCATTACGAGGATTAATACCTATAAAAAAATCCTTTAATTAACTGTAATTATACAAATTGGCTAAAAAAAATCCGCCGCTTTTTATTGAGGGAAAATTAACCAATCGCAGAATGCTCACGAATCTGTGGTGCACCATCAGAAATTCACGCTCACAGGATTCCACTTTTATTTGGTTTTATTAACCCACGGACGCTCTTGTAATTTTTTGCAATGGTAAAGTTATATGCTTTGCCTCTAGGTTTAAATAGTTTTTTCCTGTACATGATATTTAATATTATTTAATATTTACGAGAGGAAACGTGTTTATACATCCATATACGCTCCGTCAACTTAATGGAATAAAATATTTACATATCTACCAAAACTCCGCTCCTCGGATGAAAATCAATCAATAAATGCCAGCTCTGTAGTTAATTTGCGGTTTTGAGAGTTACATAAGTCAATAATTTTTTTAAAATAACAGTCATTTCATTATTACAATTAAATCCTATTGTTTCTTTTTTAAGAGGACTTCGTCGCCAAGACGGTGATGCCTCTTGGCATCCGTAAAAATACCCTCTCATTTAATAAAAAAACGGTGATATTTATGAGATTTATCACTGGTACATGAAATATTCTTTCTTTTGATACCTCATGTGTTAAAATCAGTTGCGTCTAAAGTACATAAAGAAGATGTTTACAACAGAAATAATATGTGATGATTGTCGAGAAAACGCGAGATTATTGTACGACTCTAGACATCCACCCGGCTGGGGGTTAACTTGATTATTGACTTAACTGAGGGTTAACTTGATTTATATGACACTGTGCAAATATATTAGGGAAAAGCAAGTGATTATTATGTTTCAAACGATACTTTCCGCTAAAGATTTATTCAAAAGAATATTTCTGCATTTAAAAATTTGTATTGGCTTAATGGAATTATTGAAACAGTACACAATTCAGTCATTTGAAAGACATTGAATAGACTTGTTGAATTGACGAGATAGTAAAACCACTTACAAATTTATTGTATCAAGATACAGGCCTTAAAGTCTGAAATATATATTACAACCTTAGGGACTTTAAATAACTTCAACACTGCGTGTTATATAAAATATTGAAAATCACTTTAACAAGCGTATTAGTTTACTTTTGGAAAAGACAAAAGATCAACAGTTCATAAATTTAGTTTTTAATCTATATTTATGTTTTTTTTTATTTAAACTGCTTCCCTTCCTCAGTTATTGGCCTACTTATGTTTGGAGTATTTATAGAAAATGACATCTAAATAAATGCAACACTTCCTTTATAATATTTTCAATTTTCTTTGGTTTGTGAGTGTCCGTAACGTTCTTTCAAAGTCTTATGACTTACATTGAAGAACATATTCAAAGGTAAAAGTTTCATTCCTCAATGGTAGAATATCTGAATACAACACTTAAGAATGCTTCTTTTGAAAGAAGCACGCACAAGGGACTCTTAGATGTGGAACCAGCAAATTCTATTGATGTCAAAAGTGTTTACCAAAGACAAGTTCTGTAAAGACATCGATTAACTTAAAGCAATAACACGAACTTCAAAGAAAACAGAAAAGTTCGTCTTTTGTTTCTTTTGTCTATTGCTCATTTAAAAATCGAAATTTTACGTTCATACTTGCCAATTATACTCATTCTATTGATTTTAGCATTATATTGCGCTGCTACCACTCTCGAATAATTCTGAATGTATGTCTCGGTAGCCCCATTCTTTTAATGAGTTGCTTTATTTGGAAAGGATTCTAGACTTAATTTTAATCAATGCAGAGTTAGGAAGTGAACAAATAAAAGAAGAGTACCCGGATATGTAAGGGACAACCAAACGCAAACAGTGCAGCAAATGTTAGCAGATTTTGATCAAGGAACGATCTCTGAACGTACTTTTAGCCGGACACTTCGAACGTGGGAAGCGAATGGAATGTGATCCTAATATTTTGGCCACTCAGTTATTTATGTGGAGTTAGAGATGGGTGATGGTGAACGAAATAAGGGGCAGTACAATATTATTACGCCACAACGCTTTTATTCCATGCTCCCGTGGATAGAAATCCACCTTCCTTCATCAACACTTCTCTAGCTCTCTCTTTTACAACTGATCAGTGTTGCCAGCGACACCCAGGTGGCGCTGGAACACATTACAAAGTAACTCCCTCTAGTGGTGTGTATCCGCACTAGGCTCTTTCCACACTCGGCCATTCGACTATTCCGTCTTCGGAATCACATAATTACAATGATATACTACAATACAATACATTATATTACAATACATGACATTACACATCTACACATTCATACACTATATTGTTACTTTAATCCTTATTCTATTTGAACTTAAAATTATTTTTTTTATTACATCTAAAAATCAATTATTATCTTACTTCAAATTTAAAATCTCAAAACATTTTCAAATTTATTATTGCAAAAATTTTAAATACTTAAATCACTTTATCATTAGAGTTCCCAATGTTCTAAAAAAAATAAGTGTTCCAAAAGTTTCGAAGTTAAAATGTTCCAAAGTCTTTCAATACTCAAGAAATTCAAATTTTCAAACCTAAAAAATAATTAACACAAAAAAAAAGTTCTTCACTTTTCACCAATAGATTCTTTTCAAATCCTTTCAAAAATGTAAACCTCACAATTAAATTTTAAAAAATAAACATCAATAGTAAAATTAAATCACAAAAAATTTCAATGATACACCACTTTCATTCTTTACTGGTATTATGCAACACTCAACAACATCATAACACTTTATCACTGCGCATCTGTTGTAAATAAAAAAATAAAACTTATTTCTTTCCACCTCTGATAAAAATATTAAAACGGTTATTCGATTTCCTAAAATAAAAATAAAAAAAACTTTCGCAACCTCAAATAAAAAAAAACAAATCACAAATAAGACGAAAAACACATTTCACAATTCTGCATAACTTTTTCGAAGAACAACAAAAAAATAAAAATTCACTTTTTGAGGGTTCACTTTCAAGGGTTGCTTCACAGAAAAAAAAGATAGTTAACGCCAAGGTCGTTCGCTCCTTGTTTGGTGTGTTGGTATTCTCCAGTTGGCTTCTGTATTTGGGCCATATCGTCGCCAAGGTGGTTGTGTTCGTTGATCCTGATCCGTGATTGGACCGCAGCTCTCAACCATGGATCGGTGATCGCCAAAACGTGACTTCTGTCGCCAACTCCACTCGCTTCCAAATTGTTGGATGGTAGGTTTGCTTCTCTTAAAGCCGTTCCTATGATTTGGGCTTGCTCGCCAATTGCAGACTTGGCATATTGTATTCCGTCGCCAACCTCGTTCGTTTGCATCAGTTGGTTGATCAACTTGCGAGCTAATTCGCCAATTGTGGTTGTAGCTTTTGCTCCTCGGGAATTTGTATTTTGATTGACTCTTCCGATTCCGTTTTGTTTTTCGAAAATGTTCAAATTGGTTTTGAGAGAACATCTTTGAGTTTTCTTTTTTCGAAGCGATTCTCAAACCTATTTCGCTTATTTTCTTTGGTGCACAGTCTTTTTCAGGCTGACGCGCCGTCTGTGTTTGCAAGTTTTGCGATGATATCACTCGTATCAATCCACATCTAAGTGCGTTCGTACTATTGACTTTATTTTCACTGTCGTCTTTATTTTCCCTGCACTCGAACGATTTATGCCCAATATTTCCGCAAGCAAAGCATATTATTCCTAGTTTTCTATTCACCTGTCGATTTTGCTGGGTAGGCTCCCGCTCCTTCGCGTAAGCTCCTCCCGTCTGCGCGCTGGCGCCGTCTCGGTTTCGAAGACCTGTCTCCTCGTATGCCTTGTTTTCGTACGGCTTTGTGCTTCTTCTGAAGTTTCGTGCAGCTTGAAAATCATCTAATTTATCCGTTAGAGTTGCTATGTCCTTGATTTTTTGCAGTTCATCTATGAAATGCTCCTGCATCTCTCTCGGCAATTTTCTTTTGATTTGGTCGACTAACATGAGTTCTTTGAGCGCTTCGAATGTGTTTATTTCCATTCCGTTTAGCCACTCGGTTAGGTAGTTCTTTAAAACGTACGAAAAGTCTCTCCACGTTTGACTTGGTTCTTTTCTGGCAAAACTAAAATTTAGTCGGAACTGTTCCGCTGTGAGAACTGCCTAAGTAAGATGGTCTTGATCTGTTCGTAGTCGCTCGTCACATTTTCCGGTTCTCTCGTAATGACATTTGCGACCTCCAGTGGTAGTAGACCAATCAGGTGGTTTACCCATGTATTTTTGTCCACTCCCAGTCGAACTATCTGTCTCTCGAATAAAGCCAGGTACATGCTAATGTCGCCTCCTTCAAAGGGCTTTATCACGTTACGACTGGAGACACTTGTTTGTTCTGTTGTCGACGAGTCTGTTCGACGGTTTTCTGCATCTATTCTTAATTTCGCTATTTCGAACTCTTGTATTTTTTCCTTTTCTACATTAGTTTCTTTTTCTTCTCTTTCCGCTACTATGGCGTATAACAGGTTTTTGGTAATTTCTTCATCATACCCTGTGTGCCCAGTTATGATTTTGCACATTTGTATAACCTTTGGGTTTTCCGGTGGAGTCAGATCCAGTTCGTCTAAAAGCACCATCAAATCTACCTTACGCGTCTTTGCCAGGTACGACATCTTGAGGGCAAAAGTTAGTCACTTTTGTACACTCCACTATTGCTTTCGCACTTCGCTGATCCGCTCTTCACTGACGACGATATTTTCGGATTCTGCTGTGTTGCGAATCGGATTTCGCTTCCTTATTCGACGGCGACCGCAGTTGTCTCGTGGTGCGTTAGGCTTAGCCTCCGGTTTCTTCCGTTTTCCGATTCTGCCGCAACACTAATCCTCTGTTGCTCAGTGATTCACACGGCCTCGAGCCCCCATGTGGAGTTAGAGATGGGTGATGGTGAACGAAATAAGGGGCAGTACAATATTATTACGCCACAACGCTTTTATTCCATGCTCCCGTGGATAGAAATCCACCTTCCTTCATCAACACTTCTCTAGCTCTCTCTTTTACAACTGATCAGTGTTGCCAGCGACACCCAGGTGGCGCTGGAACACATTACAAAGTAACTCCCTCTAGTGGTGTGTATCCGCACTAGGCTCTTTCCACATTTATATAACAAGAAATTGTTTAAGAAAATAGAATTTTTTTCAATGTAGGCTACATTTTGAAACTTGCATATCGTAAAATACACATCTGCACGTCTAATTCGAAACAAACTTCCGATTAGTTTTAGAAATAATCACGCACAGTTGCTCATAATACAAAAACCACAATAAAATATTTTTCTTTTCACATGGATTCTGATAGAGTATAAGTCCCTAACTTTATATATATATATATATATATATATATATATATATATATATATATATATATATATATATATATATATATATATATATATATATATATATATATATATATATATATATATATATATATATATATATATATATATATATATGTATAAATGTGTAAGTGCTTTTACTATCTCGTCAATTCAACAAGTCCAGTCAATGTCTTTCAAATGACAGAATTGATTACTGCTTCAATAATTCAGTTAAGTCAATAAAAATTATTAAATGCAGAAATATTCTTTTGAATAAATCTTTAACGGAAAGTATCGTTTGAAACATAATAATCACATTATTTCCCTAATATATTTACACAGTGTCGTATAAATCAAGTTAACCATCAGTTAAGTCAATAATCAAGTTAACCTACAGCCGTGCGAATGTCTAAAGTCGTACAAGAATCTCGCGTTTACTCGACAATCATCATATATTATTTCTGTTGTAAAGATCCCTTTTATGTACCTTAGACGCAACTGATTTTCACACATGACGTATCAAAAGAAAGATAATTTCATGTACCAGTGACGAATCTCATAAATATCACCGTTTTTTTCAATGCGTTTAAATGAGAGGGTATTTTTACAGATGCCAAGAGGCATCGCCATCTTGGCGATGAAATCCTCTTACTAACTCAGGGTAAAAGAACATACAGACACATATTTGTTTAAATTCGACATCCATTTTGTTTATCTCTTTTTCAATACTATGGTAAAGTTTTAAATACTAATGTACAGTATTTTTCATTTTAGTGTAAGATGGATGTGCACTGCAAGTAAGTGAAACAATTTTTTAATTTTGTTCAAATAAATTAAAAACCTCAACCCTATAAAATTAAAAATAATAATTACAGATTAATTAACCAGATACCATTTTCGAAAATATAATACCTAAGAATCGTAACAGACATTTGTCCAATTGTTCTACTTCAAAGTGCAGGTACGATCAGAAATTGACACTTCCATAAGTATCCATCCAGTAATCTACATCTCGTAAATGAACGGACATATCATGCGCAAATACACTGTTAATAAATGGTACTTAAAAACAAGTCAAATGTACTCATTTTTTATTGCATACGATGCTTGTTTCTGCAAAACAGAAATGTCTTTCTAATGCTTAGAAGGAAACTGCAATTCTCCTGGAAGGTGACTGAATGGATATTTTTATATTTCCTAATAAGTGAGTTATTTCCGATTACGTAAGTTTAATTTTTGTAAAAGACATGTACTCAAAAATGAGTACAATGAATAAAAAGAGCAGTTGCTTGCCTACATAGACTGTCTTCATAAATCACTTTCAATAAATACCAAAAATTACAACAAGGACTTACTTGGAATCGAACCCAATCTGCCTATCTGATGTCGTCCGCACCGAAGTCCAGGGCTTTATCCCTTGTACTACCAGGGCGACTTGAAGAAGTTATAAACAGAAGTAATGTTAAAAAGGCGTTTCAAAAGAATGGGAAGTGAGATAATTGAGTCGTAATAACTCAGTTTCCATTTAAGCAATCGACATCAAATAATATGGAAAACCATCTTCTAAACAAATATTTTAAATTTGCCAGGTTGCTTTGTTACAGAAGCTGAAATTAGAAATATTAAATCACACTTCTCATTTTTGGAAAAGTACCGATTACTTAAATTTGAATACGTCATCTCTCATTTACGATGAAATTATACTCAAAGGAAAATAAGTATGTTGTATGTATGCATTTTTAATTACCGAAAATTGAAATGATGATATTTTATAACTGTTATTCAAATATCGCTCATCACTAGCATGATTACTTGAATTTGAATACGCCATCGCTCATTTACGATGTGTACTCAAAGAAAAATAAGTATGTCCAGGTACGCAATTTTAAGTATTTTTTTACAGTGTAAGTATAGTTTAAATTGAGAAATGAACCAGGAGCATTACAGTTAAACTATTTGAAATAAGTAGTTTTTGCGGTTTTCCTCGATTTGCGAATGAAGGACGTGCTTGTTTTTGCATGCATACTGTTAGCCATTGCCAAAGTACAGTGACAAAAAATGTCAGCCTTTTTTTAACTTGTTCTACGGCTAGTCACTCACTAGTAATATTTCCACTGCAACTTTCAATCTACTGATCAACTCAAGAATCGCACCACTACTGCTTTTGATAATTTAATTACATCCAACTCAGGGCTGCCAGAGATTTCACAATGCTAAAGTGAAGGTGAAATATCGCCAAACTCGTATTACCGAAATTCATATAAAATAACTTAATGGTCGATTATTCGTGTAAGCCTTTGTCGCAGTAACGTTAGAAAGAATATTTTTCTAAACTAAAAAGATGTTGAGGGAGTGAATATAATTTTAGTTTTTCAATCGTGTGCAATTAAATAGTTTAGTTGCATGTCCAATGGTTGCCAGTGTGCGGCTAGCCTCATAAATAAATCTTTTTTAGCCTTTTTTGTATTTACGAAAACTAATGAAAAATGGAAGCATATGAAAACTAATTCAAAGGAAAAATAAAAATTTAAACTGATGTTTCCAATACAAATTCAATTTTTATTGAGGAAAACTAAACGTCTTATTAATTGTATTTAAAAATTATATCTTTTATCGATATAGAGAATTGATATACAGGGTGGTGCAAAATGAACGTTATGGTTTAAATGCTTTATAACTTTTTTTTATTTTTGAATAAATTGTTAACATTATTTTGTCAAAATACAGCATATGTGTCGTGGTGTAAATTGGCTAGTACATTTTTTGGATTGCGTTGTGTTATTTTTTTGTATTTTTATGAATAATGTCGTCTTGGAAAAAATACATACATACCAATAATTTACTTTTAAAACGGTGCTTTATTGACACATTAAATTATATAGGAGAAAACTTATGGTTGGGGGGTTATGTGCAATAATGTGATACTGACTCACGTGTACCGGTTGGGGAGAGTTCCGTCCGAGGCGATTAGCTGGTTGTTTGGGGTGTAGATGACCGGCTACCAGGGGCGTTACCATGAAATGTGGATGCTGATGTCTGGCGTCCTGGCATCAGGACCTTTCCTTCTCCAGGGGCTCGTCTGGTTCCGTAGCTCAGTGGCGCTGGTACGAAATGGGAGCGCTGCCGTCTGGTCTCATGGAAATCGGGACTTTTCCGGAGATGGACATGAGGACGGGAGACGATGGAGCAAAAATTTACCCGTATCTCTTGGGCAAAGGCAGAGTTGTAAGTCATGTGGGAAACCTTAAATTTCCCACGGTGGTGTCTTGGGGTGGGGGTTGCAATCCCACATAAATTATTAAACCCACCACTTGGAATTCGCTCCGCCCCTCTTGGTCACCCCTCCCAACCAATCCAGTTATGGTTGTAAAATGGCTCAGTGACGTAACTCTCCCACAATGTAACACAGTAATAAAAACCGGCGACCGTCAGTCTAGCCATCTGACCAAATTGCACAAAGTACAAAATAGGTCAGATCCCTATGTAAAAATTGCAACGTGTGACAGCACACTGTCACAGTACCCCCCTTCCACTAATTAAAAAAAATTAAAAACACATTAAAATACAATTTTTACATATAACAAATTTGGGTTGGTAATTTTTAACATTTATAAATTTTGGTCTTGAACCTTATTTACATTTCATAATCACAACTGACATACTTGGTAACCCTCAAATTATAAAATTTGGTCTTGAACCTTATTTTACATTTCATAATCACAACTGACATACTTGGTAACCCTCAAATTATAAAATTTGGTCTTGAACCTTATTTTACATTTATTCATTATATAATTGTTCCAGAATGTTAATTTGTAGTGAAGGTCTTAAACCTTTTTGTACACAAGGCAAATTGCGTAGGAAAGTCTTTAACTTTTCCCGCGAAAACCTGAGTTCTCGCATTACCTGTTAATGGTACTTGTATGTAGAAAATTGTCCTGTTAAAAGTTCTTTAAACATTTGTATGGACATCCTTCGGTTTTCTTTTTATCTTCTGGAAATCTCAATGGAAAGTTATAAAAAGTCAGTCATACCACTTAGTCAAAATCACACATATCCCCCAAAAGTTTATATTTCTAAAAGTTCGTATTGTCTGTATAAAGTACGATTTTCCTTATAAAAGTGTCATATTAGTTTCCAATTAATAGCACCAAAATTAAAATTAAAGTACACTAATTAATACAGTTATACACTTTAAAACACAAAATATCTCCATGCGAAATGAGTCGCAAAATACTTTTCTATGCGCTCCTATATTTACGCTAACTCGTCACATTTAATTGCATTACTAGTTAAAATCCTATATATATAATTATTCAATTATACACAAAATCATGTTTGATAGTCTCTTCAATCACACATAATTCATTGATTCTTAACAGATTTTTTTTTTAATTAAATACGTTACACTGTAAACACGTCACACCTGATGCCAGGACGCCAGACATCAGCATCCACATTTCATGGTAACGCCCCTGGTAGCCGGTCATCTACACCCCAAACAACCAGCTAATCGCCTCGGACGGAACTCTCCCCAACCGGTACACGTGAGTCAGTATCACATTATTGCACATAACCCCCCAACCATAAGTTTTCTCCTATATAATTTAATGTGTCAATAAAGCACCGTTTTAAAAGTAAATTATTGGTATGTATGTATTTTTTCCAAGACGACATTATTCATAAAGATACAAAAAAATAACACAACGCAATCCAAAAAATGTACTAGCCAATTTACACCACGACAGATGGTTGCCGTGACTAACCGTAACCAATTTACCCCACGACAGATGGTGCCTCGGACCAGTCTTAGATTTATTTTATTAAATTTGAGCTTATTTGGAAATTATTGCAATGTTTGGCAATTTAAAAAAAATGAATGATGTTGTATTGGAAATTATATATGGTAAATGGTAATAATAAGTAACGAAATACCTCCATGCAATTTATCTGGTTAAATATATTGTGTATTGATTGTTGTGCATGTATTTAAAATTTATGTAATACTAATTATATACTAATAATGGCTACAAGTGTAGGATTTGCCAGAAAGGCAGAATTAGAAAAGCCATTTACATACTGCATAGGCTGTGGGGATATCAATCACACTTTTACGGAGTGCGAGACTTTTAAAAATATTAAGTTAGCAGTTGAGCGCACTAACATTAGTGAGAATTATCGCAAAACTGATTACGGAAATTTTAATCGCTATGGTAGGGATGAACGGACAATACAATATCCGTCTAATCAATTCGAAAAGCGCAATTCTGTGAGAAGGGGAGATTTCAGACAATTTTCGGAAAGTCGAAATGGACGAAATTTTAATAGGCAAAATGATAGGGGTCATGAAACTGATTATAGAAGTTTTAATCGCTATAGTAGGGATGAACGGACAACACATTATCCGTATAATAAATTCGAAAATCGCAATTCTTTTAGTAGGGGTGATTTCAGACAATTTTCGGAAAGTCGAAATGGACGAAATTTTAATAGGCAAAATGATAGGGGTCAACAAACTGATGTGAATCAAATACGCGCTAATAATATAAATTCGGAAAGAAATCAGGGAACAAATGGCGATTCTGAGGTAACTAGACATGTGTCGTTTAATGAACAAGATCTAGTGGCGTCACCTCAAGTGAATACTTTGGTTGCTACAGTTAAAGGGAATGATTTGGCAAGTAATTCAGATATTTGCGATTTACCAATTATAACTGTAGAGGCGGGAGAAATTAAATTCTCTTCATTGATCGATTCTGGGAGCTCGTGTTCATTTTTAGAGGCAGAAGTATTTAATGAAATCAAAAAAACGCAAAAAGTATCAATAATACCCCAAAATATTTCAATTAAAACTGTGACCGGAGAATTAGTCAACTATGAGTGTTCGGCAAAAGTACGGATTAAAATGGGAAATAAATTTATTACGCATACATTTTTTGTCATAAGAGACAAAATTGGTGAGTATCAAGCGATTTTTGGAACGGATTTATTAAAGAGATATCAAACGGAAATCAATTTTGGTAAGAGCTATTTAAAATTTGAGGGTGAAATTATACATTTACAAAAGAAAGCAAGCGTTGCTCAAGGTGTTTGTAATAATATGACTCTTATACCTGGTTCACTAAAACGAAAACTAATTTTACAAAGCGGGCAGAGTAAAATTGTCGAAATAAAACTGAAACATGATATCGATGAAAACATGGAAGTATTTTTCCACCCCAAACGTTTGAAATCTAGTATCGAAATTATACCAAATATGGATAAATCGGATAATAAGCAAATCACAGCTACTATTGTAAATTTGGAGGGGAAACCAATTATTCTTAGACGAAGAATGAAAATTTGCGATATGATTTTGCGTAATAAATTTCAAAGCGATATTAATAGAAATAATATAGGCAAAGATGAGATCAAAATTGCTCATGGGACAGGTAAAAATGAATTCGTACCTAGGTTAAATTTTCAAACTAGTCGGAGAGTAAATAAAGCGTTATGCAAGGTAACAGATATGGGAGTAAATAACGGTGAAAGGGTTCCTCAGATTGAAAAGTCAGTCAGTTTCATAGATAAATGTCCAGCAGCTGGTAATATGCAAATTTTACAAACTGGTAAAATTTTAGAAGAGTATAGAGTTTATACCACAAGATTAACCTGATAAGTCCCAAGCCCGACTAAACTCGACCTGTGGTGAAAACCCCAACCCGACCGGATTCGGTCGGGTCGGGGTCTCAGAAGGGGTGTGAGGAATATTTTCCTCCTTTTCCCTGCTTCCTTTGTAAGTAAGACGGGCTCAACGTGGAGTTAATGGGACGGTACCGACAGGTGCGCTATTCACTGGTACCCCGTTTGGACACATGGGCGGGGCAGGTCACCTGAATGGGGCAGGTGGTGCTTTCTATGTCTGTTCGCCGAAGTGAAATTTCGATGCTAATGATTTGGACATTTTAAGCCATTTTTCTTATACTATCAATATGGTTCGTTTTAAACGCATGTCTTCACAAAGATGTGCGCAAAACTTCTCATTTTGTCACGAATTCAGCTTTTGTTAGAATATTCAATGGGTTTTATTAGAATAAATTATATGTTCCACATGTCTTACAATGAGTGATATTTTGCCGTTAAGCATCAGTGTTAATAATTTGTTTCTTTCCTTGTATGGAACTTATTTTTAAATTAATTAGCCTCTCTTCCAAAGCTCAGATATTCCATCGTACTGTTCATAATAGTAACACGCCTTAACGTAACTTGTCGTCTATGTTTACTAATTTCCGACTGGCATAATGTATACAACAAAAACAAACTTTAGTATGTTCTTATTTACTACAAACATATACAAATATTGAAATAAATTGCAAATCCCCTTTATTAATTTTTCTCTGCTATTGTCTAAAAAGTCTATGCTATTTTTAACATTCTTAGCAATAATAACTTCTGAAACATACGGTTTATGTTTTTATATAATTATTTTTCAATGTAAATACACATACATTCAGATTATGTTATTCGAACGTTTTTGTTATTATCATATTTTCTTTTGTTTGTTCGGGGATTATTAGTCTATTTCATATATAAGTTTAAAAATTTTACTATAAATAAAACATATAACTAATATATTTAAAAAGATTTTTCAAATGAACAGAAGCTGATATTCCTAAAAACTTATTCCTAAAACTATTATTAAAAAATCAATTTCATCAAAATTTCTAATGAGCCGAAAATAAATCTTATAACAATTCTTAAGTTACAAATTGATAGTATGGATTATTTATTTCCTGCTCTCGCGAATGTTCAGTACAACTCAAAAGTCACAATAAAAAAACTTTGATTTATTGGTTTTATTATTATAATTTTGTGTCAGTTTTCATATAAAATAAATATTAATTTAAGGTTGCATGAATTTATTTGTACATAATACAAATTTAATAGATAATGCATTTTTTTAAATGAATTTCGCTTACACTTTATTAATTAGTCTTATAATATTTTTAAAATGCATATCAGAGGAAAGATTTTAATTGCAATTTCAAAAAAAGTAAAATTGTAATTTAATTGTAAAATGTCAAATCTTTCTACTGATCTTTTTTAAATTCTTCTTGAGTTTTTATTAAAATGTCAATATAAATATTCTAGTAAAATAAAATAAATACTTAATAGTGGTAATTATTTCCCCATAGAGAAAATGTCAGTTGAAATTTAAATATGTAGAAAAAACAGTGGCACAAAATTTTCAAATTATTAACATCCATGGAATAAAGTTATATAATGTTATATACACGTTTCTTTTTACTTATTTTCTGATACTTTCCGGGGAGCCCAGTTACCTAGTGGATAAAGGCGTTTCTCTAATGAAGTTTGTAATAAACATCAGCTATTGTTCCAAAAAAATTAAGATGTTTGAAAAAGAAAAAAAAAATAGGCAACAAATTGACTTCATAACACTCATTTCTCAGGGCCCTCGGTTGCCAAGTGGATAAAAGCGTTCAGCTGGTAATCAGGGGATTGCGAGTTCGAACCCGACTGATGGACGTGACAAAGAAAAGTAAAAATGTAGTAACCTTGCGATCGCAGGGCTGCCAGCATCGCTACTAAAATACTAGGAAATCGTCTAAAAATATCCAAAAATTATACTGGCGTGCATACGGAACTGGTGCACGATAAATCTGATCGGGGTCCAATTTTCTGACTCCTATTGAGGTTGTATCGGATGCCAGCTCAGGTGTTGTTCTCGTCTTCTGACTGTGGTTCAAAAATACGAGGCATCGTTCCCGGGTCTTTTCTTCTGGATAGGCCCCGAACCGTCGGAAATAGCCCACTGTGCAGCTCTAGTGCGACGTGAATTGACTAAACCAAAGCAACATGATACTTTTCATTATTTTAATTTGTGGCTTCTAGAACCCAGTTCATATTTTTAAGTAATAACGTGTCATTATATAGTAGTTATACAATATAACTAATATATATCTATCGAAATTTTTCCAGAAGTAATCTGTATTTATAATAAACTATTAAATATATTGTATAACTATGTTTTGCGATTATAGTCTGAAAAGGTGCAACGCGCCATTGTGTGATTCTCGCTAGGGAAGGGTCGAAACCACCTCCTCTCCGACAGAGAGTAATGGTCTTTTTCAGAGCAGTTTCGACCCCCCACCCTGTCCGCGTTCAACTGAGGGGGGAAGCAAATGTCCAGAGAGATGTGGACGAGTCCATTCCAGCTTTTCTTCACTCGTGAAAGCTTGGGGTTTTGGGATCATGAAAATATTCCCCTCTTGGGACGGAAAGGGTTAAAAAAAATTGAGAAGCGTAAAATCCATTTGGATTAGTTTGTAGGTGTGGGAGTTATGTATACTGTTGTATAAAAAAAATATAAGACAGGTAACCGGGTGTTATGTAATACAGCATAAATAAATAAATAAACAGTATGCAATTGAGGTATTCAACAAAAATATGAATGAAATAAGGTAATTTGTGTAAAGAGTCATACAATTGTGTTCAAAATCAATAAATAAAATATTGTATGTAAGTATAACATAAAATAATGTGTACAAAAAAAAATGCATAGGGTAATTTGTGGAAAATACATAAAATAATTTGTGTAATTTTGTGTAAAGACATAAAATTATATTTGGAAAAAAAAGTATCTGATATTCAGTAATGAAATAAATAAATAAGATAAATATTACCGATTTGAAAGCTCAGCAAGAAAGAGCGATTAAAAAAAAACACTCTTTGATCGTGCAGCAGTAAGGGGGAAACGAAGAGGGGGGCCTTGAACGCTTCTATTGAATAGGAGAAAGGTCACCGTTTGACCCGTCGACGTTTTAGGGTTGCAGGAGAGAGGCGCGTCTTGGCATCATTGATGGCATGTAAAATAAATTGGCGATTATTATGGGAAAAATAAGGAAAATGGTTGTCAATTGATAAATACACATAGAATGTCTCTGGTGAGTATAAGTAAGTGTTGATTGCTGAAATAAAGGGATTAGACATGTATTTATGTAGAACAGTTGTTCTGCCGGGTAGAGGTTTTGCGGGCAACAATTGAAAATTTATCTCTTGGCGGCGATTAAAAAATATATAAACCGATTCATAGTTAGGTAAACTATTGCAAGGTAAAATGGTTATGCATTACAATGAGTTAGATATTCTCAGAGTTAATATCAGGTATAAAATAATTGTTTATGGAAAGGAAAAGAGAAATTTTCCATTTACAACATTGGCGTGTGGCGCCAAGTTTGGCGACAAAAATTTGTGCGAGCACATGTGAGAATTAAACGAACTAAGCACGTTTAGGAAAAACAATTCATATTGGTATGACAATTCAATCAATTTACAATGAAATCTAGAAAAGGGGCATAGTGGATACAACACCTTACGTGATTTTTTTTACTCGAAAAACGATCAGTCGTTGTCCGCATGGTTCCTGGTCGGTTGTTCGGGAAATGCGTAAACAATCGAGGGGCCGAGCCCCACTTCACTTCTCTTCGAGGGGGGAAAAGTGTGTTTTGTTGGCTGATTATTGTTGGGGTGAAAAGTCCAGGGGTCGGTTAAATAGGGATCGACCTTGGTGGGACAATATCTTTTCGCGGGGGGTTTTGCTACGCCCATGATGTCGAGAGTAAAGAGAGGGTGCAGACGAAGGTTTCGGTTTGAAGCTGTTGGAAGCTCGCTCGTTTAGAGTGTGGCGTTTGTGTAAACGATTGAGACGTTACGTATCATTTTTCCGTGGGAATTGAAATTTGAACAATTAAAAGCGTCTTGAGTATTATTGATTGATATTGTGTAGAATTAGATAATGATTGTTTCTATATATGTGTTGTAATGATATAAAAAAAAAGAAAGGAAAATGTGTGTGACGTGTTTACAGTGTAACGTATTTAATTAAAAAAAAAAATCTGTTAAGAATCAATGAATTATGTGTGATTGAAGAGACTATCAAACATGATTTTGTGTATAATTGAATAATTATATATATAGGATTTTAACTAGTAATGCAATTAAATGTGACGAGTTAGCGTAAATATAGGAGCGCATAGAAAAGTATTTTGCGACTCATTTCGCATGGAGATATTTTGTGTTTTAAAGTGTATAACTGTATTAATTAGTGTACTTTAATTTTAATTTTGGTGCTATTAATTGGAAACTAATATGACACTTTTATAAGGAAAATCGTACTTTATACAGACAATACGAACTTTTAGAAATATAAACTTTTGGGGGATATGTGTGATTTTGACTAAGTGGTATGACTGACTTTTTATAACTTTCCATTGAGATTTCCAGAAGATAAAAAGAAAACCGAAGGATGTCCATACAAATGTTTAAAGAACTTTTAACAGGACAATTTTCTACATACAAGTACCATTAACAGGTAATGCGAGAACTCAGGTTTTCGCGGGAAAAGTTAAAGACTTTCCTACGCAATTTGCCTTGTGTACAAAAAGGTTTAAGACCTTCACTACAAATTAACATTCTGGAACAATTATATAATGAATAAATGTAAAATAAGGTTCAAGACCAAATTTTATAATTTGAGGGTTACCAAGTATGTCAGTTGTGATTATGAAATGTAAAATAAGGTTCAAGACCAAATTTTATAATTTGAGGGTTACCAAGTATGTCAGTTGTGATTATGAAATGTAAATAAGGTTCAAGACCAAAATTTATAAATGTTAAAAATTACCAACCCAAATTTGTTATATGTAAAAATTGTATTTTAATGTGTTTTTAATTTTTTTTAATTAGTGGAAGGGGGGTACTGTGACAGTGTGCTGTCACACGTTGCAATTTTTACATAGGGATCTGACCTATTTTGTACTTTGTGCAATTTGGTCAGATGGCTAGACTGACGGTCGCCGGTTTTTATTACTGTGTTACATTGTGGGAGAGTTTCGTCACTGAGCCATTTTTTACAACCACGCCAGGATTGGCCAGGAGGGGTGACCAGGAGGGGCGGAGCGAATTCCAAGTGGTGGGTTTAATAATTTATGTGGGATTGCAACCCCCACCCCAAGACACCACCGTGGGAAATTTAAGGTTTCCCACATGACTTACAACTCTGCCTTTGCCCAAGAGATACGGGTAAATTTTTGCTCCATCGTCTCCCGTCCTCATGTCCATCTCCGGAAAAGTCCCGAATTCCATGAGACCAGACGGCAGCGCTCCCATTTCGTACCAACGCCACTGAGCTACGGAACCAGACGAGCCCCTGGAGAAGGAAAGGTCCTGATGCCAGGACGCCAGACGTCAGCATCCACATTTCATGGTAACGCCCCTGGTAGCCGGTCATCTACACCCCAAACAACCAGCTAATCGCCTCGGACGGAACTCTCCCCAACCGGTACACGTGAGTCAGTATCACATTATTGCACATAACCCCCCAACCATAAGTTTTCTCCTATATAATTTAATGTGTCAATAAAGCACCGTTTTAAAAGTAAATTATTGGTATGTATGTATTTTTTCCAAGACGACATTATTCATAAAGATACAAAAAAATAACACAACGCAATCCAAAAAATGTACTAGCCAATTTACCCCACGACAATATGAATGGAGAATATTGTTAACTTAAACGTGAAAAACTACTTCTCGCAGGTGTCGCCCATTTTCCGCTTCACAGTGCTTTGCTCTTTCCAACACGTGTTGCATGATTTTTCACAAAATTTCAGGGGTTATGGCACGGATTTCATTGCGAATATTGTTTTTCAGTTCAGGTAAGGATTCTAAACCTTGTTGCTGAAAATTTGCAACCAGGCGATTTATTGTTGGCACTGAGGGTCCAGTCCGAACATTAAAATATCGATGATATGCACGGTGCGTCAAAATAACTGAGTTTCCGTTTGATAAATAAAATTCAATGATTTTTGTTCGTTGTTCTGTTGTGCACTGTTCCATTTCAAATTCCCCAAGCCTTCTTTACACAATTCTGATGCAAAAGAAATTTTTTAATATTAAATAAAAAAAGTTTTAGTGCATATAAACCAACGTTCATTTTGCACCACCCTGTATTTATATATTTTCTTTCATTTTCAGACAGAAGGATATGTACCTGAATTTTCTTTTCAACCGTTTTGAAGTGACCAAGTTTGTGCACGAGCCAAAGTATGAGGTAAAAACAAATTGTTATTCATCTATGAAATTCAACCATTAAAGCTTGTTTCATTAACCGCTATACTCCCAACTTTTTTTGTTGTAGTAAAAAACATTTTTCTTTTAAATTGTATTTTCCAGTCATCTAAATATGACAGCTAATTGTATACAGAATTTTTGAATCAGTTATTTAGAAAATTAAAAGCTGCCAATGGAGCATCATCCTAAAGGGTCAATGGAGCAATCTTTAAAGCGCCCAATTTCCATTTTGAACCATCAAGCTAGATTAAGGCTAAAATGTGTACTTTATTAGCAAAAATTGTCAAATATTGACAGATTTTAACAAAAACAAAAAAAATATTACTTTGCACAATTTTCTGTGATAATGACTCCTGAGTTTTTCAATGTTATTTACAACTTAACTGAAATTTTCTCTATGTGCCAACAAATTGCGTTCTATTCTTCCTGTTCATGCACTTGGTTACCATGGAAACCAGAACCTCATACTACAAATTTGTAAATAGATAGTTTTAGTGTTAGACCACCCGGAGCTAAAGGGTAAAAAGAAAACTTGCAGGCACTATACTTCCTAAAACAGTAAACTTTTTTTTTTAAAAATACGATTTACTTGTTTTCCAAATAACATATTTAAATGCTTGTAACTCTGAAAAATAGAAGTTAACATATGAGTACTCTAAACACGGGTTAATTGGCCCTTGGCTATTACTTTTTCCCAAACAAAAAAAATGACTGAAACAAGGGTTCCACAAGCTGATTGTTTCCTAGCCAGGCCGCAGTTAGTTAAGCAAGTCCTATTTCAATAGAATTCTAATATTCGTCGCTGGGTAAGATAAATTAACTCGTATTTACGGTAATTATTTTTGATACAATTTTATATTTAAAATATATTTTCCCAGAAAAATGCTTTAAGGTGTACACTGTTAAAAATTATTACGACCTTGCTCCAAATTTTGGTACTCATTTAGATGCAACCAACATTTGGCGCTAAGTTTCACCATTTTACGGTGCTACCACGGATATCATTTAGTGGTGAAACGTTGTTCCAAAACTCGTAACGTTGCATAAAACTCAAAATTCGAGTTCTTTTTGTATTGTAGTAGTACTATTCTTGTTTCGAAGCTGGCAACCCTCCGATCGCAATTAACAACTTGTCACCGATCGGGCTTGAACTAGGAATCCTCGACACATACCTGGACGCCTTTATCCACTGGGCCACGGAGGACCATGTTTCGTTGTTTGTATTTCTTGGGAGTGCTTGTTGATATAGCGACAGAGAAAATTCCGGTAGCAGTTAAAGAGGTTGAACCAATTATCGGTGAAACTTCCGTTTTTTTTAATAAAGGATTTTTGGTTCAACCTAGATTCCATCATAATAGGGTGTAGACCTCTGTTTTGCACCAAGATATGTTACATCGTTGAACTGAATTTTTTTACAGTGTGCATACACACTATGAAATGTGAAAATCGGTGAAACATTCTATAATTATAAGCAAAATATGAAGAATTTAAACCTCAATAGAAAAAGTTTAGAAAATATTAGAAAAAAAGTATTTTTTTTAAGTTTGAAATTGGTGTGTGTGAGATTTCTGGAAAAACTATAAAAACAAGGACTCAAAAATACGTTTGTAACTTTCAGAAGGTTTAAATAAAATTTCAGAAGAATTGTATTTTAGCCTTATTATTCCAAACATGATAACTCAAGTTCATTTAAACGTATTTGGAATATTATTTTTCCATTAAACTTTATATCTATATTTTGTGCGTTGTTTTGGATCTCAATCATAAAGAGATTCAAAACAAAATAATTGTAGTAGAATTTTGAAGATCGAAATTTGAAAAAAAAAATAGGATTTTTTTGGACTTTTGAAGTAAAAAAATTACTTAAACAAAAACTTTAAATGCTATATAGAGTTTAGAGGTTCATAATATTAAGAATGACATTAAGAGTCATTTTCAACAAAAATTATGTTTCTAGATCAATTACGACATACATAATCATGTTTAAAAAACATGCTAATTAAATAATTAATTTTTTACTGTATTCAGTTGTTTTTTTGTATGGATTATCATAAATTTAAAGTGTTTTTCTACACAAAAAAACTAGTTTTCAAACTATAATTGTTTTTTAAAATGTTCAAGTGTGTACGTACTCCTTTCTTATAATTTTATTAATGTGCAGTTATATTAAAAGAGATGTAGTCATTGGATTCCTAAGTAAATTCTTCGCGCTCTATCTCGGTCGGTGATCTGAAACCCGATTATTTAATGCAGTTTTACTACATACGTTCAAAATCATAAACCCCTTTTTTGAACTAGATTACCTCAAACAAAACAACAAATACCAAAACCTCGAATGTTTGACTTATCTCTATATCTTATATAGATAAATGGAATTTATAAGAAAATGTAAAGTTAAAATACCCAGGAACGTTTCTCAAACCGTAATAACCCACTCCATTGTAAGCAACGCACATAAATATTTGAAGACTTAAATATTGTCTTTCGATTTTTTCCAGGGGATATTTAGGGTGCACTTAAAATATTAATAAAAATCATTTCATAAATGTTTGTCATGCACTTCCTATTGTGTAATCATCTTTCGAATATTGTGGAATGATATTTTTCTTAAAAAAAATTATTAAGTTTCGTTTGTATTGTAATATATTTTTATTTTCGAATATAGTGCACTCTGAATAACAACATGTTCAGGACCTGTTCACGTCCTGTACACACAAGAACATTTTGCTATTCCAACTAAAAAAGAGGCCTCCGTGGTCGAGCGGTTAAGGCGTTCAGCTACTAATCCGAGGATTGGGGGTTCGAACCCGTGCGATGGACTTGACAAAGAAAAGTAAAAAAGTAGTGATCTTGTGATCGAAGGATTGCTAGCTCGCTACAAAAATACTAGAAAAGTCGTCCAGAACATCCGCAAAAACTAACGGCGTGTATACGGGACTGGTGCACGATGCATCTGATCGGGATCCAAAGTCCCAACGTCTATTGAAGGCGTTGGGTGCCAGTTCAGGCGTTTCCTCGTCATCTGACTATGGTTCTAAAATAATGAGGTGCATGTATGAATGTGTATGTGTTCCCGGGTCTTTCTTTCGAGATAGACCACGAACCGTCGCCAATAGCCCACTGTGCAGCTCTAGTGCAACGTTAATTTACCATACCAAAACCAACTAAAAAAGTTCGCTAATATTGTCTGTCAGTTACAGGGCAGAGGGCCGAATTTAGGCATAGGCTGCAGCCTAGGGCCTAGCACCACACCAAAAATAATATAAACTACTAAAAAAATTGGCACCTCAACATTTCAAAAGTGTGACAAAATGTCAAAAAAAATTGTAAGTGTCAAACAAATCTTGTGAGTGGAAAACTCGTAATGGTGAAGTAATAAACCGATCATGGGTGCGTGTTTCACCGAGTATTGGGCATTGATTCTTCTTTATGTGTAAACTTTTTTCATAAACACGCATGCAATTTGCATTTGGAGGGTACTGTTATTAGAAGAATGTTACATGTTAAAACCTGTTACATTCGAAAAGTCCCTTTCCTAACGCGAAAGAGACATTTCAAATATATTTGTCAATCATGGTTATCGAAAGAAGTGATGATATGCCATTTTCTAAGTCGAAACGATGCAGAAAAATTCTATTTTTCTTAACAGATTTGTACAATTTAAATATAATTTCATACTTTTATGTTCTTTTAAAGAATATGTTTGATGTGTGATAATTGTTGTGTATTGTGTTACTTTTTTGGAAATCAGTTTCTTCTCCCTATATTGTTATTCTCTTCAGGGCCGTTTATTAGTAATACAGAGAGAGATCAGTGCCGTATTTTATTATCATTTCACAGATTCCAATATTCCATTGCACATCGAGATTCCTTGAAACTGTTGAATTGTTGATTATAATATTGGACAATAACAACAAAAAAAACTGCATCCCAAATTCATTAGAACTCAAAAATGATTTAATTAACAGTTATGGAATATTTATAGAATAAAAAATTCTAACCCCCCCCCCCCCCCCTCCCCTTCCCATTTTACTGAAAAGGTATTCCATACCACCAGTAGTTGGTGGGCTCGCACCACATATTCAGCATAGGATCCCAACCTAAATCCGGCTTTGCCCAGTTGTGTGTTAACATTTTCATCGGATAGTTTTAGTACATCCCAAAACTTTAATCGATATATGAAAGCTTTATACAACACAAACTTGAAATCAAAATTAATAGCACCACACATTCTTCATGTGCATTTTCAAACATGACGATTTGAAAGTACGTGGAAAAGGTTAAAAATGTATTTATTAAATAAATGATTTCCATTTTATTTAACCAGTTACGTGTGCAACTAAACAAAGGGATGTGGTAAGTGACATATGCAAAATAAATTTGTTTGTAGTATAAGATTTATTTGTTGATTCGATTGTACTGTAAAGTCTAAACCGTTCCGTGGGCCTCCGTGGCCTAGTGGATAAAGGCGTCAGCTGGGAATCAGAGGATTCCTGGTTCGATCCTGAGAGTCGCCAACTTTGCTACAAAATACTAGAAAAGTCATCCAGAACATCCACAAAAATTAACGGCGTGTATATGGGACTGGTGCACGATACATCTGATCGGGATCCAAAGTCCCGACGTCTATTGAAGGCCTTGGGTGCCAGATCCGGTGTTGCCCTCGTCATCTGACCACGATACAAAAATATGAGCTATCGTTCAAGGGTCTTTCCTTCGAGATATGCCGGAACCGTAGTCAATAGCCCACTGTGCATCTCTAGTGTGACGTTAATTAATAAAACCAATCTATTTAGTTCCAATTTAATGCCGATTAACATAAAAACTAACGCTACGACTCAAGTAATGATACCTTTCTATGATTATGCTTCGTTCAAATGTGTGTATATTTCTTAATAAAATTGAAGCTGAGGTACTAAAGAAGCACATGTACTACAGAAGCTGAAAAGCACTAAAAAGTTATAATACTTTGCTGGTATAACACTATCAATACGTTGGACAAACTTCCCCAAGGGCGGTAGGTCAATACTTCAAGGCATATAAAACACTGCCGTAAAGATCGAATTTGCTTCTATTTTACAACTCAATTCAATTCTTGCACAGAAGATATTTTCAGTTCAAACCCACATGTGTAAGCTTGTGCATTTTAACACGTTTCAATGTTACAGAATTTTAATTCATTTTCGAAATTTCCATTTCTTTTTTGTGTAATACGAATGTTTAACCTGTTAAGTAAAGTAATAATTTAACATAGCATATGAAATTGCAGATATAGTTTTATATCTTAAAATATCTTTTTAAATAATGCGCTTTGTAAGTTATATTTTTATAATTTCGAATTAGTTAAAATCCTATATACAATCTGATTAGTTGACTTGATTAGACATATTGTTGACCCTTTTCGATCGAGTGTTTGGGGCGACTCTTAGTCAGTAAAATAATGACTTGTTCTTTGGTGCCCTGTTCTCCAAATGGAAAGAAAACTTCATGACGACTCTTAGTCTTGTTCTTTTGTGCCCTGTTCTCCAAATGGAAAGAAAACTTCATGACGACTCTTAGTCAGTAAAATAACGACTTGTTCTTTTGTGCCCTGTTCTCCTAATTAATTAGTTAATTGCTTAAAATTTTAAACTTTTGGCACATTTTGGCGCATCTAAAGTTCACCCTCTTTCAAATGACATCTTGGTAATTAAAATTTGCTATATAGTTCCGTAGGTGGTGATTGTCACAAAATATGGTGTTGTCAATTAAATGTATAGAGGGTTCTCTCCTTTCCAGAGCGTGGGCGTGTTCAGCTACATCGGGGGCTACATCGGCATGTGGCTGGGCATCTCTCTGGTGGCCCTGTTCGACTTCTTGGAGACCCTCTTCCACCTGCTCCGGTACCCTTACACCGAGTGGAGAAGCAAAAAGGGCAGGAAGACGCACGTCGCACACGATATGTAGTCGAAAGAACGTTACGTTCTTCAGACGTTACACGTACATGACAAATATAAAACATTATAAAATGGTATTGTGTTATGCTTGTAAGAATTTATTGAATACTTTCGTAATTCTTCATATTATTATAGCAGTGGTTCTCAACATTTTTTTCTTTCACATATCCCTTGATAAAACATTTCATTTATGAGTACTCCCTTCTCTAATAGCCTTTCTCACTCATCCATCTAGGTAAAAAAAAGTTTGTTTTATTAGGCAGTATTGTTCTTAGGTCAGCTATTAAACTATAAAAATCACTCAAAGTGATGACACTTACGGATTTTATTTATTATTTGTTGATAACTTCGTCACGTAGCCTAACGGAAAATGCTCCTGGACAGCAGTGCCTCAGGATCTGGGTTCGATTCCCAATACGTCTTGGTTGTAAATGTCGATATTTATTGAAAGTGATTTAGGAAGGTACCCTATGTAGGCTAGCATCTGCTCTTTTTGTTCATTTTACTCATTGTACTCATTTTAAAGTACATGTCTTTTTCAAAATAGAAACTTATGTATTTAGAGTCATTGTAAGCATCGAATGTACTCACAAATGAGTACATTTGACTTATTTTTGAATAAATATTTTAACAGTGTTGTATTGTTGAACCATGGATAAAAGACGAAGTCAACACCTGACATGGCAGCCGACGTAACCGCAATAGGTACCAGGGCATTGGACCACGGTCAAGGTTAATGTGCATCAATCCTCTATATACGGCAAGTGAAATTGCGGATATTATTAGAAGACGAGGAACGAATATGTCAACCCTCCGATCACGAACTAGCTACAGTTGTCAAGTCCAAGTTCATATTCGAACTCACAATCCTCTGATTATGACCGGGATACTGTCATCTGATAAACTTCCGCTGTGTATAGGGTATTGGTGCAAGTTATATTTCCCGTAGTCAAATGTCATCACATCACGTTGACTGTGGTGTAGAAGTTACAGGCTGGAATGCTACCTCAGAACCAATCAACTAAAGAGACCTTAGTTCAACCAACCGATTAAGATATCTATAAAAATATAGAAAATCAAATGATAGTGCTTCGTTTTTTAAAAAAATATATTTTGGGAAAACATTTCATTTCAACTTTACTGCACTAATTGCCCTTAAGTATTTTACGTTACGAAATTTTCTTACGAAAATATGCAACTATAACAAAAACATTCCTTACATGTAGTCGTCAAATAAAAAAGCCCCTCACACTTTACTTTATTAAAACTCAAATAACCAGTCGACTCAAATGTACTCCACAGAACTTCCATCCCCTCTTCCTCAAATATATTCTAGACAACTCAGGCTCGGTGAATGACAAAAGATGTGCTGAAATTTTAAGCACTTTAAGAGTACACATCGTAAAGAAATCGTCGAGTTTCGACCATCCAAAAAGATTTTTTTGCCCTTCTACTTACTGCTTGATCACTAATTCATGGACCCCCTCCGACCTCTTTTAAGCGAAATCTTCTTTAAACATGGTCGGGAAGCATTTTAAGACCCGGACTCTTGGAGTCATCAGCTGCAACGAACCACCTCACTTGCTCGCTTGTAGTCCTTAATAATTAAAGTTAAGCCCTTCGGTGTTCTCTTGCAAGAACTGAAAAAGATCTTCTTGCTGTTGTATACCCATAGGGAACGATATCAGAAGGAAAAGAAGTATGGATGCATGGAAAATATTTGGGGGGAAAAAGGTTTTGTTCTTTTTCATAGTATTTTATGGGGTCTAATATGTGAAGAGCCTAGAACTCCAATTATCCGAACTTCGCTTATCCAAATCAAACAAAGTGGATCGTCAATTTTCCGAATCCGGATCGCTTTGAGGGGAAAAAAATCAGTTTCTTATCGGTGAATGATATTCCTTTTAACTGTTATTAAATTACATTACCTAGAAAAGCAATAATATTTTTTTAAGAAATAACATTTTTTGTGAATTATCCGAATATTCTATTATCAGGATGGGATCTGGTCACAATTCTTCCGGATAATTGGTGTTCTACTGCATTCGATTCATAATTGGTGAGTTAGAATATCGTCCTTGATGGTGTAGCGAGTTTGTGATTGTAAAGTTTGCCAGCTTATTTTCAGGTTGTCCGTAAAAAAAACATCCACCATGTTAAATGTGTCGTGATCCCAAGTCCCCACAAAGGGGCTTGAAAAGCCAGCTCATATGTTGTTCTCATCATCTGACTATCATTCAAAATTACGAATCAGTGAGTCAGTGTCTTTCTTCGTATTGAACTGGAATTGTTGCCAATGGCCCACTGTGGAGCTCTAGTGCGACGTTAAGTCAACCATACTACTTCTTGAAGAAAGATAAGAAAATTAATGTCCAACATCATACACGACGATGTTAACTTCACATGAGTGGCCAAATATTATTATCATGCTCATATCAAAGTAATTGCTTTGGAATAACACACCAAAGCAAGTACTTCTTTTAGTACGTGCTTTAAAATAACATTGGCAGCGTAACGATGTTACACATGCAGTATTAAGCTAAACTGTTTCATTATCATAATATATTATCGTGGCCAGGTGCGCGTAAGGCTGTTTAGATTCCCAGCTTTCCAGCTCCTGCTATTTATTCAGTATTCAAAATGAGCACTTAATAATTTAAACTGGTTAAAAATAAATTTTTATATTATTTTTAAAATGTTGACAGTGGCAGTATTTAAATCAAACTTGTGTCATTAGTTCACTATAAAAAATTCTGAGAGAATTGATTCACAAAATGAAGCAGTATGTGCGCGGTTTCAATAAAATTCGTTTCCAACTCGATATACGAGTACAAATACTGACGATCAACTACAGACTCTTAGCCCAGCAAGTTTAGTCTCGTTTATCGCATCCTAACAATCCTCTATTGTCGATCCAGCTGTCTTTTTAAACCATCTATTCCTAACGAATTAAGCACCCTTATCGATTACTTTATTTTAAAAATAATGCATTCTACCTTCCCGAATAAGTTGGGATTTGTATAACTTGTATTCCCATCACTTCTAGTTCCATTGGCTGCATTAAATGGTATGTCTTCAACATCACCCGATTTGATAAATTTAAATAGTTGTATAATGTCCCCTCTAATTCTCCTCTCCTCAAGTGTATACATGTTTAAATATTATCCTGCATGTTTAATAAGCCTCCTGCAGGTGTTTTAATGCACAATCTTTACTGGATTTTTTTTTTACCTTACTCCCTAACTACATCTAATTAAAAGTACTTTATATAAAAAAAAAATTTCACTTGTATAACCTGAGTGCAATTTCTAAAGAGTTGTTATTAATATTATTTAAGAGGAGGATACACATGTAGCACACATTTGTTGCACGATGCAAAACTTGTCTACGCTCGGTATCGGTCCGAGGAACTTCGGCTTGCTACGCCGATACTCTGCCGGTCAGGCCAAAGTGACCACTCTCGCCTAAGCGGGAGTATCGGGTAGAAGCAATGAACCCCACACACAATCGTTTACAAGTTCAACAAAAAATTAAATTCATGTACATGAGTGCAATAAACTATTAAGTATTTTTTTAAAAATCTGTAAACACACTTTATTTATCTGAAAGTATGTTTCCTGAATTCTTATCAAGTCGAAAATAAATTAAATAAATGAGAATGATTTCTCAAAAAACTCATAAATGCTCGTTAGGAAATATTTACATCCATGAAAAAAAAGAGACCGAGCATAACTAATAAAGATTTAATGAATGATTTTCAAACTTATTAAATTATAAGCACACAAGTTTATTTTATTGCAGTTTTAAATAAAAAAAATACCTTCTAACAGTTATTTAATTTATAATAATAAAATAAATAAAATGGTTATGGATCACAAAACCTCTACTGTCTGTGCGTACAAGTGGCTAAAAATTTATATTTAAGTACAATTCATCCTCAAAATGTGCACCAAAGGCTCGGATTTCTTAAATTTTATTTAGTTTTTAAAATTATTTTAACAATTTTAGAAATATTGCATAAAGAAACAACTTTAAAGAGTATTTCCAAGTTCAACTATTCTAATGTTAATGCACTTTCTTGTTCCACTATTATTCTATTTCTTCACTTTCCTAACATTCGTTCATTTTCATTGTTCTTTTGTCCTGTATTTTCACTTTTCTAGTGTTCCTGCATTTTTCTCTTCTATTATTTTTGTATTTTTAAAATTCAACTATTCTAATGTTAATGCACTTTCCTTGTTCTACTATAATACTATTCCTTCACTTTTTCCCTTTTCTAACATTCCTTCATTTATATTGTTCTAATTATTTTGCACTTATATTCAATGAATTGTGGCAAATTAAAAAGTTGATTTTCTTACATAATCTGAATTTTGTCGCATAATTCTTTCATTCACTCGCCTTTTCAATAATGATATATTGGACGTAGAGTGGGAAATTAAACATTCATTTTTGCGTCACATTTTTTTTAAATATTACCTAGTTTATATGCCAAATTCTATGGTTGCCACACGTTATTTTTATAAATATTTTCTATTTTTTATTAATTTTTTTTTTTTTTTAATTTCGTAAAATTTTCAAATCTATTTTTTTATACACGAGATCTTAGAAAGTCTAGGAATAGTTGAAAAGTAAAATTGCAGGAGCATTAGAAAAGTGAATGTGCAAAAATATTATAAGAGTAAAAATGCAGGAATATGAGAAAAATGAAATTACTTTAAAATTAGAACAGTGGAAAAGTGAAGTGTTAGTATAAAAGTGGAACAATGAAACATTAGAAAAATTTACATGCAGAATATTAGAAAAATTTAAATTCAGGAACATTATAATAATGAAAATGCAGGAACATTGGAACTATGAAAATGAAAGAATGTTAGAAAAGTGGAACAGTGGAAATAAAAGAATAGTATAATAGTGGAAAGATGGAATTGCAAGAACATTTTAACAATAAAAGTATAGGAACATTAGAACAATGAAACAAGAAATGTTGGAGTAGTGGTACAGTGAAAGTGGAATAATTGTATACTAGTGGAACATTGAAAGTGCAAGTACAAACATTAGAAAAGTAGAACAGTAAACGTGCAAGAACATTAGAAGAGAAAAATGAAGGAACATCATAATAGTGAAAATGCAGAAACATTAGAACATTGAAAATGAATTAATGTTACAAAAGTGGAACAGTGAAAGGGAAGTAATAATATAGTAGAACAATGAAAGGGCAAAAATATTAGAAGATTGAAAATGAAGAAATATTTTAACACAAAATTTCTGAAGCATTAGAATAGCGGTAGAGGGAAAGAATAGCATAATAGTGGAACAATGAAAATGCAAAAACATTAGAATAGTCAAAATGCAAGAACATTAGAACAATGAAAATGAAAGAATGATTGAAAAGTGGAACAGAGTAAGTTTTCGAAGGACGTAGTGTAAATGAAATATTGTTTTAAAAGCTTTATAATCGATAATGAATTAAATTACATTTGAAACATAATTTATGATGATTAATCATTTTTATATGATAAGAAAGGTAATTGGTTTATCGAAACTTTTCCTAACAACCATAATTTTTATAAACTTTGGAAATCTATATATTAAAAAAAGGAGTGAGTAGCCCCTCAAAGCAGCAATTACTTTTTACTAAAACTACCAGATGGCGCACGGTGAAGAAATAGGCCCAGCACTCTGCGTAAAGCCCCAACAACGTCGCGTAAATTGCAGCTAGTTCTACTATAGCGTCCATATTAAATTCTAAATCTAAAGAATTTGACAGCAAAATAAAAGTATTCTAATTGGTTCGCCTAACTCTAATTTCCGAAATATAATTAACTCGTCCATTTGCGTGATTGAAGATGTTTTGTTTATTAGCTAAAATAGAAAACTTGAATCCTCGCCAAAATCGTCTACATAAAATCCTTTCCAATTTCATTTAAATCATTTACTGGGGAAACTTAAACAGATTTCATTCTACACAATCGACTGCATTACTTGATTGGGCACAAACGAAAATAATTAATTCGCGTCGAAGTTCTTCCCAGTTGTTTTATGGGAAGGCACTTAAACGGAACAAAGCTTCCACTTGCTGCTGATTGGCCCACTTTATAATCAAACCATAACCCGATCGTTAAATAGGTTTATTGTTACCAACACTTAAGGCATGTACTGAATGGAACAGAAGCAGTCCGGGTACATTTACTCTTTAAAAAATAAAATCATTTAAAAATAGCAAATAATTATTACAGAAAACCATATTTCTGCCACCCACAGTTTTCGTACGAAAACAGAGGACGTCAAATCATATGACCAGAGACGTGAAAGTTGGTTTCTTTCTGAGATATTTATTCGAAGAAACACGCCGAAACATTTACACTAGAGACGATTTTTTTTAAATAGAGAAATATTATATAACTTTCACCCTTCTACTGTCAGTTTTTTTCACAATAAGAATAGCTTCCAATAACTGCCTGGGAGCGAAAAGCTCTCGCATGTGAACAAGCCTTTGGACTAATGTATTCTGGATAAAGTATGCACAAGTTTCGCCTTTTCTTAAATCCCTTCTTTTTTTAATTCAATTTACATAAACTAGTCATTCAAGACACCTGACAACATAAAAAAATCTGGCAAATCTTATATGAAAAATTTGTATTTTAACCGACCTTTTTATAAATCTGTATTTCAGTTGGACACCTCATGAAACATTAGTATCTAAATTTGTCGGAATTTTTTTTTTTATATATAAATCTTTATATATATTTCTCTTACGCGGTGATTGAAAAACGCTGTTTTTCTGTACGCTGAGTGGCAACAGTTTGTTTGTTTACTAAATTCTGTTGCGCCCGCATTTTTATTTTGCCATTATGTAAGCCATTATGACGATTAACCCCTTCAATTCATTGGTAAATAATTATTTTGATGATTCAGCTTAAATTAGGAAGAATATAAGCCTTATAAATTAAAAAAATAGAAGTTTTGAAAAACGCTTTTCCCAACTTTCAATGAAGGAAAAATAAGGGTGGCGCCATCTGTTGGCATATTTGAGAACTAGATTTCTATGAGCTTAATTTTTATGACGTAAAAACTCAGTAAATTACACACCTCTGGTAGGCAAGATTTATGGTAAGCTTAACGTCATTTATTGCCAAAACAAACTACCAATAATGTTAGATATTTAGCTGAAACGCGGGAAAGGTGTGGAAATAACGTGGGAAATAAATAAATAAATAATGGTAGGCTTGCCAGTGGTACCATTGTTTTCATTTGTAATTAAAAAGAAATTAGTTTAATTGATTTTATATTGACTTACATGGCGTAAAAAATGTAGTGATGCGAAAATGAATATTAATTTAAATTTACAATTTCAACTTTTAAAGTTTTTAGTAATATAATTAAAAATGTATTGTTACTAGGACACATTGTTATTGTGTCCTACCTTTTAGCGAGCGAAGCGAGAAGTGGTTTGCGAAGCAAACCTATGAGGATTGCGTAGCAATCCTCCGGGGGTTGGCGGAGCGTTAGCGGAGCAGGGGGCGGAGCCTCCTAGTATATTTATATAGGTTTAACCTCTAGTTTCAACAAAATAAAAGCTGCTTTTTTTAAATCAAATTATTTTTATTTCTTTTTAAACATACTAAGGATTAAAATCAGGATATTTGATGGCCACTTCAAAATAACCTATACTTTAACCCGGGCTCGAGAAACTATTTTAGCCCGACGGTTAACGTATCGACACAGTACATACAACTTCTCGGGTTTCATTCAGGTTGACTGCAAAATTCATCGCGCTACAGTATGATGTACAGGGATTTCCAGTTTTTTAAGCAGTTCTCTCAATTTCTGAAACTTTAAAGATATACTCTTTTACAGTATTTTTAGTTGGTTTGAGATTTTACTTAAAAGAAATCGATTAAATAATTTATTTAAAATAAGAATTATTTAAAATACTACAAAAAAAAGTAACAAGAATAAATATTAAACCCCCAAGACCTGAAAACAATTTTTAAAATTTTAAAAATTCCTTGAGTTTGTAAGTGGTTTAAAAATAATTGATTCAGAGTTTTTAGATTACTTATGTAATAAATTTAAGTTAAAAAATGTAATCTTATTAATGTAAATTTGCTTATTTCAGAGGGATAAAGGCAGAGAGATTATATTAAATTTACATGTTCGCCCTAAATAAATTTATTGCAGGTAAAAATAATAAAAAAATTGAATTGGCTTTTGAATATTTAATTAAGAGTTTCTAAATCCCAAATTTTAAATGAAACACATGTACAAATATTAATTTTTTTATATATAGTCTGTTGAAATGATGAAAAAAAATGGCTCATATGCCCTTTTAATTTAAACAACAAAAAGGAACAAACAAAAAAGGAAAAAAAAACTCTCAATCTTTTGTCTTTCGAAATAACTCAGTAATTGTATTCAAGTGAAATGGATCCAGAAAAAAAAATCAACTTAATTGCAACACAATAATTATTTCTTTGTCAACTGATGACAAAAACGCATTTCAATTCCCAAAAGAAAAACAATAAGAAAGAAAGAGAGAAATAAAAGTGATTGTGAAAACACGCGAGAAGTCCGACTGCTTAATTCGTTTAGCAGTCGCCCACAGGATCCAAAGCCACAATAATACCTTTAATTGTGTGTCCTCACTCCCCGCAAAGCGATACGAATAAAAGCTTCTATTTAAACGAAGAATGTGAAAAGAAAGAACAACTTGTTATTTTTCACCTGTTCTTTTGAATGAGAGCAAACACCCTATTTTTCGAGGAGCCTCAGTTGCTCAGTTGGTAAGGCGTTCAGCTACTAATCAGAGGAGTGGTGGTTCGAATCCGGGAAATGGACTTGACATAGAAAAGTAAAAAAGTAGTTATCTTGCGATCGGAGGGTTGTCAGTTTTGCTACAAAAATACTAGAAAGTCGTCCAGAATATCCAACAAATGATACTGGCGTGTATACGGGACTGGTGCACGATACATCTGATCGGGGTCCAAAGTCCCGACGTCTATTGAAGGCGTTGGGTGCCAGTTCAGGTGTTTCCTCGTCATCTGACCATGGTTCTAAAATAACGAGGTGCATGTATGAATGTGTGTGTGAATGTGTATATGTTCCCGGGTCTTTCCTTCGAGATTGACCCCGAACCATCGCCAATAGCCCACTGTGCAGCTCTAGTGCGACGTTAATTAACAAAACCAAACCAAACCAAACCAAACCAAACCAAACCAAACCAAACCAAACCAAAACCAACTATTGAAGGCGTTGGGTGCCAGTTCAGGTGTTTCTTCGTCATCTGACCATGGTTCTAAAATAACGAGGTGCATGTATGAATGTGTGTATGAATGTGTATGTGTTCCCGGGTCTTTCCTTCGAGATTCACCCCGAACCGTCGCCAATAGCCCACTGTGCAGATCTAGTGCGATGTTAATTAACCAAACCAACCCTATTTTTGAGTTCAAATAAAACTGTTATTTTGGTTGTTTGCTCTTTTCTGAGCTATTCTTTCTAAACTCGATGTTTGACAAATCCTACAAAATTAGATAGGCCGCGTTTATTGAGACATGGTATAATGCGTGTAACGTCAAACTCAAGTGAGTAGAGGTGTTTTGGATTCAGGATATAACCCTATCGGTTTTCTATAATATGCTTCGTTCATATAATGACGTTTGCGAGCGTCAGTCGAAACTGAATAGATACAACCGCGTCATTGCCATTTCGCGACTCATGTTATCGTTACACTAAAATTTTCGTTACCCTTCATCCACCTTTTCCGAAACCCTTCGCACTCCAATAACGTTTTTGACATTTGCTTTTTTTTAAGGAACAGTTATTCCACTTACTGACCCCCCCCCCCCCCCCCTTCCGATATTTTTTAATGCTCACAAAGGGGAAAAAGATTGAAAATCTGGTTTGGATCTGCAAGAGAACAAGTAGGAAAAAAAATCGACGTTTTTTAGGCTCAAGACTATGCTGTTCTGATTTGTGTACCCGGGTCTTTCCTTCGAGATAGACCCCGAACCGTCGCCAATATCCCACTGTTCAGCTCTAGTGCAACGTTAATTAACCAAACCAAACTAAGCTGTTCTTATTTATTTTAAAGAACAGTAAACCCAAAAACACGTCGTTATATTGTCGCATGAGAGTGACAGCTTATTGGAAGGGTTAAAAACGTTACACGTCAAATGTTCTTTTTCCGCTCTGTTAATTTCTGTGGTTTTGCGCAAAATAAAATAAACGGGTTTTCAAAAAGAACAGGTTATTAAAATGAACCGTTCCTTAAGAAAAGCAGGAAAAAGCAACAACTGTTCTCATAAAATAACATAAATACTATATCCGTGCTTTCAACACCAATCGAAATGAACCATCCATTGTATTCGAATTAGAAGAAAGATATTTTTTGTGTCAATGAATTATCGGTTGTTTTCATTAACTTCAGAAAAAGGATTACATCTAGATTTCGCTTTGGTTTGAGTAAATATGGTGGTTAAAGTTAAAAAAAAATAGTTTGGGATAAATGTTTTTGTCTTACCAATTGTTCTTTAATTGGATTACAAACTTAAAATCCATGTTTTGTTTTCAAGTTATTCAAAATTAATATATTCTCTAGTAACACTGACTTTTGGAGCAAAACAAAAGGAACATGTTGTGCATTTTAATTTTCTCAATTGCAAATCAACTTCGAACGTCAATATTTCTAAAACTAAAAGATTATAAATATCAAAAATACCGATTCCCGTCTATTGACTTCAGGGAACATTTGCATTTCAATTATAATTATTTAAATTCAATAACCCTAAGCTGTAAGTTTGTTTTTGCTGTAAAACAAATGAGTTTTAATATTATAATTTATGATTCTAACACATTTCATATTAAAAAAGTATGTTTAAAAATATTTTTTCAGAAATGCCATTTAAAAGAAAGGCTGAATATTTTTTACAAGGGGCTAAAATTCTAGATAGTAATACAGTCAACGATCTGGGGATATAAGTAAATGATAATTTTAAAATGGGTCATCAATGTACCGTAGCTAGCAAAAAAACTAATAAAATGTTGGGGTACATCAGGAAAAGTGTTTCATTAAAATCTAAGGATATAATCTTGCTATTGTATAGAGTTTTGATAAGGTCTCGTACAGAGTGTGCTGTAAAGTTTCGATGTTTCACAACAGACATTGATGTGTTAGAAAAAGTTCATCACAGTGCTACTAAAATGGTCCAATGTATTTCAGGCACTGGGTTCAAAATTAGGAGATTAAAGCTAGGCGTCATTAGCATCTAGCATTTTTTTTATATTTGCCTTATGTTCTGCTTAGGCATAATTTTAAAATAATTCAAATTACTTATACAATTGCTATTACAATATTTCTGTAACCATTAAAGCTTACTGACAAAATTACTGAAAAGAATGATATCAATTATTGAAAATCAAAGATAGACGAAAATATGACGATTCGGGGTAATAATGTCGTAGTCAAACTGAAATTTTTATAAAATTTAGGAGTCAATAATGACGGATTGGGTGTAAAATTACGGTCGTCATAAATGGTTACTGGGTGTAAAATAACGGTCGTCAAAATAATATTATTTATAGGTGGAAATTGCGACTAACGACTGCTAAGTTTGAATCCTGTTCAAGCATGGATCATGGAGTAGATTAAGAAACTTGAATATGTATATTTTGGAAAACAGGTAGATTATGGGAAATATAATATTCAACTGTTCAAAATTATTAAACAAGGGAATGTCTAAGGTTTAGATTTTAATATGAGTGATAGAACGAAATGTAATGGGTTTAAATGCAACAAATTCCATTTTAATCGGGAAGGGAGAAATCCTTATTTCTATAATAGGATAATAAACAAACGGAAGAACTTGCCAGGGAATATTGTTAACTCTATAGAAATATTTATTTTATGAAGAAGTTGGATATTCATTGGGGAATAGTTAGGAGGTACTAGACTGGGTAATGAGCCTACTCTTGGTCGACAATATTTATAATTGTATTTTAATTTGAAAAATGTTTCAAACTAAAGAATTTTTTTATTAAATTAAAAATGTTGTGTATTACTAGCAAAACCAGGGATTCGCAAACGGATATATATTTGTTACTATTCCATAAGTGGTTTTAAATTCGTTCAAATAACCATACTTTATTTCTAAAAAGTTTCAAAATAGGACACCAGTTACTGATGTCTTGAAGTATCGCTGTTATAGAAAAAAAATATTGTTATAAAGAATATGAGTTTAACTTTTTAACGGAGCTGGATGTCTATAGACGTCTATGGATTTCAAGTTTTTCTAGTAATGCATATAAATTTTAAATTCATAAAAATATTCGATGTTGAAATATTTTGGGGTACGAATCTTTTCGATTGTGATTAAAGTTATCGTATGCACGCATATTTATTGCAATACATAATTTAGAATATTCTTTTAATCAGAAATCCAGGTTTATTTTAAACCTTTGTACTTCGCTGTTTCCTGTCAGGTGACGACATAACAACCAGTTCTTTAGGTTCCTGTTCAATAAACTAAAGTGCATTCCAGCAAGAACAGCACGATCTTGTGTTTAATGAACACCGATTTTTTTTTCGACTTCTTCCCTTTTCAGATCCAAAACATATTATAATTTTTTCCCTCTCTGTGACTTTAAAAATTCTGGAAAAATAACAGAAATCAGAATAACTATTCCTTCGAAAGCACGCAAATATTAAAGATATTCTAAGAGTGCAATAGATTAAAACATTGCAATAGTTTTTAAAATCAGACCGCTGTCTGATATCATATAACGTCGTCATAATCTAAAATGTTTATATGTATTCGATATTTTATATCTATTTGATATGATTGATTATATTTATTTCATATGAAAATTCCGAACTCTTATCAAATTATTTTTCTGAATAATTAAAAAAATTATTAGGTTTACCATACAGAAAACCACAAGGGATTTGCAATTTCCTTTAATTATATTATTCGTCAAGATATTCTCCTACTTTCGGAATCTAGCCAAGCTTATTCGAATAGTTTCAATTCATTTGGGAAACTACTTCATACGAAAGATATGCGTGGAATCTAACCTGACCCGGAGAAACAATTTGATTATAATTATAAACAGAAACAGTAAAATGAAAAGGCTTACCATAGAATAAACTAAGTTGCAATCATAATATTTACTTAAGTCCATTTTATACTCTTTTCCCGTTACTCATCTACCATTTTTCTCTTTCAATACACTAGAACAGCTGATAGCCCAGTGCCTAAGTACTCAATTCAAAATTGGTTGGTTATGGGATATATATAATATTGATATAGAATAATCTTTTTAAAAACACTTTTAGTTAATGTAAAGAATAAGGGTGAAGTTCGTCAAGGCGTCAAAATTAATATCGCCAAATATGGTTTCAGTTTAAATTTTCAACCCAGCGCAATACTTGCGTAATATGTTCTAAGTGCATGCGCAAATAACTGCGTAATACATTTTACAAACATTCGCAAGTTCGAATCAAAATCGCAATTTCGTTAGTTTTTCAATCCATTTGTGATTAGTTACTACGCAAATTTTACCATTCGTTATTTTGCAATTACAAATTACTTCAAAAGTTTGGTAATAGTTATAATATATAATATCTTATCATAAGTTTCTTAATATATAATATCGTATAAGTTATAAACCATCGTCGAAATGACGTCAAGTAAGTTTTTCATTCCATGCCTCTCATTTGTTCATACAACAAGTAGCTCCAATCACTTGTTTACGGGACACCGATATATTAGTATTGTAAATGGGAAACCTAGGCATTTCTCGCCAAAGTTGGCGATTAAAAAGTATTTGGTGGAGTGCCCCCTAATTCTTTACTTTTACTGCACTTACTTTAAAACAAAACAAAAAAATTAAGTATTAGGTTAAGATTGTAATCGAAATCGTGTGAAACACTTCTTTTTTGTGGTCAGAATTAAACAAAGCAGTTGGGAGATTTTAAAAGTTTTAAGTGCTTCGTCAAACCTACGGTGCATTAAATAAAGACTGACATACTAACTGCATTAAAATTCTACGGGACATACAAAGTTTAAATAGATATCAAATCATATGACAGTTCTGGAAAATTTCCAAAATAGTATTAAAATAGAACAAGTTACCCAAAAGATTCTTTCAATCACTTTTCCACTCGCGTCGAATGGCAACAACTGACAGGCCGTCCAATGAAGAATGTGAGAATTCGCCTTCTGGTCGTTTGAAGCGAGACGATTGGATACTTGATTAATGAACGTATCGTCTGCTCATCTCCAAAAAATAAAATTCAAGAGCAGTCGGTAACTGACAACTCATCTCATCTCTTTAATTAATTTATGTTCGAAACTGTACCTTTTTGAAAGAAAGAGAAGAATGAAGGAACAGTTCGTTCTGAAAACGTTTATTTAAACGTTTGTGAATTCTCTAGCCATTGTCATATTTTGATAGAGGTTTTACAAAAGTATGTTAATGTAATTTAAAATGGTAAAATATAATGAAATAATAGTTAAAATATAATTATATTGATACGGGTTTTAAATTTATATTGACAAACCAAATTAACAGACAATTAATTTTTTTTAATATTTGGTTTTAAAATTATATTATGCAAACCTTTTATTTAGATAACACAGAACGTAACCATTTTTAAAGAAAATTATAACAATGTTTTGCTAATTGATTTTAACATTTTTCCTTTAAAACGTGAACAAATTTTCTTCTTTTCCAAAAGTATGGAGTTTCACATGTTTCTACAAACAATGGTTAGAATTAAATAATACATCGTATTATATTTAAAACTAACAGAAGTACCCGTTCTTAGCATTAATAAAATAATTGTTCTTTGTACCAAGGTCTAGATATGCATAAATTTAATTAGATTTTCACCTCTAAACCTTGCTTCATTAAACATTCTTCTAATATTAAAAAATTATCCATGCTTGATACGTAATGAATTATAACAAGAATAAGTATATATACACGTTATAAAAATTTTGGTTGCTAAACACTTAGTATTATAATATTAAATAAATTTGTGTTTCAATTACTTGAAACAATAAACATATAGTTCTCTTTATCTTAATTATTTTTATATTTTAAATTTCTTATAACTCTATAACAATGCTTTTTTTTTGTATTTAAAATTTAAATAAAATTGTTTCTAAAAACATTATAAATTCATTTAAAAAACTTAATAGATTTTTACAATTCTTAGTCGTAATTTCAAATACTAAAGATGAACAGGTTAGGCCTAAGTACCAGGGATACAGCCTCATAAGATACATTTTTTTAAATACTTTTTTGTGGTTTGTAAGTAAAAGAAGATTAAAGATAATTTTCATTTATATTTGTCATATTGTTTCTAGTCTATTTCCAGATATAAATTATTTTGAATGTAATTTGTACACTTTCCGTCTTCAATTTTTGTTTATTGAATATCTGATTCCCTAACCTAAAAGGGTAAACAAAATTAGGATGAACTCAAAATGTGGACCTTAAGTACCAAAGAACACTACCCAGGGAAATAATTCAGATGTCTATTATTATATTTATTTTTATTATTTGATCTCAATCATTGTATTTATGTTTAATGGCTTTTTTTACTATTGGACATAATAACTAAAAAAATATTAATGGAAGCTTGTGAAATTAAAATAAAAGAAATTTTTTCGTTATTTCGTTTTGCTTGTCGCACAATAAAATATTTTGGATATACTTTATGAGTGCAATAAACCTCTTGCAATGCATTTTTTGCATTTTTGAAAAAACTAGAGTAAAAAATGGATCACCTGCAAAAATATTATCCAAATTTGAAATAATTATATACCATTTTTTTTCTTTATTCAATATTTTTACTAGTTCAAATACTTTTGTGTATATGATAATTTATTCAACGGTTCAAAAAGAATCACTGACATGATTGAGTCGACGTTTTAAAAGTTGAAAAATCATGCATTTGGCGGTCAACTCGTAAAAAACGATTTTTTTAAAATCTTTCCGAAATATAATTCGCTTGGAAACATTTTAGGTTTCAACTTATAAAACAACCAAAATGCCAAAAGTTTAAATTTATAGATTTTAAGAATTTATTCCTGGTATTTTCTATTATATACGTTAATTTACAGGTTTATTACAAACAATATTTTTAGGTTAAGTTTAAATACCAAAAATCCTTCTCTTCTTGAGAAAGATTTTCAAAGAACATTTTTATCTCATAATATAAAAAACTTGAGCCGTTGCCACACAATGAGGAGTAATTTGTTTGGGTATTTTTTTAGCAAGCGCGACAAAATAAACGTTAGAAATAAGGAACATAACAAAAAAAAAGATTAAACTTATTAGATTTGTTCGAAAATACTCCATTTTATTCATCGAAATGTATGTATGGAATTCTAGAGAACACAAGACTTTTTTGTGTTTTCGAATGGACGAACGAAAAAGTGAGAAAACTAATAAAAGAGCGATAGAAGTTAGTTTTTCTGACAAAAAACTGCATTCGAAATCAAGTTACATGAAAGGCGTAAATATTGGGTGTTGGATTTGCATCTGTGCAAACTATAATTGATTTAGGGGAAATGTCGAGTTGATTTTTTGAATTCTTTTTGGCAACACAGCCATTGTGAAAGAACTAGGTAGTAAAAGAAAAGAATAGCCTTTAAAAGGTTGTGGAAGAATTGTCATCAAACAGAAAAGTTGTAGATGAGAGTCCATTTTATCAAATTTGAAAAAATAAATACTTTTTGATTGAATCAGACAACAGATTTCACAGGCGAGAAAATAACAGCTACTGTTAGATGAATAAACGTTAAAGTAAATATCCAATGAACTTCAAGAAAGATGTAATTAGTTTAAAGGGAAATTTCTCTGTTAAATATAAGCACGAAGCTTGCAATAGTGAGCTTTATCCACCGTAATACTCAGAGAATCTGTTTAAATTTAATATCAGTAAAAACTGAACTGTAAAATTGTAGTAAATAAAAAAGTTTTACTAAAAAGTCATAAATTTTAATTTTTATAATTATTTTAAATTTCTATTTATTTTTATTCACAAAAAATTTATAAACGTTATTTTATTACCAGTAGAAATACCCGTTATCCGCACAGGGATAAATAAAGCGATATAACACGGGAATTATTAATTTAATTACTCTCTAAGCCAATGTCTACAAATGCATATATTAATTTAGATTTTCCATTCCGCAGTATTTTAATATTAAAATGTAACCATTCTTGGTATATATATTATGAATTTTGTTTAAAATATTTTATTGTAAGATAAAAACTCGTCTTAGAACATTGCGTTAAGAATATTAAAATACAAATGCAACGTTAAAATACGCAATAAAAGTCCGTAATAATCCGGACATGTTTCGGAAGATACATCACCCTTCATCAGCGGAAAATGCAAAGTATGTGTGTAATGAAATATAAATAAACCCAAGCAATCTAAAATGTTGCCAAAGACCAAAAAACTAAAAACTATTTCAAACGGTTGGAGTTAACTATTGTGTGCCAACAAGCGGGAAACATTGGGACCGCAAACGTTTCATTGACAACCGAATCAATATTACTAAAAATAAATAACTGGAGCATATACAGTATTTCATGTCAGTGGCATGTCATATATTGGTCAAACAAAGAGAGCATTAAGATTTCGTATCAAGGAGCACCAAGCACATACTGTTAAACAAGAAATAAAGAAGTCCTCCATTGCCAAGCACTCTTGGGAACATGGTCATATATTTAATTTTTCTAACTCACATTTAATTTGCAAACCTAAATCTCCAGTTGAACTTGACTTCCTGGAGGCGTTTCATATTTTTAGCAATATTGATTCGGTTGTCAATGAAACGTTTGCGGTCCCAATGTTTCCCGCTTGTTGGCACACAATAGATAACTCCAACCGTTTGTAATAGTTTTTAGTTTTTTGGTCTTTGGCAACATTTTAGGTTGCTTGGGTTTATTTATATTTCATTACACACAGACTTTGCATTTTCCGCTGATGAAGGGTGATGTATCTCCCGAAACATGTCCGGATTATTACGGACTTTTATTGCGTATTTTAACGTTGCATTTGTATTTTAATATTTTATTGTATGGACATTTAAAAAATTGTTTCTAAAACCATTAATTATTTATTTATAAACTAAACGGAAATTTAAAATTCCGAACTTCAGTTGCATAACTTGTGGATAAATAGTTTACCTATATAAAATAAATAGGATAAGTAGTTTACCTATATAAAATAAATAGGATAAGTAGTTTACCTATATAAAATAAATAGGATAAACAATTTACCTATATAAAATAAATAGGATAAATAGTTTACCTATATAAAATAAATAGGATAAGTAGTTTATCTATATAAAATAAATAGGATAAGTAGTTTACCTATATAAAATAAATAGGATAAACAATTTACCTATATAAAATAAATAGGATAAATAGTTTACCTATATAAAATAAATAGGATAAATAGTTTACCAATATAAAATAAATAGGATAAGTAGTTTACCTATATAAAATAAATAGGATAAGTAGTTTACCTATATAAAATAAATAGGATAAACAATTTATCTATATAAAATAAATAGGATAAGTAGTTTACCAATATAAAATAAATAGGATAAGTAGTTTACCTATATAAAATAAATAGGATAATTAGTTTACCTATATAAAATAAATAGGATAAGTAGTTTACCTATATAAAATAAATAGGATAAGTAGTTTACCTATATAAAATAAATAGGATAAATAGTTTAAATATATAAAATAAATAGGATAAGTAGTTTACCTATATAAAATAAATAGGATAAGTAGTTTACCTATATAAAATAAATAGGATAAACAATTTACCTATATAAAATAAATATGATAAATAGTTTACATATATAAAATAAATAGGATAAGTAGTTTACCTATATAAAATAAATAGGATAAACAATTTACCTATATAAAATAAATAGGATAAATAGTTTACCAATATAAAATAAATAGTATAAATAGTTTACCTATATAAAATAAATAGGATAAATAGTTTACCTATATAAATAGTTTACTTAAATAGGATAAATAGTACCTATTTAAATTGTCAGCCTTTTATACGCAAAGGAAGTATGAGTTTTTCGGTGCCTGTGGTTCTGGGTTCGATTCCCGGGAAATCTTGGTTGCAATTGCCGATATGTATTGAATATGATTTATAAAGGCTACCTCTATGTAGACTAGCATCTGCTCTTTTTATTCGCATTTGTACTCATTTTTGATTACATGTATTTTTCAAAATTGTAACTTATAGTATTCGGAGCAATGATGAGCATTGAATTTACTCAAAAATGAGTACAATTTACTTATTTTTGAGTACCTAGTTTTAGCAGTGCATGACCTTGAGTTGAAGACGCTCAACTTCGAAAGTGATCATGTTGTGAAGTCTGGGCTAATTTGGGATATGTTGCCTTTAAAAAAATAACCGCTCATTCATACAACTATTTTTTTTCAAAACTCATTTATAGTTTGAAAGGTTCCAAACAACATAAAAAAAAACAAAAAAATTATTTAGGATATCAACTTTTATTTTTCTACTTTCATTTGAGTAATCCAATTGCAAAATCAGCTATATGCACGAAAAGCTTTTTCGAGTAAATCGCAAAAAACTGTCGAAATTTAACTATTATTAATACAATTGTATATTTTTTTGCAAAAATGAAGAAAATATACAAATTATTTTTACTAAAATTTGTAAGTTCTGAATAATTTATATTACTGAATAATTTATAAACTAATTTAATTTTTAATTTTCACATAACTTGTTTTGCAACTGAAATAAGTATTTAACTGGTTTTGCAAATGTAGTCGCTTCTATATTGTTTTATTACAAGAAGCAAAATAAGCTGTTTCCTCTGATTAAAACCAATTAGAAATCCCGTTTCTTGACGCTTACATTCCTATTTATTGGTACTTTTGCATCTTTATTCAGCTGGTTTAGCAAGGATATAACTACTTTTTTTCTGAGTAACTTCTTTTTGGATTTTTATTATTAAATAATGGATTTTGCTTTTTTATTATATTTTAATGAAGCCAAAGAGTCGCATGTTTCAAATTTTTGGATATAGCTGATTTTGCATTTATGCCACTCATTTCACATATTGCAATATGAAATAATAATTTCCAGTGATGAATTCCGCATCTTCATTGCTTAAACTTTTTGTGTTATTTTAATTCAGATTTGAAAGATAACATAAAATTTCTAAAAAAAGGGAAATAAATAACACATATATTAAAAATATCTCCTTTTCTACGAGCCTGAAAATAGTTTCCTCATATCAAAACGTAAATAAAAAAGATAAATATCTTGTTTCGAAAAAAAAATGTATACGCCAAAAACACTGCTCCGAAGTTTTTCTAAGATCTACAAATTTCGGTTTTTTACCGAAATTCTAGACGTCCAACTCATTTAACAAAAAAAAAAATCATCCTTTTTGCTTTATTACAGCCCCCTCCCCCTTTTCTCATGAGTTTGTTTATTGAGAAAATAAAAAATAAATCTTCCAGAACATTCCTTCAGCTGTTCTTTTATAAGAAATTGTCTTTAGCCATGGCCTGAGATCGATCTTATGCTTTCGAACCTTGTTTATGTTAACTGAGAAGTCTGGAGGCGTTTTTAATTTATAGAGAAGTCGAAGTTGTAGTGTTTGTTTAAAGACAAAGTGATCAACTTATGTGAGGGAAAACATTTCGGGTTTTCATTATTTCCTTCATAACAAACACGGATACTCAAATCTTTTATATTTGTCAAGTAAACTTATATACGTCCTCATAAAAGTTTCTACGTCTATGATTTATCACTCACTTTTTTTATAGCGAAAATAGATAGAGTAAAAAATATTTGGAGTATTTACGGTTTTCAATTCCAGTTAAATTGGATATTAGTTTTATACATATATTCTTGTTATTATGGAATGAATTCTTTAAAAAAAAATATGTTAGTCTTTTTGTCTAACATCACATACATTTATATCCTCTTCCGTGCTAGAAAGCGTTTCTTACTAGTTTGGTTTAACAACCGCAAATATTTCCCGGTGCGGAGATTTCTTTAGAAATACGGCAATGAACAATTTGGTATTTATAAGTTTTTTAATTTTTATTTTGGAATATTTATTGCGATTAAAATATATTATTTTTACATTAAAAAAATAGAGTAGGCAAAGTTTCCATATCTGGTTTGGAAATTCACCTGCTCATATTGTCTCTTTGGTAAGTTCTAGATGGATCTGCACTTGATACATTCTTAAGACTTATTGTGGTACATGTGGACATGATCAGGTCCCGAAATAAGTTAAACACTTTTCCTATAATAAATATGAGGTACTTAATTATTTAATTAATTCAATAATACGTATTATTAACTATTTAATGAAGACAACAATATGAATAATTACTTACCTAATTAACATTAGTTTCGTAAAACTATTAGTATTTTTAGCTCTACTTTTTAACAATTAATTGTTTTATTAAACTTTTTCCACATGTACCCCCTTTGAAATAAATTTGAACTTTACCGAGAATTTGCCTTTGTGTAAGGCTAACATTACCAATGAAATACAAACTTGTCAATTCGGAAAGTCATTATTCAAACAAAGGGGAACACCAGAGAAATAGAAGGTGGGAAGTTACCTACATAAGTCTTTCACAATTACATAGGAGAAAATATAAGTGGGTCGGTATGGAGGGGCATGGGCCCCTGTTCCTCTCCCCTGGATCCGCCAACGTACCTGACGCCGATTTATGGCACCGAGGAATTGGGGGTATTTCGGCCTCCGACTACTCGGGATAGCAGCTGATACCGCCTTCGGGCAATCGTTTGGGATATAGAAAGTAGACGCAACAGTTCACTAGATGCGCACGCAACCAAAGATAAACAAAGCTTTAGAATGACAAAATCAATCCCCTAGGCTAGAAATACGTCTGAAACCCAACATCACAGCCCCCCCCCCCCCCACACCCTAATGCTCATACACCGTATGCAGCACGCACAAGACGTTTCACGTGCCCCCTTGCGGATGTTTCTATAAATATCATCTGTAATTTTCCCCGCTTGTTTACGTTTCCTATGCTGCAAACGAACTTGAGTGTGATATTTTGGCTTGATAGTGAAATCTTCGATGAATTGTCACTTTCCACTTAAACTGTCAATTAGCCAAATAAAGTCGTAAAACTCTTTTGTTCACTTCAACTTAAGCGCGCACTAGCCACCAATCATCAACAAGAACTGAAGTTACAGTGAATAAACTGGCCAGGAAACGACACTTGACACATCCCCCTTCAGGGTAAATAGGTGGGGCTGTTCCGATGATATTCAAAATTGTTCTTAAATATTACCTATTTTTGTAAAAAGGGGTGCTTGGAGGGATTCAAAGAATGTTCTCTACTTGTTTTCCTTGTGGCTTTTCTGATGTCGGGGGTCTCGCCACCTGTTTGGGGGGAGGGGGAGGGGAGGGGCAGACGAAAATGTGCAGAGAGGCGGGGGAGAATCTGACTTTTTTTTCTCGGGAGGGGCAATCATTAGTAAATATTATTCGAATATTTGGAAGTTAGATACGAAAAATTTCTTCCAAATATTTGTTATATAATAAAACCAATTATTTAATTTTTTAATTAATTTATATTTAAAATAATAATTATTGCAGACCTATTAAATTATTCATATTTTAGTCTTATAGTTATGGTGCAAATAGAACAAAAGGAATGAATTTTTAAATCACTCTGAAACAGTATTTCATTCTGAATTACGAAGGTATTTACAAAATACCTTCTGAAGAACAAAATATCGGACGAGGGTATAAAACTACATACAACACAATAAAATACGTACATATTAAAAGCTACATATACAAAAAAAAATACATCAATACTTATATATAAGAATGGAGTGTCTGTCTGTGGAATCGAACAAAACCCCTCATTTTGAGTTTTCTCCTCGAATTAGAATACACTGATTCAGAAATTCACATTAAAATTTTTTTGTCTGTCTGTTTGTCCGGATTTAACTCAAAAACTACTGCACGGATTTTTATGAAACTTGCACTATTTGAACAAACTTTTCATAGTTTAAAATCTGCACTTTGTTTCATGTGGATACCTACAACCATTCAAAAGTTATAGAACTTTTTCCATTTTCTCTAACATTACGCTTATGGGAAATTTACATCTCGATCTTCCCTTCATAACATTATTGTAAAAAATCACCTTGGCGACCTAAAATATTTTTCGACAATACTGGGATAAACGATTCATTTTGATTGGCTGATGAGTAAATGTCGCCAAATAAATTAAAATATCGCCAAATAAATTTTAAAATATTGCCAAATTAATTAAAAATATTGCCAAATTAATTAAAAATATTGCCAAATGAATTAAAAATGTTGCCAAATGAATTAAAAGTGTCGCCAAATTAAAAAAAAAATTCTCCAATTGAATAAAAATGTTGCCAAAAGAGCTAAAATAGGGGTCATATATTTAAAAATATCATCATAATGGTGAAATTAGTGTCCAAATAATAAAATTAACGCCGTTAACAAAAACCTCGCCAACTGAAGGAGGAAGATAAACCAGCTCTTTCGACTGACGCCATGTGTATTCATGTTCCGAACAACTTAACTTTATGACAATAGTGCTATTTGTTACGGAGTGGAATATTACTATGGTGTTGAAATGGGCCACCCTAAAAGTTTAACTTAAGGTTTTCTATATTTATATCACCATGTAGCTTATTTTTAAATTTTCACCTCAAAAACATATTATTGGAATTCAAAATAAATATTTGATAATTAATTTTTATAAGAAATATCGACCATATAAAATTATGTTGAAAGACGGATATATAGACTCCGGTCGCCAATTGGCACAAAAATAAATCTCCAAATTCGATAAATTATTTCGATTTGGAAGAATGCAATATTTTTTTTTGATATATTATTGCGTTGCCAATATTAAAACTAGTGAATATGAAGTTTGCTACATGGGCTTATTGTCACTAAATAGTTAATTTTAATACAAAAAATATACAATTTAAAAAAATTTTAGGAATTTTTATTTTACAAAAAGAAACATTTTACAAAAACATCAGTTTAAATAGTAGTCGCAATAGTATGTGAAGTCGTGAACATAAAAATAGATTTAAGTATCTCAAAAAATACTCAAAGTAATTTAATAAATCTGGATTTTGATAAAGTTTATTTTTCGCAGTGCACAGAGAGTGATATGCGATGGATACGCTGACAAGACAAAATCGCGAAGCTCTTACTGTGCAGAGTGACCACGAGCAACGCCGGGCCATATTGCTAGTATATCATAAATTCAGATATACACAAAATAAAAACAAAGGCAAAATGACAAGGAAGTTGAACAGAAGATATATTACAAACATCAGAAATCTTCATTTCAAAATTAAAACAAATATATTACATCAATATTTTCAAATTGATTGACAGTATTAAATTTTACCACTGATTGTTTTAATAAGTCACCTTTATCAATATTTAAAATATATTTCTTAACTTCTCTTTTAAATTTATTTGTATTTCCTATACATACTATATGTTCAGGTAATTAATTAAAAAAATTTGGAGATATATATAAAACTTTCGAGAAGAAAAATTTCTTTATTGAGTTTGGTTATGAGTTATATTTCTTTATTGAGTACGTACACTTCTAAAGTTACTGGATTTCTAATACAAACTGTTCTGTTATATAAAGAAAGAAGTGCGTTATATAAGTAAAGTTTTCTTATAGTTAAAATCGGGTTAACTAAATTTTCTGATTCGCAATCCAAAATTGGAAGCAATCTGATTTGAGTGTTTATTAATGGTATAAAGTTATTTTAGTAGTCGCTACCCAAAGGGTTGTAACATATTGATAAAAAATGGTTTAGTGACATTTAGTGCTTTTTTTGGCTGGGATTATTTTCTTTAGAAACCCATTTTGAATGCAATATGCATTTAAAGAAAGCCATTCGAAATCAATAGTCGAAGAGGATAGAAAGCAAAATTTCTTAAAATATAAAATTTTAAAATTCAAGATTTCTTTATATATATATATATATATATATATATATATATATATATATACTAGCAAAAGTACCCGTTCTTCGCACGGAAATAAATAAAATAACGACAAATAACTGAAAATATATACATTTCCTCTCCTGCCTGGGATAATCGCATATACCATTTTAGAATTCCTCTTTAAAAAGTGATAAATCTTTTTTTTTTATAATTTAAAATATTTTTATGATTAATAAATTAGAAGTTAAAAAAAAGTAAAAATATCTCTATACTACTTGGTTGCTAAAACACCGATAAAAATCGAATAATTTCTAGTTTATCTCTCATAAGGTATGGAATTTTAAAAATTAAACATTCCTGCACAAAAATATGTTTAGAAATTAATATGAATTTCTTTTCGGTATGGGTATACATAGTTGTATTAAATACCATAATAAAAAACGACGTTTTTAAAATCCTTAACTCCAAGTGGAATAAGTTGATGGGTGTAAATAATATACTATTGTGTAGACGAAAGTCAGACGTTTCGAAACATGCCGATTTTTAATCCATTCCCCTTTTTGCGTTTGTACCAGGTGAAAATAAGTGTACCGCTATCATTAATTCAACGTGGAATTAGCCTATATGGATAAATGACATACCATCGTGTAAAGGAAGGAAGGCCGTTTCAATCATTGTAGGCCATTTATTCTCTCCCCCTCTCAACCTTGTACCGAGTAGGGGCCCAATACAGCGCGGTCTGTACATAACCGATTTTTTTTTAACACGGATGCCGCAATTTATTTGTGAAATGACTATAATTATATTTTAGTTTACAGTGCTTACTTTAATCGATGAAATTTTAATTACTGTTGTCATCATTATTGAAAGATAATGTGCATTATAACAGGTATTTTATATGAATAATTATTTACATAAAGCTATGATTTTTTTATCTAAGGAAAAAAATATTAAATTAAATAATAAACTAAGCGCTATGATCTTCATTTTTATATTATTTTTAAAAATAATTTCATCAAGGAGGGTTTCATTAAATTGCAGTTTTAAAGGAATAACTTCAAGCGTGAATTTTAATTAAACTTCTGAATTAATTTCGATATTGAAATGTTCTGAAGCTGCATGGAAGTGAAAAAAGCAGCAGAAACAGATAACATAATTTTTTAAAGCTGACCAAATAAATAAATTTGATAAAGAACTTAAATGATTTAACTTTCAAACATTCCGAATTGCCCTGTTCCCAGTATTGCAATTTTGATTTGATTATTTCCAAATGCCCGTTCCAATGTATCGTTTAGGCTACATCTTTGCAATATCTTCGACCAACAACTTGTGTATCTAATTAATAGTTTGCATTTTTGTCCTCAATAATGCAGAACATAAGAATGTAAATTGCAGCCAGAATAAACCTAAACGTTTTTTGCAAATAAACTGCTTCAAATTCTTTATCAAAGTAAGAATAAAATTAACAGCCATGCATAAATACTCAACCAAAAATAGTATGTTTTGAAATACTACACAACTTTCTTTTACTACGCACTGCCCATGTTTTAAAGAATTCCCTTGAATAATATTATTACAGAAGAATAACCACATATTTTAATTTTAAGTTCATTTTTTTTATTTACGGATCAATTTATTAAAAATTCGGTATTTACTCATTTTGTTAAACAATTTTTCCTAAAATTTTGATTTTGTGATACTGTTATTATAGAATTCGCATCGAAAAATACCTGTCATACAAATATTTAGTAAGTTTCCACAGCAAATTACAGCCAAGGCGCACTTCATCCAAAGAATACACTGTTATAACTTGGCGATAGTTTAGCAAACGGTGCAGCATATTATAATCTCACCATGTACTTTCAATAATTTTACATTTAATATTTAATGATCGCCATTCAATGTTTTAAAGGGAAATATTCATTGGCTCATTAAATAAAATATTTTATAAATTATCAGTTGGTATCTGTGAAATTTTATTCTTTAATAACATTAAAAAGTCTAATAGAGTTGAAAATTCACAATGAAACCAAGCTTCGTACATTTAAAAAAAAATACTTGCATAAAATATTTTTCAAATAAATAAAACGGACGTTCATACACAAATTACTCGCATTTTGGATGAATTGTTCTAAAGTTCGATCTAAGATAATTAAATATACTTACAATAATCCTGTATAAAACAAAAGAGATAAAACAATTATAACATTTTAATACAATTCTAAACCATTTCTTTAAGATAAAATTCTGGTTGTTTTAATTTTTGAATGGTTCCGTATTGTAGCAAAAAGCCCAATGTATATACATTTTTCAATAATTATTAAATCAAACAAAACCTATGACGTCGTTTTTATATTGCCAATAACGAACAATTTTATTTTAAATTGCAAACGATATTTTCATCCGTGTTAAGTCAATGGAATCCATTAAAATAGTTATAACATACGATTGAAACATCGTACAAACTTAAAAATTATCACAAAAAAATTCTAATTTTTCAAGTAAAGTATTCTATAAATTTTATAAAACTACGTTTTGTAGTTATGGAGTATTACGTGTAAATATCGGAATTCTAATTGGTTTATAATTTTGTTATATTATATTTTCGCTTTTCTTCGTTGATTTTAACTGATTTTACTGTTGCCACTTCGTGAAACTTTGATGACGTACGCTAAAAAATGTCATAACATTCGAATGGAACATCGTAGAGACTTTAAAATAGTCGCCTTAAAATTCTTATTTTTTTAACTAACTATTCTGTGAATTTCAAAGCTCTGCGTTGTGTAGTTACGGAACCTATAATATACTGACAAACCAACAAAAAAACCAACAAACAAACACACATCCGGACGGATTTTGGAGATTTCTGCTTTATATATAAGATATAATGTTTTTGTATTAACGATTACAGTTCACTTACTTTGCACGTCATTGGACTCATTACATAATATTAAACATAATAGTAAATTACCGAACATAAACGATAAAGAATAAGTGTAGGTTTTAAATGTGAAATTAAATTTATAAATACTTTCGAAAACCCCAGTATTTCCTTAGAAATTAAAACATGTTTCCACTAATATTAATTGAAGCAATCACCAAAAGGTCAAGCGGGAAAACTTCTTTATTCAATTAGGTTTTTTTCCAGTTTTTTGTCTAAACATTCGAACAATAAAAACTCTTCACTTTTTAATAACTCCATTAAAAGTTTAACTTCACTTGGAGCTGATTAGTCACGAATTTGGAGAATTTTTATTGCGAGTTTATAAGGGAATTAAAACCGTGGTACTTCGGCTCTTTTAAAAGTCTTTTATAAGGTTTTGTAGAAGTGGAGAAATTGAAAAACTACTTTCAATTAAAATTTTCAAATATTTTTTTTTAAAGAAAAGTTCAAAGAATTTTAATCAATGGTTCTGTCGTATGAATATTTAGGGGGATATGTGCCGAGTGGTCTAAGTCCCAAAATTCCGATCAACTAAGACTAACCGGGAATCGAATCCAGATCATCAGGCACCGCAGTCCAGAGCCTTATCCGTTAAACCAGGACGACTTGAAGATGTAATAAACAGAAGACATGTTAAAAGAATGGGAAGTAACATAATTGAATTGTCATAACTCAGTTTCCATTTACGCAACCGGCATCAAATAGTGTGGAAAACCATCTTCTGAACGACTATTTTAAATTTGTTAGGTCGTTTTGTGAAGATGACTTGAATAGAAGCTGAAATTAGCAATATGACATCACACTGCTCATTTTGAGAAAGTACGGTTACTTAAATTTGAGTACGTCAACGGTAATTTACAATGCAATTGTACTCAAAGATAAAGGAGTAAATTCATGTACCCTTTTTTTAACAATGTAGATATATGATTTAGCTGAGTGAAAGGAATCCTATTTCAATAGGTTGCTTATTAATGAATTAAATTCCATGGCACTTAACGTTACACACAAATCAAGTTACAGACTTTAAATGCTCTCATCTCGGAACCATTACGCCATTTGGCGATCAACCCGCCTATATTTTATACACAATTGCCAAGTATATAATTGCGTGTTTTTGTTAGACCAGAACCATTATGGGTCCAAGACATATAAAATATCGATGTCTTATTAGCACGGACGTGGTAAGTAAGAATTCTCTAACTTTTTACGTGAATACGTCTCTGTGTATTGCCGGAAGCAATCGTAACCTAAAAAGCGACATTTGTAAAATTTCTCTAACGCCACGTGGAATCAGCCTATGGAGAGAAATGGCATCTTCGTGTAGAGAGGAAAGTGCGACGCTTAATCCATTAGCCCACTGACTTTCGGACCGCGCAGCGGAGTGTCGCGCTTGGCTGCAGTATACGCTTCCGTGGCATAACTCAACGTGACGATAGGTCGCGTCAACTAGGTTGGACATTTATTCACTCTCCCTCTGGCCTTTGTACAACGTGTGTCTAAAAGTATTCCCAAACCTTATGGTACAGTGCGGTATGTACCTAAACGATTTTTTTATTATTTTTATTTTATTTTAACGTTTGTAGTGTTATTTTAAGGAATGAAAATGAACAATTGTCACGGACATCTTCCAATTAAAATAACTGTTTCAGCTACCTTACTATTAAGATTAAAACTTGAGGATTCAAATTAGCTTTAAACTCAAATTCACGAGAAACGCATTTTTAACACTTTTGTTCGCTAAGGCATCCATGCAATGGCCTTATTTTATATTACAGAATTTTTATACTTAATTCAGTCCATCATGATTTATGTGTATATATGTCTGGTTTATAAGAACTCTGTGATAAAGTTCAGGGTCCATTTTATGAGTTTTTAAATTAGTATATTCTCTCTATGTTAGAGATATTGGTTAAAATCCTAGAACGCAGTTGTACGTTTTACATAATTTCTGAATAAAATGTCCAGCAATTTAAACTTCTCCCGGTCTATTTAAAAATAACAGAATTCTTTGGAATATGTGGAACCCATAAACACAGTAAGCGAAACATGATCCTGTATATATCTGGCTCTGAATTGTAAATCTATTCTAACTGCAGTTTTCAAATAAAGTATATTCCAAATATTGTAGGAATTATATTCACGTTTGTTCTATTTTATCTTGTAATTCAGCAATAACTGTTAGAACGGTTTTATATGGAAATATAAAGGAGAAAATATTCTTATATTATACCTATCTCAGTAGTTGGTATTCATTTGGTTATATTATCAACACTATAATATTGTACTTACATGTGAATATTCATTGCGCACTTTTAAATGTGCTATTAATATCTTACGTAGAAAAAAATATGTTTACTCAAATTCAAATAAAAAGAACGTGAGATTCTGGAAGAGATTTGCTTCAGAACTTTTTTGAAAATTCTATTAGATGTTCGAAAGTTGTGAAATAACTTGAGAGTGAGGTTTTGAATACCAATTCAATTCTATGAGGCAACGCGAGAGTTTTAAAATAATGTAAGCTTTAAATTATGAAGGAAACAAATGGGAAGAAAACATTTGACACACAAAATACTTTCAAATAAAATAGATGTAAGGAAGATTTTCCTTTTTAAAAGAGAACTTTTTATGTGGCGAAATATCCTAAGTCTGGGATCTAATGGGTCGCAGACTATTTAACAGCTTTTCGTTTATTTTCGTAAGTAAGAAGTTGTTTTTTAAAGAAATAAACTTGGATTCAAAGAACAGAAAGGCATTCAGAGAATACAGCGAAACCAAGAATATGAATAGCCTTAAGTATACCGGTCTACAACAGAGGCGACCTCAGTATCCTTTTATTAAAAAAGATTACAAAATCCTTAAATGTCATACAAGTTTTTAAAAGTAATAAATATTCTCTTCAAATTTCCCTTCAATTTTGAAGCCCGGAATTATAGCTTCAGCTTTTAACTAAGAACTCTTCGACATTTTTATGTAACCTACGTAAAAATACTCTCTCGTGTTGGAGAGATGGTACTAGATGATCGACTGTCAACCATAGAGTAATGATACAAATAAAGGAATATAAATGCTGATTTCCGTGTGTCCATCATTGAAACCACGTGATATGTGGAAATGCCAATTCATTCATGCCTTGGCGACTTTAAGAACTAAACGATATCAAAGTATTGTAATATGGTTTTGTGTTTAATTTTGTATTTAAATATCGTTTTTTTGAACGAGTGGCACAATTTAAGGGAGTTTAACAGATATATTAAGGAAATTTTTCTTACTTTGTAGTTTTGAAATAATTGCATTACGTTTTTATGTAAAACATTTACCACAAGCTAAGTTCTTTCAATTGTTATTTTGTATATTTCAATAAGAAAATAGGAATAATAAAACCTGAGAAATATAAAGAGTTTCGCTTCTTCGAGTATTGAACACAAATAAAATAGTTTCGTTTCGTTAATGAAGAGGAAATATTTAGCGAATATTGTTTGAAAATAAGTAAATACGTACATATATGTTAAAAAGTTGAATACTCCTTATCACCAAAAAAGAAGAAAGTGTGCCAAATTTGAAACTCCTGCAGATGTCTGTAACCACGTGATAACCACGTGATGTTGGTTTTTCTTTTCAATGTTGACACCGTGGCCTTACGAGAGTCTGGTATTAAAGGCGCTCTCTATGTAATATTACAACTCTCTGGTTGGTACCAAATGATCGACTATTCCCCCCCCCCCCTGTTCCAGAAGTCCCTGGTGAGTTATGCAACCAAATATTCTCGCACTCTCAAGAAACGTCTGCAGACTGAAGGTGCAACCGTTTCCTTGCATTATTATAGGTAAGGTTTCTGCATTTTATGCCTCTTTCCCCCAACAGGAAAATCCACGTTCCGGGTACATTAATTGTCAAAATCACAACGCAATGTCAATTATATTATATACGATCAAGCTAAAAGTAAATATTTGTAACCGGTCTAATATTAATGTAAATTCTAACGTTAATGTTAACAAACCAACTCTATTACATTTATACAATGTCCTGACGCCTATTGATCTGGTTCCAGCTCTGGTGTTGTCCTCGTCATCTGACCATGGTTCAAAAATACAAGGCAGTGTTCCCTGGTCTTTCCATCGTGATGGACCCCGATGCGTTGGCAATGGCTCACTGTGTAGCTCTAGGGCGACATTAACCAACCATTCTTCAACCACGGAGATAACACAAACAGAGGAGTTCATCACGATCCACGTAAAAATCTCTTCTCTGTACCAACTAACTCGTCGCCAGATGTCAGTGACAGGCGCAAAGAAAAGTGAGTTCATTCCGCCAAGAGAAGCGCTCGCATTAATGGAACGTCCATTTCCTCTTTTTGTTTGCGTTAGGCAGTCTTTTCTACTGGGGCACTTCGTTTGCCTTTTTATATATACACGTAACAACTATATATTACGTAACAATTATAAAAAGAAATGTGGACTTTTAAAAGTGCCCAAATGTCATTTTTTTTTGCTAATAGTGCACTTTACAATTTCGGCTATCAATGATTCATGTATTTTTACTGACTTAAAGCACGCTAACCAGTAAAAGAAAGTGGTTATCAATTCGACTGTTAAGTAGTGTTTTCACGTATGTTCGCGCAAGACAAATTTATATTTATTGAAAAAATATTCGGTTATCCTGCATTTAACTATCCGAAATTCTCAATTAACTGGAAAACAAACTGAAAAAACGTCAAACATTCTTTTGTTGTTGAATAGAAAAAAATCCACTTTAGCAACAAAAAAATGCAAAACATTGACTATCCGGCTGTTATGTATCCGGAGAAATAAATAAACTGGACTTTTTTTTTAAACTTTTCTCCGATTTAAAACTATTTACTTTGTTGGATAAAGATTTTACAACAATGAAATTTCGTTCACCAGGCATTTATTAAAACGGATAATCTCAAAACGGATAATCTCAAAAAGTTAGCAACAACTTGAATTTTCAGGTGAATAATAGCAAAAGGCGAATCCCCCCCCCCCCCCCTGTTAAATTAAAAACTAAAAAGGGAAAAATTAATAATCTTTTTAAAGTGTAGAAAACGACTTTAAGAAAAATGAGCTAGAAAGTAAAAAATAATTTTAATTTTACGAACAAGTTGAAAATTTTGAAATATTTAATATTACATTTATACTTATTAGAACTTTTTGAATTTGGTGCAAATTTACAAAACCCATACATAAATTTTGTCGCAAATTTTAAAACGTTGAAATACGTATAAAATTAATATTCAATAATTCCATTTTTTAATTTAAAAAAAAAATATTTTACTTGTTAGAGAGAACTTTCTTAAAGTCCGTTTTCCTTCTTTTTAAAGAACATTATATTATAATTAACATATGTTTTTTTGTTATATGTGTTTCTCAGTAACTGAATATACATAACGTTTATTTTTAGTGCAATTCTCTCTGTTGGTGAAAAATTATTTTTGATTACATTTTCAAATACTCCAGGCTTGTTTCCTGGAGAGTCCCCTGCTATTTGATCTCAAGATTTTCACCAGAACTTGGAGATTTGAGGTAGAAATACTCTTTCTGAAAACGAATTTAACCACTACTATTGTACTGAAAATATAAATTAAATACGTCATCGTTGCTTCATACAATTAGTTAACCATTATTTCATATGTAATAAAACATGCAATTTCATTTAATTTAAATATATAACTTAATAAAAAACTGAACTTATTAAAATTTAAAAAAGAAAAAAGAAATGTCGATGTTTTACTCAATCGAACTGACATTTACATCCATGCTTAAGAATATCTAAACATATTATTTTTCTTTAGCCTTAAAACTAAACGTAAATGCTTTACTTACAAAGGACTTATTAACACATATTTATCGACAAAGAACGCGTTCAGTTTTTTTTTATCTTTCGGATTTTCGATAACCAAGACGCGCCGTTAAGCCGGTAGGTGGCGCTTTTATCTATTAGTACAACGACCGTGTATGCTGCCATCATTAAACAACTTTCTTGGAAAACTTTCCCGCATAATTACTTCAATCAGAGTGAAAGAACTGTCACTTTTTACGAGTAATGAGGGATTTCAAAATCTGTATGCGTAATTTTATATTTTTTAATGTTTATTTGCTTTTCCAAATGTCAATTAGTACTTTAAAGAAAATAAATTGCACGTGTAAATTCAGGAGTATTTATTAATATAGTTTATAAAGCTCTTGGGTTTTTTGAACATTAAAAAAAAAAGAGTGGCCTCTTTTTGGATTCCGGACAAAACGTTACACGCTTTTTACATTATGTCTCGTTCCTAAGATGACATGACGTTTGATACCGTTAGAGGAACGTGAATTAAATGCAACGCCTTGAACGTGCGGGACACAGATATGGGCCGCAATGTTAGATGAAACATCTTGTTCATCTTCCTTCTGTGGGTTACGTTTTCGTTTGGTGAACAATTCATATTTCTGATGATATGATGCTTCACTTAAATTCCTTCTGGCAGTGCTCCGATACAGCGAAGGTAAAAAAAAAATCAGCAATAAATCTTCGTGAAAGTTGTGAAAGTACATGTTTTATGCAGGAAAATTCAAAACCTCAAAACACACGCAGGTTTATAAAGGTATTTGGAACAACATGACAAGTTTCGTGAAGTTTTTTATAAAGCTTTTATGTTGATTTTATTTCTGGGGACCACATTTTTTGTGCCCCATTGCATAAATCTTTTCCCTATTGTTTCAATTAATTTTTGTAAACTTAAAAATGACTTCCACCAGAATTACACGCAAATCTGAGATAAAAACATCCGGTAATTTACATAGTATTAAACCATTACTTAAAAGCTCACAAATGAGCAACTAATCTCCAAAACAAAGTTGCGGTAAATATCACCAAAGGGAGAAATTCCAGAAACCCTTTCTTTAATTATTTAATGACACTACAAAACATAAATCTTACTTTTTGCGTAGAAAACAATAAAGGATTCGTCAGTTGACGGGTCTTTTACTAATTATATTGTAAGACACAATTAATACATTTGGTGCAATTAGTAGCTGTGGATGGCGTTTTTTGGCGACAGTTTCATTTGTTTGTGATACATTGTCGGATGTGGGGATATACTCTAAGGGTTTTGCAGTTAATGATTTCGAAGAAATGTTTCATCGGCAATAGAAGACGATGAGTCTTAATTCGTCCTAATATGTCTGCTGTTGGTGTGGTTTTTCAGTTGAACTAACGTTAAACTAGCACTAGAGCGCATTTGAGCTGCACAGTGGACTATTGGTGACGATTCATGACCTATCTCGAAAGTTTTTTCTGCTATTTGGTTTGGTTAATTAACGTCGCACTACAGCTGCACAGTGGGCAATTGACGACGGTTCGTGACCTATCTCGAAAGTTTTTTTTTTTTGGTTTTTGGTATGGTTACTTAACGCCGCACTAGAGCTGCACAGTGGGCAATTGACGACGGTTCGGGGCCTATCTTGAACAAGATACACGGGAACTGGGATGGTTTCAGAAAGTAAGGGCAAAGGCTCCCGTTTGTAATTTCAGTTGGTTTATTGAAATAACGTCGCACTAGAGCTGCACAGTGAGCTTTTGGCGACGGTTCAGGCCTATCTCGAAGGAAAGACCCGGGAACGATACCTGAACTGGCACCTAACGCCTTCAATAGACGTCGGGACTTTGGACCCCGATTATATTTATCGTGCACCAGTCCCGTGTACATGCCGATAATTTTTGTGGATGTTCTGGACGACATTCTTAGTATTTTCTGGAGAAGCTGGCAACCCTCCTTCTATCTCAAAAGAAATACCCGGGAACACTACCACGTATTTTTGAACCATGGGTCAGTTGACGAAGTCAATACTAGAACTAGTACTCGTCACAACCTTAATATGGGGCCGAACATTGAACCACGGTGGATTTATCGTGCCCCCGTCCCTTACACACAGCGAATATATTTTGACAATCCGAGCTCATAATCAGACTTTTGTGGGTTTCTAATATCGTATTGTGAGTTAGATTTTTGTACTCTGACCGCTTATTCATGGCTTATAAGTCCAGCAAACTCGTAATTGGAGGTTTGGGAGTTTTGTTCTTAATCGTCAGCCAGAAATTTTTCCTTGTAGTGGAGACTGGTGCACGTGAAATCCGTCGTAGTCCAAATTTTACCATGCCAACATCAGATGAGTATGGTGTCATCTCAGGTTCCGATAAGTGGTGGCTGAATAGTTAGGGGTCCGGACAACACTTCTGACGGACACGGATTCGATATCTAGCATGCGTGTAGCGATTTGGTAATCAGAGAGTTGTCAAACTCGTTCCTTTCAAGACCAAACAATATCCTCATCTGATGCACGTTAAATCTGATCGTTGGGAATGTCCAATATCTTGACGCCTATTGAGGTTGCTTTGGATGCGATCTCAGGTATTGGCCTCGTCATCTGACCATGGTTCAAATGTACGAGGCAGTGTTTCCGTATCTTTCCTTCAATATAGATCCTAAGCCGTCATCTATATCCCACTGTGCTGCTCTAGCGCGACGTTATTTCAACCAACCAACTCGAATGAGTACCGTTTCCTTTGACATAACATTGATAAAAAAAATATTTTCCAATTATCTGAATATTTGCAATTTAGTTTATCTATCATAACGCAATATATAAACTGTAATAAATATTTTACATTTGGAATAGCAGTTTCTAAAATTTTATTTTTAGTATGTCGTCACCCAATTTGAGGTACAATTTTGTATAATTATATGACAAAATCAAAAGAGACTTTAATAGTAATTTCCAAAAAATATATTTCATGATAATACCTTATTTGTAATACTTTTAACTATATCAATGAGCTCAATAAAATTCAGAAAATGAGCACTGAATGCTAAATAGATAATTTTATGTAAATAAATATTTAAAACCGTGTTGACACAACATTAATATCAAAAGGCAAGAACGATAAAATTTGAACTTATCCATTTTGTTTCGCCGATTGCATGCAAATTTAAACGGAACATTCAATACCTTTGAATATTTAGAACGCATGTATGACTACAAAATCACGTTTCAGTTTTATGAATAATTATTTTGAAAATCCTTATCCTTTTCATAAAATATATCTATTATTTACCCAATTCTAATATTTACCGAAGCTTTCTGTGTTTAAAGCAAATGTTATTCTATTTATACTCTTGTTTTGGGGGATCCATTTTCGAATTCTTACACACAAAAGTGAGAGTACACATAATTGTTTTGTGTATTTACCTTTCTGGCACACGTAAAGCTTATTAAGAAAAATTACGCCTAAATAAGACAAAACATGTCATGAATTGGTTTTTTGAGTTTAAATTTTGAGCATTTATTTTGATGTAAATCAAGCAGAGCTGAATCTTTTATACGTCTTTCGCATTTTACATACGGTATTGAATTCAGTAATAAAGCGTATTTAAATTAAATTTTTGTAAGGTTTGTGACAAAGATTAGTCTCCAGTCTTTTAAATAAAACATTGTTTCTGACATATCTAAGTCAACATGAATTTGTAATACTAATAAAAGTCAATATTATTACAACGATTTTAATTTTCTTTTCATATTGCAGAATGAATTATTTGCCAATAATAAAATAAAGAGTTTGTGTGTGAACAGCAACATCAATTTCCTTATCACATAAAAGTTTCCAAATTTATATATAAATGCTATTCATCCTTCAGATTTTCTCCTGAGACACGGAATTATAGAATATCATTTAGTATTTTAAACGAATATATTATACTAAGTTTTCAGATGCATTTTTTTAAATTTCCATTTAAAAAGTAGTCCAGTCATAGACTATTTGAGAGTTGTCGCCGTGGATCGAGGTTTCGCATCCAACGTCGTTCACGAGGCTCTACACAAGCTTAAAAATTTACTTAAAAATTCTAAATCTATCTGAACACTCTAATGCATTTGTTGCTTTGCCGTATTATCCCCAGATCAGCCATAACATTTCTAAAATTCTCAGTAAATTATACATGGGTTCCATTTTTTCATCTATCACCGTCACACAACTTAAAGACCCTGTTGAGGTCCTTAATAATTGGGGCATATATAATAACTCATGTGAATGTGGTATGTCATACATTGGTAATACAAAGATGGCATTAAGATTTCGCAGTAAGGAGCATCAAGCACATACTGTCAAACAAGAAATTGAAAAATCCTCCATTGCCAGGTATTCTTGGGAACATAATCATATATTCAATTTTTTCTAACCCACATTTAATTTTCATATCTAAATCTCCAGTCAAACTTGATTTCCTGGAGGTTTGCTGTCACGATATTTCCCGCTTTTTGCCACACAATAGTTTACTCCAACCGATTGATATAGTTTTTGTTCTTTGGCAACACTTTCAATTATGGGTTTATTTTCATTTTGTTCTGCGCACTCAAGGAGAGTGAAGACCATATATATATATATATATATATATATATATAAGGTGTGCTCGTACTCGCGCTGCCTGACGGAAGGCGGAGAGAGCAACTATTTGACGTCATAGTGACGCCTACTTCGCCTTCTGTGGGCGTGTCTAATGCTCTAGTTTGAACCAATGGCAAGGCTGAACTAGATGCGGGCGCGTTGTTTGATGGTGCTGCCATCTATTCGTTTTTTTGTGAACTATTAAAAAGTGATAAGCTAACTTTATTTAGTTACTTTTACTGCATTTTATGAGTTTAAATTATATTTTAAGGATTGTATTTAGTATGGAAAAATTGCAAAAGAGTTGCTTAATAAATTAAGCGTATTAAAATAATATTAGCTGCCACGAGAGCATGTCCATGAATTTTGAAAGAGTAAAATAGTGGTCGGAACTATCCGGTTAATCCATTTGTATTGGACATATTAAATGAGTTACAATTTCAATCAAGTAAAATACGGGGACATAACAAAACAAGGACGGATTAGTAGTGAAGTTACCTGAACACAATTATTTACAGATATTTACATTATTTTGCTAATTAAAAATTAAATCACCAGTTGTTACCCAACCGGGATCGAACATAAGTAGCAATGCTTGAAACACACAGCCAATGAGAATGATCAAAAACCGATAGTAAGGCGAAGCTAAAATGATGTCAAAAGTAAGGCGGAGCTAAAATGACGTCATTTAGTTGCTTTCCTTGCCCACTTTCAAAAAGCGAAAAACGAGCGCACCTTCTATATAAAGTCTTTACTATCCTTGCTGCGCACTGACTTTTTCAATTCTGCTTATAAAGATATTTTCATATCTTCTGAAACATGCTTAGATTTTATGTATTTTTATTGCGTAGTTTTAACGTTGTATTTGTATTTTGATATATAATATACAATTTGTAAATAACGTCGGTTTTGTTTATTCATTAATTTGTTTTTTAATTTTCTTGTGTATGCAATTACTTCTCGTTTTTATTAAATTCAATTCAATTCTTTAAAGAAGGAGGGTGATACCGCGGGTCGCAGCTAATTTTTAATAGATATGTAATGTTTACTCTTGATAAATAAATATTTATGTTCAAATTTACAGAACTTGTTTTTTGATGGCTAGAACATTTTATTATTCTAGAAATACTTCCATCGAGGGTTTCGCATCCACCACAATAGACTTTCATTTGAACTGTGTGACGTTTGAACCTCTAAAACTACAGGAAGGAGTTTATTTGAACCTATTTGTTGTCTGTAGAATTGTCAATAATTCGTAATTACATATAAGTAACTATTTTGGCATGTAACGTTTTTAAGCAATGAGGGAGAACATCATATTTCTTGGCGCAAATAACTTGAAGCAGTGTAGTGACTTTTTTATGGGATATGTACGTACATTTTTATATATTTCAGAACTTGTCATGTGGTTTAAGGAAAACTCCATTAGAGCTCCGTCAAGCAATCACTTCACATTTTTTTTTACCATCAAAATTATTTATATATGTTATTAACGTAAGGAGTCATTTAAACTTTTTGTTATAATGACAAGGATTATAATTATCTTGGCTAAACTTTTGATTATATAATTACTAAAACTTTTTATTAACTAAAATGTCAAACCTAATTGAACTAGTATATGCTAATCCGTCTGGTGCTTTCAAATAATCTTGACATCAAACTGGATAAAATTCTACGAAATAACAATCTGTCCATCAAACATTGTGGATGAAAAAGAAGTGGATGCGTCAGAACAATGCGAGATTTTTTTTGCGCGAAACATCAATCTAACATATTATATAAATAAGAATCGGTCTTCAACGAAAACCTCGTTAACGAAAGGAAGATGCCACTATATCCCATCGACACCCCGCACATGATTTATTTTATTCCAAACTGTTACGTGCTTAGGCGCTTAATTTCCAATCGAACAAGACTAAATTCATGTCAATCGTTCTATTTATCACGGAGTTCTAGTGTCGGATTCGGGTCCACCTAATAGCATAACATAAATATTTTTTCCTGACTCCCCATAAAGCTACATTAAAAGACTTTTCCCATAAAAAAAATTCCACTAACATTTTATGAAAATGGCACACGGTCACAGCTATAGATTCGACTCTGGTTAAATGACTTCTGTGACGTCTCTTGATTTATTTAGTTTCTAAAAGCCTATTGGTTGACTGGCTGAAACTCATTTGTTGATTCGCTAAAATCCGTACTCATGGGCGTTACCTATCCGCCAACTAAACGTAGCCAGACTATATCAAATTCTACAAAAATATCACATGAATTTTAGTTTGGTTATTAGTAAGTGATTACAATCAACTCTGCAGTTATCTAAAGATAAAAAATTATATAATGTTTATTTTCTGCATAAGACCTACATTATATTGTATTTATTGCAAAAAACACAAATCATTTCCTATTATACCACTTTTCGAAAAAAATAAACGTGAGAGTTCAATATGAATGGTTGTTGCTATATTATCGAAATCGAGTTAAACGCTTCTTAACACGAGAATTAGTCATAGAAAGTAATGTGCTTGGGTTTTTATAAGTAAAGCATGACACTGTAGAGCGACGAACTTAATAAAAAACTAACTTACCCCTAAATGTTTGTTTTTTGGCCTTTAAACAACCTCAATAGTGAAACGACTTCTACCGGAGCATTGGCGTCTTGGAGTTAAACTTAGGGGGAATTATTTTTTATAATTTTTTATCGGTTTCTTTCTAATTGAAAGCACGTGAAGTTCTTTAAAAACAATTAGGAACCGTATGTAAGAAATTCCATCTTAAGCAACTCTGTAAAAAATACAAGTTCTAAACACAAAAAGGGCTGGCCATAAAAAGTAGTGCAATCTAATATATGGCCAAGTTTGATGACAACGGAAGTTGATGCTAGTAAAATAATTGTCTGTTGTGTAGAACAGTGCTTGTAGAACTTGGACATAACGTTTTTGAAATATATAAATATCCTGAGATGGAGCAGGACGACTTAATTCGTCCATAAATTTATAGTTTTTCTAGCAATACGCATAAACATTAAAATCATAAAGATATTATTAAATAGTTTTCGTAAACGATTTTACATAGAAAATAAATTTTACAAATCGACATTTTGCTGATCAATTTTTAGCATCAATTAAGTATAAATAATAATAAATTATATTTGTTTTGACGACCCAGATGCGTGTAAAATCAGCGTATTTCTCTTATATTTATTTACATTTGAATGTAAACAGACATGCAGACAATAACAGACAATAACATCCTTGAATTCGTATGTTAATAACCTAAAAAATATTTTAATCTTCATCGGACTAATAATTATATGAAATACTGTATATTATTTTTAGCCACGAAATAAATTATATATACACCTACTGGCAGTTCAGAAACAAGTTATAGACGGTATTTGAAATTTTATTTTACAAATGTATTATTTTATTTTTTAACTGTAACTATAACTCAATATATGTGTTTACACACTGTAAAAATAGGTACTTAGAAATGTGTACCTGAACCTACTCGTTTTTTTTAGTACAATAACATCGTAAATGAGCTACGACGCACTAAAATCTAAGTAACCGCACTTTTTCAAAATGAGCAGTGTGGTTTAATATTGCTAATATCAGTTTCTGTTCAAGCCATCTTCACAAAGGGAACTGACAAACTTGAAATAGTTGTTCAGAAAATGGTTTTCCACATCATTTTATGTCGATTGCTTCAATGGAAACTGAGTTATAACAACTCAATGATCTTACTCCCCATTCTTTTATCACACCTTTTTAACATTTATTATGTTTAATACTAATTTAAGTCGCTCTGATAGTTTAACGGATAAAGCTCTGGACTGCGATGCATGAGGATCTGGGTTCAGTTATCGGCAAGTATTGGTAGCAATTGTCCATATTTATTGAAAATGATTTCTGAAGGCAAGCTATGTAGGCAAGTATATACTCTTTTTTATTAATTTATACTCATTGTACTTATTTTTGAGTACATGTCTTTTTCAAAATTGAAACTTATAAATTCAGAGCAATAATAAGCATTGCTCTGAATATATAATCGATTATTATTCAGAGTATATTGGAACGGAAAAAAGAACCCCCCCATCCAAACGTGACATCATTTGTCGGCAGCTCTTATGCCCTACAAGCGTCATAAGATATATTTATGCAACTGATAATTAGAAATCTATGTGTAAGATCCAATCTACACTCAGCCATTGTTTTTTACTGCCAAAGTTAAAACAGCAAACTTTCACACAAAATACAACATCTAAACAAAGTGCTAACGCCAAATCGCCTTATACGCCATTGGTCGATAACATCGTCTGACTGCAACGTATTTACAACGTTCCATAAACGTTCGTACAATCACTAGCAATCCCACATTCACTAATGAACCTATGGCAGAAGTCTCGTTCAAAGAGGCATTGAAGCGCGACGAATATGTGTCCCAATTAATAGCCTACCATCTTCTATTCGCGCGTTTTGTCTATATAATCGTGTTTAGAACTCTACAACTCGGTTGCAGAATCGGATTGGATTAGAATTAGCCCAGAAAGAATCGATTCGTTTCATATTCAAACAAGAATCGATTATGTGAACGTCTTTCGATTCAACTATACTTGTGAAGGTTAACCTAGAGGACCCAATGGTTATCCTATTTGCATAGAAAATAGTTCCATGCCAGTTATTCTTTCATGGACGAATGAATTGTTCTGTAACTATTACAACTTAACCGAAACTGTTACATAGCATATTAATCCAATATTTAAAATGCGGTATTTTCATTAGTTGGCAAAATTAGATACATCTTTAATAATGAGGTTAAGATTTGTGTAAGCAAAATATGTTAAATCTATGATAGGCCATAGTAAGAGTACAATTCGAAAATGTATCTCATTCGTAACATGAGCAAAACGTATTTCTTCCATTCCAATACAGAATACAGTATTCAATACAGTATGGAATTCATTAAAATAAAATTTTAGTTCAATAACAAAATGCATGATATTAAAATTGAATTAGAAGCATTAATGGTCTTTCCAAACTCTGTCTTATCCAAAAACAATGTTTCAAAAGTTGTTGTTTTATGCAGCTATGCAATACAGAGTGGCCATCAAATAAGCTCGCATGTTTAAAGGTATCATATATACACTGCTAAAAATAGAAGTCAAATATACTCATTTTTGAGTACATTCGCTGCTTATCATAACTCCGAATACATAAGTTTCATTATGGAAAAAGACATGTATTCAAAATTGAATACAATGAATAAAAAGAACAGTTACTTGCCTACACAGGCTGCCTACATAAATCACTTTCAATAAATATCGACAATTACAACCCACACTTACCGGGAATCGAACCCATATACTCAGACACAGCCGTCCAGTGCCTTATCCGTTGTACTATCAGGACGATGTGAAGAATTTATAAATAGATGCCATATTAAAAAAATGTGCCAAAGAATGGGAAGTAAGATAATTGAGTTGTCATAAATCAGTTTCTATTTAAGGAATCGACATCAAATAATGTGGAAAACCATCATCTGAACAACTATTTTGAATTTTGTACGTCGCTTTGTTAAAATGGCTTTGGCAGAAGCTGTATTACCAATATTAAATCACGCTGCTCATTTTTGAGAAAGTGCAATTACTTAAAGTTGGTTACGTCATCGCTCACTTAAGATGCAGTTATGCTCAAATAAAAACGAGTATGTTGAGGTACTCATTTTTAAGTACCTTTTTTTTACAGTCTCACTTTTTTAGTCCCGCGATATTTTTAATATGCGCACAACTTCAACTTCTATGATTTTTTTGCATCCCCACGTGTGAAAGGACTTAGGGGAGAAAAACTCCGCCGTTGTTTCCACACCCATTATTGGACGCTTACGGGGCTCACTTAAGGGGACTTAACGAAGAAGAACTCCTTCTGCCGTTGCCCCCAATTAGAAAGGGATTTCAATTCTCGCCCTTCGACTTGACACGTGTCGTCGAGAAATGTCGTCTCATTCTTTTACGAAGCCTTGAAAAACTTTCGCCAATTTTTGATTTGTTATTTTTGGTCCAATCAACAAGAAATGAATGCTGGGAACCTGTATAACGACGCGTACGACTTACTCTCCAAAAAACGTTATATTTCAAATTTAAAAAAAATTATATATAAAAATATATTTCAGATTTGTTTTGCATAAACATATGTTATATTACACTCTAAAATATATGCTTAAAAATGAGTATATGGACGTACTTGTAATGTACAATTGCATCGTAAATGAGCAATAAAGATATCAAATTTAAGCAACCGCAATTTCACAAAAATGAACGGTATGACTCAAAATTGCTAGTATTAACTTATGTTCAAGCCCTTTTAACAAAGCGACCTGACAAACATAAAATAGTTGTTCAGAAGATGGTTTTCCACATTATTTAATGTCGATTACTGAAATGGAAACTAAGTTCTTACAATTCAATGCTTACTTTCCCTTTTTTGGCACACCTTTTTAACATTACTTCTTTTTATAACTTCTTCGCGTCGCTTTAATAGCCGAACGGATAAGACTGTGTGGACAGCGGTGCTGCAGACATAGAATCGATTCCCAATAACTCTAAGTTGTATTTATTGAAATTTATTTATGAAGGAAGCCAATGTAGGCAAGCGACTCCTCTATTTATTCATTTTTCCTCATTTTTGAGTATATTTCTTTTTTAAAAATGAAACTTATGTATTCGGAGCTATGATAAGCATAGAATGTAATCAAAAATGAGTACATTTGACTTATTTTTGAATACCCATTTTAAACAGTGTATATATAAGTATTATGCTACGTTACATAAGTATATGGAAACTAAATTATACAGGAAAGTAAATGATTCATGAGTATGCATGGTTTTTCTAAAATATTTTATTTTTTAATCAAAATTAAGTTGTTTTTGTGTAAATTAATCGATTTTATATTCAGTTGGAGTGGGATATGACCTGGAGGTGAGAATTCACATACTATGAACTAAAAAAATAATAAACTAAAGTCATAAAAAAAATATTAATTGATTTATCTTGGTATCGTTTTATTTTAAATAAAAATATAATGTTTAAAGACTTGTTTCTTGATATTTATTAATTAAGATACTTGGGACTCAAGTGTTAGTCTTTTGGGGTTTTTTTTTGGAAAAATTTAGTTTGTATAAAGGTTATTTTTTTTAAAGAAGCATATTTTTATTAGTAAAAATGCAAGAATAAATTTTAACCTTGCAAGTACAAGTAAGATTTCTAATAAAGAACCTTTTATCATTTTTATAAATGTTAAGAATATCAAATTAATTTTATATTACAATTCTAAATTTTACTTGATTACATCTTTTTTTGTCTGTCTATTTGTAACTTTGCTTATCTTTTTATGTAGCTGTTCTGCTACTTGTTTGTATATTTATTGATGAACCTAAGTAGTCATTTTCCCAATTTTCCGTGAAACTTTTTCAGTCATTTTCCCATTTCCCAGTATTTTTTGTGAAACTTGATAGTCATTTTCTAATTTTCTGTGGGAGCCGAGTAGTCATTTTCTAAATATGAAACCTGATTAGTCATTTTCAGTTATTTTCCTAATTTCCTGTGTAACCTTAATTATAGTTCTATTTTCTGTGTAACTTTAATAATTATTCTATTTTCTGTGGAACTTCATAGTCATTTTCCTTCTGTGGAAACTGAGTAGTCATTTTCCTAATTTTCTGTGAGATCCGAGTAGTTATTTTTCCAATAAGAAACCAGATTAGTCCTTTTCAGTTATTTTCCTAATTTCCTGTGTAACTTTAAAAATAATTCTATTTTCTGTGTGACTTTAATAATTATTCTATTTTCTGTGGAACTTCATAGTCATTTTCCTTCTGTGGAAACTGAGTAGTCATTTTCCTAATTTTCTGAGGAACTGGAGTAGTCATTTTCTAAATTTTCTGTGGAACCTGCGTAGTCGTTTTCCAAATTTTCTGTAAAACCATAAGAAGTCAACTAAAAAATACTTCATAGTCTAAAGTTTTTTCTCTTGTTTTTTTTAGATAGAATACAAGTAACATTATAGATAGCTCAATATACGTGTACACTGAAACAGACAAAACAACTGCAAATAAAATCATCACAGAGATGGACCCATATCCAAATGGGTCCATCTCTTCTATTCCTAGATTGAAACAAAAGTTCCACCGCATTATTTAAGTGGTCCGATTCGAATCGATTTTGCCTACCGGATGATAAATCGTCTGCTCTGGAACGAACGGTTCTGATGTCATCCATCAAAGAGTCCATTCAGTCCATGTAAGGACACTTATATATAGAAAAATACGTTATGAAACGCATGAAGATGGGAATCCGTGCGATGGATTGTGTTTACGTTTGATCAACTGCTAATACTGTTTATTGGGGATCGTCAGATGCATGCTTGTCAATGGGGGTGGGGGTGGATCTTCCTGACAACAACAGTGCTATGTTATACACCACAAAAAGCATAAGTGGCGCATGTCGTGGTACAAATTTAATCTCGCAGATTTTTTTTTTAGGCCAAAGGTGGCCAGTTCTCTAACAAAAAGAACTTAAATCCGGAACCATTTTGATAAATGTCAAAAACATGAAGTCGATCTAATGAGTAAAGAACATAATTTATCAAACTAAAGAACAAGCCGTTCTTCTTTCCTTTAATAAAATAATCTGTTTTTAAAAAGAAAAACCAACTTTAGGAAAAAAGCTCTAAAAAGTAAAAAATATTTTTTTGTTTAACGCACATGTTTGTTTAACGAACATATTAATATTTTACTTATTTCAAATTTTTGAAATTGGCGCCACAATTAGGGTATGGACTTTGTAAATTGGCACCAACTTAAAAAAAATTTAATGAGTTATATACTAACAATAAATATTTAAATTTTCCAACTTTTTTGTAAAATTAAAAATAAAATTTTAATTTTCAGCACTTTTTATTAAAGTTAGTTTTCTTTCTTTAAAAAAGATTATTTTATTATTCTCTTTTTAGTTATTTAATTAGCAGGAGGTTTCGATACTTCTTAGTGAATATTTGCAGGGGCTTCTCCCCTTGCACAATTATTCACCGAGAAACTCAAGTTGTCGCTCACTTTTCTCCACGTTTCGGATCCGGTTCAATAAATACCGGGTAAACAAATCTATTTTGTCCCAAAAATGTATATTGTTATAACAATTCCTATCCAACAATGAAAATATTTTGAAATCGTCGAAAACGATTAAAAAATCTGATTAATCGATATTTCCAGATAAATAACAGCCGAATAACCAATTTTTTTTTAATATTTTAACCAAAGTGGATTTTTCTCTATCTAAAAAAATAATTTTTGAAATCGAACACTATTTATTTTCAAACAGTCTGGTTAATTATAAATTCTGAATAGAGTAAATGATCGCATAACCGGATATTTGTTACAAAAAGGTAAGAAAGTGTGACATCCCCTTTCCGAAAAAAATTATCTAAATATCTGAATTAGAACAGAAATCATGAGCGAAATTACTCTATTCAGAAAATACATAATAGTCGAGTTGAGAACCAGCTACTTAGCGCGCTTTTTTAAATTGGTTGGCGCGCTTAAGTTGGTTAAAGATTAATATGAACGTGTAAACAGTTCGGTGAATCTTAGGATCCACAGAGTAAATATATATAGTTTTTAAAACGAGAGGACAAACTTTTATTTATCATTTAAAAGAACTGGTAAAAAATAATCGGCTGTTCGAATTCTCGGCAGGTCCTGCTCTAAGCAAAAATTTGCGACTGCCCAACCTCTCCAAAATATCATGACTGGAAATAAAAAAAAAATCACGATTACCCAAGTAATTAAAAAAAATAACGATTGCAAAATTAATCGGGAAAAAAATTACAACTGTAATTTCTTAGAAAATTTACGAAATTTTAAAATTATTTATTATTCACGAAATTTGTGATTGTCACGACTGCCGGTTAGAATAGGCCATATTCTGGGGAAAGAACAAATCTAAGGAAACTGTTCTGTCCGAATGAACGAAAATGTCACATCCCTTCTTCAAGTGCAAAAGATTAGACACAAGTTTTCTCGGTGCATCTTGTCGATCAGTATCACGGCCCCTATTGTGAAATGTACCACTTTGGTTTAGAATGTTACATGTGGTGTGATCCACTGTAGTGAGTGTATAGTAGCAACGGGCGTGGTTGCAATAAACAATGCATTCGTGTTATTGGGAATCTATAGTTAGCTTTGTGATCATCCTGAAAGCACTTCGATCTATCATTGAGGTTTCTTGACAAGATTACGTCAATTGCAGTGGGTAATAAACAATCAACATTCTTGTCGCGGCGCCTTTTTTGAACTAAAATTTGCCCACGACGGTAAACCCTAAGTAAAAGTATTACTAATCATAAGTAAGAGATAAAAATAAATAAACTCGTTAATAACAATATCACCCGATCTTATCTTAACTTATCTTCACTAGACTTCGACTATCAACTGACTGACTGAATCGATCCGGCACCGCTTGCTTATATATTTCGTCCGCAAGATATTCCAGAACAATCGAAATCTGTCGTGAAAGGTCTACGATGTATCTGATTCTTAAGGGAATGGAACTAAAAGGAGGAGCTCTCTTAGGTTCAGCCTTTTCGAACCACTTCACTGTCTGTCATTGCTCTTACGGCTATTGCTTCAATGTAAGAGCAAAAGCCGTAATAACCTTCACAAGAAGTTTCAACTAATCATCTGTTATGGTATATAGAATTGTTATTACTGAAATAAGATCCCTTTGCAAAGTCGACGGTTTACCTCATAGTTTTAAACATAATTTATTTAGCGAGTTTTGAAACATTTTCCTTTTTCTTGGGCGCATTTTGAAGTTTCTAACTGCCCAGTTACGCAACATTATGGTAGTTTGATTATTTTTAGACATGGGATAATTTTTATTTTTAGACTTACACTTTGGGAATCACTGAGAGTATATATATATATAGAGAGAGAGAGAGAGTATAGAGAGAGAAAGAGACGGAGAGAGAGATTCTGCGCCTCTTACACGGGCAAATCTTAACAAGTGAGGATTCAAAATAAAGATAATTTCTCGAAGCACTGACAAATCGCACACCGTTCGTTCATCTCATAAAAAACAACGGTTTGTTTAAAAATGCGTATAAAGGAATGATTTCTGTCAGAAATATCTTGAAAAAAATATTTTCAAAATCAAACTAGAAAATGCCTTTGTTGCTCAGTTAGTAGCGTACAGGACTTAGTAACAAAAGGTCGAGGGTTCGAGTCCTAACGAGGGACACTCAATTGTTTTTAATGTACTTGCCTTAACGAGCTCTCCAGCAAAGCGGGGCCTAGTAGCTAGTTGTATAGAATTTCAGAAAGATTGGGAGAAGGGTGGGGGAATTATTAAAAGAGGGATGGGGGGAATAGTGCCCACCAGAAAGGGCGTCACTGTGACTGTAACCGTCTCTCTTGGGGACCATCCTGGCCCCTCCCACTTCAGCTGCCGCCCCCGCTCCAGAAAGTTTTCGGAAACCGACGCAGAGCCGCCGGGCGACGCGATTGGCCGCGCGCCCCTGAGGAATGCCTATATAAAAGAAGGGGAGCGATGCCGGATCCTCTCCACAAAAAGTTTCAGTTATCGTTTGGCAAGCGCTTTCTTCGAAGGAACAACACTCGCTCACTCTCGTCCCCCTTTGAAGTCGCCGTCTCTCTCTCTGACAAGTGTTCGAAGTATAGGTGAGTCGTTTGTTCGATTTTTTTTTTAGATTTGTGTGAGTTCGCTTCACTATCTGAGGGTGGACGAAAAGTAATATTCGGATATATCGTCAGTTTGACCGAAAATAGCGCGATTTTGATTTTGTAAAAATAAAGTATCTCTCTCTCTCTAGTTTCATTCTCCTTTTCCTATTTTTAATTCTTTTACATATATATATTTAAAATTTCAGATTTAACCCACTGACATTCATGCGATTTTTTCAATTGTAAAGTTCTTTTCACTGTTTGGAAGTTTAAATATTTTTTTTCTAGGCGTGTACTTTTATTTTTTTACTATAAAGTTTTAATTCATTATAAAGAGACATTTTTAAAAATGTACCTCAAACAATTAGATTTAAAAAAAATATTGTAAAATAGAGTATTTTCATGAATTTAAAAATTGAGTGCATTGATGGAAAAACTGGATATTCCTAAACGTGATATCACTTCCATGAGCGTCGGAGGGTTAATGCATTTGGGGAACATTAGAAAACCTTTTCTACTGAAATAAACAAACAAAATTAAGAAAGTAAGGTGTAATGAATATAGATAATATATTTTTGCTGTGTAAAAAAAACTTAGGGCTTCGATATTTTGATGTTCTAAAATAATTTTTGAATTGTCATGATACCCCCCACACACATACTCCACAAAAGGACGTGTCCTTTCCACTTTCATGAAAAGCGACTTTCCTCAAAAATACACATGATTTTTTTAAATAATTTTTAATTTTAAATAATCTTAATTTGTTTCTATATTTAAAAATATTTTTAAAATTTAAAACATATGTGGAACTTTTGAACGCCATCTTTGCTAAACTAAATAGTTTTTAAAAAATGTGTTGGAAATATAATTTTACATTCTATGAAAATTAAATAAAATTCAAGTATAAAATAGTGTTTGTTGCTATGTATTATTCAAGTATTAAATATTGTGTTTTTTGCAGACAAATTTATTAATTTCACAGAAATAATATCGTATTAATCTTAAATTGATTTTAATTATCTAAGGTATTTTAAAATAATGATATTCTGATATTTTCATATAATATAATATGAGTAGTCTAGATGCTGATGAAGCTGTAAGCACGAAAATCTGTCAAAACTCAGTTGTTGCTAGAATCAAAATACAACAATTTTTCACTAAAATACGTGTTTTCACACTACTGAATTAAGCATAAATATTTTAATTTTCACGTAACTTGGTTTGCAACTAGTTACGTCGCCATCTAATTTTGGTTTCAGTAGCGCAAGCCGCTATGTCCACATTCCAACCAATCAGAAATCAAAATATAGCTGACGCTTATGTTCAAGTTTGCTGGATATAGCTACTTTTGTTTCTGACAACTTCATATTTGAGTTTATAGTATTGAAAAACGATGTTTGCTACTAGATTAAGTTTTAAAATGGAAGCCAAATTTATTAAGTGACAATTGATGCCAAAAACTCATTTGTCATTCCTATTTTTTGGATATAACTGCTTTTGAATCTGGAATACTCAGGCGTTACAATTACCTAATTGCCGAAACACTAGACTTCCATATACTTTCATTACACCATATTTCAGATAAAATAAAAATTGATAAATGTACGATGCAAGTGCATTTAAATAAAATAATAATAATAAAAAATTGACTTTCCATTTTTATCTGTCTCTATTATATGCATTATGAAATAAATACAAATACCAATAATGTCGACCCATTCCAGACTCTACGCCGAAAACCTATCAAAAGCATTTTCTCTACTTGATCCAACAAAGGTTTTCAAAAGCAAAAAAAAAGTACAAAAAAATTACAAAATAGTTTAAAGGGCGTAGTTGGATATTTTTTTTTCGGTTATCCAGCATTTACCCAGCAAAAACAGTCAACAAAAACCTTCATCAAAATGGTCAAATTGAAGGTTTTTTTAAGATTTTACAAAAGATATTGAAATAAAAAATAGGCATGAACACAACTATAGTAGAAATACTAACCACAGTATATCACAGAAAATTCTCAGATATACGACAATTTTTTATTGTTTTACGTTACAATTTCATTACAAAAAACGGTCGCCGTTGATTAAACAATCTATCTCCACAATATTAATCTCGCAGTCGCCTTGTGACAGTCAATGTTACCCAATGTTACAGAACATGTGCAATCACAACGCAAAGTCCTGCATTGCAATGTCACAGTGTGATTACGACCGGCAGAATGTCACATAGAGTTTAGTGTGACTTACTTTTGAAGTGCAAGATTAATTTCAGGGGTAATGCACGCATGCAGGGCGAAGTGAACCTTAAAGAAAACATGAGCTACATAACAGGGTTGAAGCAAATGTCTATTGGGGGTATGAAGGACGAAATAGACAGTAGCAAAAACATACTGAAACGAAAATATGCGTAACAAAATCTCCTCTACACGATGGTAGGTCATTTACATCCAGAAGCTGCTTTTCTTTGGAGTTATAGAGCGAAATCGCACACTGCAGCTAAGAGCGACACTCCCCTCCACACGGTACAAAGATCAGAGTGGGTTGACAACCACCTTGATCGACGCTACCTACTTTCCTCTACACGACGGTATACCGTTTCCTCATAGACTAAGTCCACGATTAGTTATGTGGCTGGAAACGTATACTGCAGCCAAATGCGGAATCCACCCCCCTTAAAACCGCGTGGTACAAAGGTCAGATGGGGTATTGGGTTAACAATCGGCTTTGCCGACGTGTATCACTTTGCTCTACACGATTGTATGTCATTTCCTCATAGGATGATTCCAAGAATAGTTATGTGGCCGGAAGCGTATACTGACGTGACATTTCTCTCCGCGCGGTACAAAGGTCAGAGAAGGAATGGGTTAATACTCGGCCTGTGCCACGCGGCCTGCCATTCTCTAGTTATTCATTCCCATAGGATGATTCTACGTGTAGTTTGCAAAAACGGTACTGCAGCCAAGGGCGATAATCCGCCCCCCCCCCTCCTCCAATCGTATAAAGTTCAAAGTGTGGAATGGCTTAGTATTCATCCAATCGAGGCGGCCTAATTTCATCTACACGATGGTATGTCATTTATCTTCATAGGATGATTCCACGTGGAGTTATAAGAATATCACAAAAGTCATTTTTTACTATGCGACTCAGTTCAACTGTGTACCCGCAACCGAAAGAAAACACGTATTCTCAATCAAAAAAGACCAACTATGAACATAGTAAGCGTATTTTTCTATGGTTTAAAGCTGGTTACTATTACAACCAGAATATTAAAACTCTTTCTCGAAATTCGCCTTATAAGCTTATATAATAATAAAAACAGCAACGTTTTTTTATTTTTGTTTTTTGTAAAATGACTTATTGATAAGATCATTAACAGCTAAGCTCTTGTCACGTAAAATGGAGAATTAAACCTTCGAAGCAACTGCATGCCCTGGGGTAACCAACTCTAAAAAAATACTCATAAAGTCTAAAGTCAAAAGCCAATACAATTTCAATGTTAAGTACGTTAGGGAACACCGGTGCAAATACCCTAACATAAATAAATTAAATTCAGTCGTTTCGCTGCTTTTCTTGTACGTCGAAGAATCGTGTTAAATAATCTTTAATCCTGTTAAATATTTCATTATTTGATGAAGTAATTATTGAGTACCTTGTCAATGACGTATGTAGATTAACATTGAAAATTGATCATCCCATCGGTCAAACTTTTTTTTCTCAAATTTCAGGTAAAAAAAATATATATTACGTTTCTTTTGTTCTTGAAATAACTGTAATTTTTTTCTAAATTCTAAATTTCAAAATACCAGTGATATTCAAGTTGTTGCAAACCGGCCCACTTGGGGCATGATTCACTGTGCTGAGAGGCCCCATTTGGGTTTGGAATGTGGCATCTTCCACTTGAAAAGTTTCGGTTCGGATTTCGAACAGAGAGAGAGCACTAGGCCGCCATTGAGTATGGTTGGATAAAAATCAGCTCCTCCACAAAAAAGTATTGTTTGGGAATGTAAATAAAAACTAGTTAAGTTTTTAATAAGATGTCCCTTCTCCTTGAGTCGCCGAACTAAAGAAATGCCTCGAACCTGGTAGGTTTAGAAGTGCATTTACAAAATTATGGCGCCCGAACAGGGACTCGAGGAAAAAGAGACAATGGAATCTCTCAAACAAAGACGCACAGCCGTGCGAAGATCTTTCACAAAGGCCGTTAAGCTCTTACGTGAGCTAATAACGGAAAATGCAGAAGCAGTGAAGGTCCAAATAGCTTTTAATCAGCTAGAAGAAAAAGCCGAAAAACTCTTTGCCCTAGACGCTGTGTTCCAGGAACTCCTGCAGAGTCAGGAAGGGGGATGCAGCCAAAACGACTTCAATCAAGAATGCTATGCTGCCGAAGTATATGAAGAGAAGCTTATAGCTTGCCGTGTCCGAGCTACAATACATCTAAAAGAATTGACGACCTCGTCGAGGGATGGAGATCGCGTTCGAATCCGAGGAGATTCATTCCCGGCCGCGGTTGTGACCCACTCAGCCGATTTCATCCCCCCCGTCCCAGTATTGAAGGTCTCGACGACAGATGAAGATGCTATTCGAATCCGAGACGATTCCTTCCCGGTCGAAGTAGCGACCCCCTCAGCCGACTTCATCCCCCCCGACCCAGTGCGGCGAATGCCGGAAAGGCTTGTGTATGATGCAAGTTGTAAACAGAAGGGATTATCGTCTCTGAATCAATGTTTGGAAAAAGAGCCAAACCTTCTACTTAGTGCATCTGATAGTGTAAACTCAGGTGAGTCAGTAACTTATCGTCATACAAATGTTTGTTTTGGTGTAAAATGCTCCCCATTTCAATTAAGTGCCACCATAAATCATCATTTGAATATAGTGCCCCGTGATCTTTCTCCAACTGCCAATCATCTAAGTGTTGATGATTGTATCCCAAGTTTTAGTGACTTGGAGGTCACTGGAAGTCGTCCATTCTATTCGATGGACACTTCTACAGCTGTTAGAAACAGTTTTCGGAGTACGATGACCGAGTGGTGCACATTAGTGATAAATCGAATTAAATACATTCTTTCAGTGACTGATCCTCCTCAGTTGTGGCATAATATACCAGGTGTATAAAAAGCTGCCAACCTCATGTCTCGTGGTTGTTCAACTGAAAAGTTGAAACAATTAAAATGGTGGGAGAGTCCATCTTGGCTCTGAAAGTCAGAATCCAAGTGGCCTTCTAGTGTAGATATTCTATATGAAGAGATAAGTAGTTCCGAGTAACTAAAAAGTGTTAACTGTACATAATGATGTAGTGAAACAAATTGTATTATGAATATGTCTCTTCTTATTTAGAAATTTAAGACTCTTTGTATCTCACAACAAACTCTTAACGCTGGTAACGTGCCAAAGTGGTCGAACTGTGAATGCACCAGATCTTTTGAGCTATTAAGAATGAAACTTAAGAGAATTTAATATTTAGAATATTTTTTTTCAATTTATACTTTTCTTGCATTTAAATTTATATGTATATATATTTTAGCATTGATTAGTAAGCATTCTTTTAGTTAGCAAATAATTCATTGTTTTTGTTTTCAATGAACAATATGTGTGTATTTGTATATATTTTTTGTATCCTTTTTATATATTTGACTTTGCTTTTGTGGGGAGAGCTGTAGTAAGTAAAATTTGAGTTTATAAGTTTAAACTCAAAGGTGGGAGAATGTTGCAAACCGGCCCACTTGGGGCATGATTCACTGTGCTGAGAGGCCCCATTTGGGTTTGGAATGTGGCATCTTCCACTTGAAAAGTTTCGGTTCGGATTTCGAACAGAGAGAGCACCAGGCCGCCATTGAGTATGGTTGGATAAAAATCAGCTCCTCCACAAAAAGTATTGTTTGGGAATGTAAATAAAAACTAGTTAAGTTTTTTAAAGATGTCTCTTCTACTTGAGTCTTCCGAACTACAGGAAATGCATCGAACCTGGTAGGTTTGCATTTGCATTTACAAAACAAGTGGTATCACGTTCGCTGATTTGCAGTTTTCCTGCAATATCCCTACTTTCTAAATTTCTAAAATACTCTCTGTTCCAATAGATTTCGAATTTATTGCCCTTGAGTTATGTTTAAATTATATCTTTAAAGGTAAATACTGAAAATAATAAGAAAAACGCAGTCGGAAAAAATTAAATTACCGGTACTAAAATTTACCAAAATTCGAAGATTTCCAGACAATTTTAAACGAGGAGGGGAAGCCACACTATTTCTTCTAGACATATTTTTTTGGTAATTATCATCGTCTTCTGAATAATTTGACTCTCAATAAAGTAATCACTTGATAAATCAGTGTTATCTCCTTTCGACTAAAAGATACTAACCCTTTGCACTCACGACAATTTCTTATATGACCAATCAGCAACTACGAGACATTTTGACTACAGGCTAACAGCTACTACATGAGTTTACGAATTTGTCTTTAAAAGCGACAGCGGAGTTATCAATTTATCTTACAAATGTAGCCGCAGCGGCGACAGCGAAGAGCAAATGGTTAAATTCACTCATCTGAATCGAACTTAAAAGCTATTTTGACATGCAAAAATAAATAAAGAAAACAAATTTCAGTGAGTAGATTGAAATATAAAGAGAAATACGAGTAGCGGCGAAATTGTCTTTCGCGGTACAATTTTACTTTCGCATGGTATACGACATCGACCACTTGCCCCAGATAACGTTGAACGTATGGTATGCGACGCCGACAAAGAAGAGGTTAATGATTAAAACTACAATGTCTTTCCGGAAGGCGGAAGCATACTGCCGATAGGTCTCACCTTTACTATACTTTAGAGCAGTGGTTCTTAACATCTGTGATCCGCCGACCACTAGTTGTCCGTGAAGGGATCTGAAGTGAACCCTAGAGCTATTGTCCAAACCAAAATTATTTTCAGATATTTTTAAAAAAGGCATTGTTTGATGCTTATTCATTTTATACAAAAAATCTAACTAAGTCGGTAATGAAGGATTTGTATTTTGTCGGAAAAGTATTTTCATGGTAACTTCGTTAGTTTGCTGATGTATTTTATGAATTTAAATTGTGTGTTTGAAAAGAATAAAAAGGAGTTTAATCCTTCCATTGGCAGCTTTGAAAATGAGCTTTTTTTTATTTCTTCCTTATTTTATACAGGTACTCTTTTACTTCTACTAAAAAAACATCGAAGTTAGTGAAACTACAAGTTCAAATTTCACATTTATTACTTAAGATCAGTTCACTAACTAAAATTAATACTTTAAGAAACTAAAATAATTTAAGTTAAAAGCAATTGCATTTTTATTTATAAGTTCATTTGAAAGAATGAAATATTAAATACCTGAATTATATCAAAGCAATATTTGATATCTGACTTTTGTTTAGTGTTATATGAAAGTAATATTCCGAGCTTTGTGTAACTTTTAATTGGGTGATCCATAGATACATAAAGGATCTGTACAACTCAGGGTTCGAAATTTTTAGTCGTTAGTCATATTTCGCACCTAAACATTTCACTTTAACGACCGTAATTTTACAAGCAGTCGTCGTTTTTTGCATCTAACGTTGATTTTCAATAATTTTTTCAGTCATTTTGTCAGTAAGACGGTGATATTTTTAAAGTACAAAGGGAAACGTGCTTCTAATGTTCTGAAAAAGAAGCTTTAACGATTACACAAATATCGTAATAGTATAAACAATTTGAATCCTTTTTTAATTACACCTAAAGAGAACATTTTGTTAACTAAATAAAATTGCTAGGTGCCAATGACGCCTAACTTTCTACTCAGAATTTCGAACCCTGGAGCCATTCATTTAGAAGAAACCTATTATTGGAATAATTATTTTATTTGTTAAAAAATATGCAAAATAATACCAATTCCAAAGCAGAACTCCATCTAATTCTTTTTTAAAAAAACATTTACGATAGTACATACTTTCCAATTACAATGAAATAAAAACATTGAAAAACAAATGAGGAACCCCACTGCCAACCCTCCCCCCCCCCCTAATTCCCTATCGACCCCGCCTCAAGATGAATGAATGTACTCTTCCATACCAATTTATTTCTTATCTCTATCTGGGGTTTCCGACAGCAGCAATTTTTTCACAGATTTATGAGCTATTAAAAAGTACCCTCCTCTGAAGTTTCAAAGATGCCAAACTTAAGAATGGAAATCGCCAAGATCAAAAAAGCAGGCCAAGTAAAATAGTCAACAAAATGATCAAAGTATCTAAAACTTATTTTAAACTTTTTCAGATATAAGATGAGGAGGATTTCAGATACAAATAAATAAATTTAATATGTTTCTATTCTCCTTTCGAATTATAAAGCACCTAATGTGGTTTGAAGAAAGAACAAATGTAACTTTATTTGTGTCGAAGCTATGTTATCAAAAAGCAAAAATGAAAGCTTTTTAATTTAAAATTATTTTTTTTAAAAATATTTTTGAATAAACTCAATAGGTTGATTAATTTTAACTAATGTTGTTCTAAAGTTGAAAAAAGGGCTATTGATGACGATTCGGAATCCATCCCGTAATAAAATTTTGGGAACATTGCATCAGAAATTTGAGCAATAATCAGAAAACTAAGTAAACACTTTAAATGGGTCGCACTTAGGTACCGAGGACCTCTTTAGTAAACGTATTATAATAAATAGAATTAATGCAACCCTCCCCCCCCCCCCTCCAAAAAAAACTTTTCCTACTAACCACAGCTTTGTAGTGGAGTGCATTTGATTGGTTTATTTTAGAAACTAGCTAAGTGTATTACTTTTGGGAAACGATGACAAAAAAACATTCTATCTTCGATATTAATGTAGATTATTTTTATTTAAAACATTAAAAGTATTATTAAATTAGTTAACATCTTTAGCTAGTTTCTAAATTAAAATGCTTTTTACTATAGATACACACATCTTTAAAGTTAATTTGGCAGTTGAGAAAATTGTGTGCAAAAATATGTGTTTTCTATATGAGATTTAGATTCCGTAAAATAAATTCCAATTTATTTGTATTTTAGATACTCGTCAACAGGCGATTCAATTTTGTATTCACGATCTTCATGCTATCTCATGTCACTTGTCTTGTTTCTGCACTAAATTTCAACATTCATTGTGAAAAATAAACCAAAAAACGAAATGAAATTTGGATGGATTGTAGACAAACATTCGTTTTCACCATTATGAGATTCCTATTCCGTAAAAAAAATCAAATTTTAAAAAATGACTGATGAATCGATCTTTAAATAAACTTTTCATTTATTATGCAGTATCTGTAGAGGAAAACCCTACAGGACAATTTTAAATTAAAAATTATGGGTTGGATTGTATATTACAATAAAAACTCGTTTTCGACTTTTCCGTTAAATTCATTTAAAAATTGCCTAAGTAATTTTGAAAATAAGCTAACGCGTCTAATGAGTAACCATATATTTCCAAGATATATGAATAAACACATATTTAAATATTTATGGTGGAGTTTTAAAAAATAGAAATTATTTTTCCACTAATTTGTTTAACTGAGCGCAGATGAACACCTCAAAACCCGCGGAGCCTTTGTGTAGAAACACGCGTCGCACACCCCTGGTCACACTCTCCAAACTTTAACACTATGGCCAACAGGACTATGTTTGGACTACAGCAGAATGGGCACTAGACTCTTTTATATGTTGAGTCTTCGGCATCAAGACTTGGTTTTAACTCAGGACCCGCCCACCTGGAATTCAATTTCTATGGAGACTTCGGCAGTCGCTAGTCCAGCGGTTATCAACCTTTGGTACGCGGACTCCCGGAGGAACGTTTGCGTCGGCTTGGTTTGTTTGGTTTGGTTAATTAACATCGCACTAGTGCTGCACAGTGGGCTATGGGCGACGGTTCGGGGCCTATCTCGAAGGAAAGACCCGGGAACGATGCCTCGTATTTTTGAACCATAGTCAGATGACGAGGACAACACCTGAACTGGCACCCAACGCGTTCAATAGACGTCGGGATTTTGGACCCCGATCAGATGTATCGTGCACCAGTCCCGTATACACGCCGATAATTTTTTTGTGGATGTTCTGGACGACATTCCTAGTATTCTGTAGTAAAGCTGGCAGCCCTCCGATCACAAGATCACTACTTTTTTTACTTTTCTTAGTCAAATCCGTCGCACAGGATCGAACCAGGAACCCTCTGACTCCCAGCTGATGCCTTTATCCACTCGGCCACGGAGGCCTCGGTGGTCTGGTTGGGGATACGCGAAACTTATATTAGTAATGACGGAAAACACCCGAAATAATAAAATAAATGTTGTCAGTAAAATCTGAAATAAAAGCCTACATGTGTCATCAATTTGAGTCGTTTGATTCATTTGCCAGCTAACCAAGGAACATTACTGCCTAACGAAAACAAACTTATTTGCATAGAGGGATGGGTAAGAAGTAGGGCTCGAAATAAAATTTTGAAGCTGCCAGAAAACACTACTTTGGGCTTTTGTTAGTTATCATTAAAAGCTATTAAGCTCACGGCAAAAACTCAAAATAAAACTGATTCTGTGATCTGCAATTTTCAGTTTCTTTTTTATGAATAATCTAATTTTTAGAATATCTGAAAAATCGAATTTCCATTCTCTTCCACAGTTAAAACTTTCACTAACTTCGTTTGCCAATGCGTTTGGAAAATCACGGATTTTGGATTGGAAACAAAAACATTCGGGGAAAACATCCCGCTTGCAAATACTCGCAGCTATGTTTGCCGAGAGAAGCAAAAATTGTCGCGGCAATTTTAAAGTAACTCGCGGCATTGCCTTGGGTTATTTCTTGCCATGGTAAGAAGGGTTGCGAGAGAAATGGGACTCGTAAATGAAAAGTTTTATTAAGGAATACGTGAAAAAGAAGGTTAAGAACCACTACACCAGTCCAATAACTTTGCTAAACCTAAAACTTATAGAAAATGATAAATTCTTCGAATGGAAAGATATTTGCCAAATCCGGAAGCCTTGCTCTCCTATGATATAAGAAAAGAGGAGAGAGAGAGAGAGTAATGAGATTCGCTATTGAAAACTGAAAAGACATTCTAGTTACACACAGTAGTGATTTTTAATATCTAATTCTGTTGAAGGAAAGACCCATCAAATCCATATATATGTATTATACCGTGATTGTTTTGGATTTCATAAAGAGATTTCGATTTGTTGGGTATTTGTCTTTGACAAAGAAAAACATTTTTGTCTGTGTACTTTTTCGAAATTTTAGCTTATTGGCGATAAATAAGGAAATCCCTTCTATTGAAGATGTTAGGGATGAAATGTAATGCATTGCGAATCCTATGAAATGTAGTTGTCTCAAAAGAAAAAAGAAATGACTGTATTTGTAAAAACATTCACTAAACTAATCAGCTAAACCCGGAGTTTTTCTTCTACCAGTTTCCAAAAAATAAAGAGAAATAGAGGGAAATATTTGATAGGGTCCCTAAAAATTTCAGACAGATAATGGAGATAAAAATTTCAGACAGAGACCAAAGATAATGGAGGGGGGAGATAGGCCCTAGTGCATGCGCAGTAGCGCACAAAAGAAGCCGTCAGCGCAATGCATCTTGGGATACTGACAACAGTCTCGTTATGCGCAGAACTTGAAAATCATTCGGAGCACGCAAATAAACTCAGCGGCGCAATGCATCTTGGGATACTGATTGGTGTGCAGAACCGGTCGGATATATGCTTCGTATTCTGCCACTAATAGGTCTTCTTCTTTCCCCTCTCTTCTTGTGATCGGAGGGTTGCCAGCTTCGCTACAAAATACCAGAAAAGTCGTCCAGTACATCCGTAAAAATTAACGGCGTGTATACGGGACTGGTGCACGATACATCTGATCGGGGTCCAAAGTCCCGACGTCTATTGAAGGCGTTGGGTGCCAGTTCAGGTGCTTCCTCGTCATCTGACCATGGTACTTAAAATAACGAGATGCATGTATGAACGTGTGTGTGAATGTGTATGTGTTCCCGGGTCTTTCCTTCGAGATAGACCCCGAACCGTCGCCAATAGCCCACTGTGAAGCTCTAGTGCGACGTTATTTAAAGAAACCAAACCAAACCTTTCCCCTCTCTCCTCCCTGAGGATGTATCGAGGACGCAGCCACAGTGGGGTACACGAAAAGCCTCGTGAAAGCTTCGGAGGGTGCAGAATGACGTAACCAAACACACAACTTAAATGTATTCACGCAGTACAAAGCTCGCATGTTTAACTAATGTTGCAGCTAATGAAAGTCTCTCTATGGAGACGAACGCGTTCCACGTTCGTCTCCATAGGGAGACTAACTAACTACGGACAACCAAGTTAAAAGTTAGACAAAGCGCGAACCATTCATTTAGAATAGTAGTATTAGTACTACTCAGATAGTATTTTGATATTAAATATTATATTCATGCAAATTAAGTTAATAGTTTAATGTTTTTTTTAAATTTTTATTAATTACTTAATGAACAAAGAATGAATATATGTATAAAAGAAGAAATAAATTAAACTGACACCTGTTCAAAGCTGCAAAAAAATTTATTTTTACCTACTTATTTATATTTTCCGAAAAATAAAACAAGTCTGACAAATTTGGCATGAAAATACTTTTCCATAAGATGCTTTATTACTGAGATTTATTATAAATATTTAATATTATGTATATAGTATTTTTTATGATAAACAAATAAATGCAGATTCGCTATTTAGACTTTTTGTATAAAAACAATAAACATACAATAATGCATTTGCAAAAAATAGGTTAAAAAATATTATTTTGGTGATTAGACAAGAGCTCCACGGACCATGGTTAGAAACTATTGATTTAAACTATATTTGAATTATTTTTTTTTTGTTCTCTTTTGAAAAGGCACCCTTTTTGTCTTTTAGTATATGTGCTTTTTTAGTGAATGGCGAAACATATTATGTATAAACCTACAGTTTTCTATTCAAATGTTTAAGATTTGGTGCGTAATTTTTTTGATTTGGTGCGATTTACATAACATAAAAAGTTATCTTTGGTAAAAGCTATGTTTTTTAAGGAAAACTATGATTACGTAAATGCCCACCAAAACCTTTTTAAAAAACTACATTCGTATTCCACCATTTTTGTTTGCTTTTAACATATCCAACTTCTATAAGACAGACTACCAAGACATTTAAAGCCTTTACTCGGCGCGATCTTGATCGTCGTTTGCCATAAACAGAAATCGTGTAGAAGGGACTGGGCTTGGGACGTCTTCACGCCAGCACCAAGTTCGTGGAATGCCTTCTAAGGTCCTGGTCATTCGAAAATGGTTCAGATAGATCCCAAACAGTCGCCAATAGCCCATTGTGTATCTTTAGTGCGACCAGGGATAGTTTAGGGCCCATGTCACCAGCGGTCGCTTGGGACGCCGGGCTTCGGAGGGTGCCAAATTTGAGTGTAAAAATGGTTAAAAGTAGAACTACTAGATAAACATTATTCTCTGTATTTGATTATTTCAGTACTTAAAAAAATTATTTGTTCATTTCATAGAGGTTGCATGGTTTATTTCTCCTTTTCTTACCCACGAAATATCAGTCAGTAATCAACAAATTTAGAATTAAAGGAATTTGGCAAGTTTAACTCTTTCTTTGTCTTTTTTTCATTTTTAATTTACGTTACATTAATTTGAAAGAATGAGAAAACATTTTTTTGGTTTGTTCTATCCTATATTCTAATTGTTTGGCTGTAGAGTACAATAGACCTCCGGTCGCAGTGCTTGCCTAATAATCAGCGGGCGGTTCCATCCTGCCCATTGTGTGGCACGTACCGTTTCCTGGTTTGGGTTGGTTAAATAACGTCGCACTAGAGCTGCACAGTGAACTATTGGCGACGGTTCGGGGTCTATCTCGAATGAAAGACCCGGGAACACATACACATTCACACACACATTCATACATGCACCTCGTGATTGTTAGAACCATGGTCAGATGACGAGGAAACTCCTGAACTGGCACCCAACGCTTTCAATAGACGTCGGGACTTTGGACCCCGATCAGATGTATCGTGCACCAGTCCCGTATACACGCCGTTCATTTTTGCGGATGTTCTGGACGACTGTTCTAGTATTTTTGTAGCGAAGCTGGCAGCCCTCCGATCACAAGATCACTAATTTTTTACTTTTCTTTGTCAAGTCCATCGCACGGGTTCGAACCACCAATCCTCAGATTAGTAGCTGAACGCCTTTAACCGCTCGGCCACGGAGGCCTCTACCGTTTCCTGGAGACCATACAGGCCAAACAATGCTGGGCGTATGACATACGACGCCCACCAAGAAACGTCTAACACGGTATTTTAAGCAGATAATTTACAGCAATGCAAATTAAATATATATGATCAGTTTACAAGATTTCCTACAAAACGATACTTTATACGAAAAAAAAGGAGCACCAAAATTCTGATTTTGCTTGTGCCAAAAAAAAAATCTTTAACCGTTCCTTGAGTGCGACGTTGTTTAATCCAACCAGTCCGTTTCAGAATTATTAATCAACTGATTTCGATAATCCAATCCGTATTTGCGACCCATCGTCATTAAGCTCAGATGCCTTATTCGTGTCTTCCGAATTGACAGCTGCTCCGACATCCCCCATCCGCACAGGGAACTTCGCCCAGTGCTTCTAATTGTAGTTAAGCTGCAAGTGGAGACGCCTACAAGTGTCCGATGCTTAACTAACTTAATAGAGGAAAGGGGGTCATTATATTAATTTATATTAATTCTATTTTAAGGCATGCTAGTGGGTGGCCCAGTAATAGAGAACTCAACTCATATTCGGAGGGTTATGGGTTCGAATCTCGATTTTGAGAGAGCAGCGAGCTAGGACCCCGATTTAGATAATTCAATACTAAAGGCGCAATAGCAATGGTGGAGGCCCCTCCTGAAATCTATCCTCGAAAAATGAAAAATATGACAAATTCAGCAAATTATTTATTTAAAAATCAAGAAATTATGTCGTTTTAGGGACAAGTACTGGAAAGTTATAACAAATTGTAGACAGTGCCGTCACACAAAAAAAAAATTGGGGGGGGGGGGGGTCGAAATAACAAATTTCCCAACTTAATGATTCGAAATTCCCAACTCAACAGTGCTGAAAATTCTCATTTCCAACTTATCGGCATTTTTAAACTAGTTTTATATATTAGGTCATATTAAACAGTTCTCTCGCAAGTATTGATTTGTTCACGCATGTTTCAATGCAGTGTTCGTTCTGAGGTGTAATTCAAGTGTAATCTTACAAGTTGGGCCTTTTCTAATCTGCTGCAGCTTTCATTTGCGAATACTATTAACTTTCTTCAGGCATAAATTTTTCAACTCGGGGATTTTTAAAAGTAGAAATTCCCAACTTTTAGGGTGTTTGCAGATTATTGGGAAGGAGGGGGAGGGGGGGGGGTCGGACTTCCCCCCCCCCCCCCCCCCCGGTGCGACGGTCCTGATTGTAGTAACAATAACACATTATTCGAAGTATTGACAACTTTTATAACTACAAGCCCAGGCCAAAAATGCCTGATGGTAAATCGGGCCCTGAAGCCAGCTCGTGATTGGAAAGTTGCCGTTCCGTTCTCAAAAAAAATTAAAATATGCCATGTATAAGAGACTGGTACACAATTAGCTTTTAAACGTGCAAACAGACATTTAATAGCAATTTTAAAAAAATCATACTCGTTTTTAATATACGCAAACAGGTTTATTACTGTTTAAATATTTTAATTATTGAACTAAAAAAACATAATCCGTTAAGTTTTTTTAAGATATTTTTTAATAAATATTTTAAGCCAATGCAAATAAACAAGCCCCTACCACTTTATATCTAAAATTAAAAGTGACAAATTCCAAAACGTAAGGTTTTTAAACGTGCCGCCAACTGGGGTTACTGTACCCCTTGTAGGGTAACTTTACTGCACCTGTCGGAAAAGTTTCTCATTTGAAAAATAGAGGAACATATTCAGTGAAAAATTTCAATTATATATATTTTTTCTGTGAGGATTGTAAACCTGATGTCCAACGTTATACCTGGTTTATTCCTCGCTTTTTGTTAAGGAAGGTTACAGCTAAAATTTTTGTTAATGTGCAGGTAGTACACGTGTTTTCTTAAAGTGGAAAAAGTTGTAAATTTTACATTAACAACGTGTACCCTGAAAAAGGTACGTGCACAATTATGTTATGTAGCAATCAATTTAAAAGTATGACATTTTGATATTTTGCTTCTAATTCAGATTTCAAATAAGTTTGCTCGCCCACTCACATTCCAGTCCGACATTCGTGGTTACTTTATTTCACCATTTAAAGTGAAATTAACCTTACAATATTAATTAAACATTTGTATAAAATTTAACGTTCTTGTAATTTACTAGTCAAACAAAAAAAAAATTAGGCACCTCTCTTTATAAGATGTTTGCTGCGTTGGGCCATATTTTGCAATAAGAGAACAATTAAAATTTGATTTTTTAAAAAATATATTTTGTGTTTTCTATTAATTTATGTCTCATGTATTTTTATTTACCTCACAGAAGTATACGACCAAAAATTGGACGATTATATAAATCCTAATTCGTTAACTATTATTTTAAAAAAGAGAACTTTGGGAATCAATTAAAGTTCTGGATTTTTTAAATGATTTTTTTGGTAGTGGAAATAGATTTTTTTTACAATAAGCAGTAAAAAAGAACATTTTTAGCAAAATATAACATACACTTTGAATAGTGCTTAATGAGAACCAAATGGTATATTTACTCCAACAAAGCTTTTCTATTGAAACAAGTACATTTTTGACATTGTAGAAAAATATCCTATCCCCGATTCCTACTTTACACCACAGACGAAAAAATAAAAAATAAAAAATAGTAAATAGGTCTGCATTGAAAAATACATATAGATTTTCGGAATCTTCAGTTGTCCCATAATATATTGATACCCAGAACATTATTTCAGCTGCACTACATGGTTCTCAAACACTCCACTAAAGTTGAGGAATCCAAAAGAAATAATGGAGTAAAGTTGACATTATGTATTTAAATCTTCGTAAATAAACAATAGATGGCACTACTGCCTAAATAATTAAATTAATAAAATTTTAATTATGTAATATAAAAATACTGGTGCTTTTAACCCGAGTACAAAGCTTTCGGGTGAAGACTTGCATATTTAAAAAATAACACAATCAAATCGAAATCCATGGGTACATGAAAAAAATTTTGAGAAAAGTGTCACAATCAGAGATTCTATCGTATTTAATTAAGACCCAGCTCTTTCAATAACAAATAACTCTTTGACCACCTGGTTAATTTTATTAATACTCTAAAAGCCAAAAACACAATACGCCATAAAAATGCGAATTTTTTTATTATTATTAAATATCACTTCAACATCTTTATTTGGATATTTTATTTATTATTATTGGTTCAAAAAAGAAAAACAAATTTAATTTCATAATTTACGAAGATCCATTTAACAGAAAAATACATTAACAATTCCTAGGTTTACTTTTTGAAGAATGTTAGATCTAATTAAATCTTGTACACACTCAATTTATAAAAAGAAAGAAAAACGAAGTTAATGAAATTAACACAACGAAAAACACAACAAATGCATACATTAAACGAATCATTACATTTCTTAATTAGAAATTATAAAAACAATTAAAAAAAGCGGAATCATGCGCTCTGATTAGTTACTGTCCTCATCTGTATCATCGACTTTAGCGTTATTTGCTTTAAAAGTAAGATTTATTATTCATTCTTACATACTTCCCTCTTTAAAAAAGAAACTTGATGAACGATGTTAAAGAAATTCATTGCACTGCATTCAAATATTTATTCTTTTAAGTGTTTAATTAACACGTTTAGAATTAGATAGTGGTTGGCTGCGAAATGGTATAAGTCCAACACTGGAGCTTTTCAAGTTTGAAACTCTCCTTGGCATTCATGTTAAGTTGAAATTCAGCGGCGGTTGAAGGATTTTTTTGTGACACAAGAGAAAATTATTTTCGCGCCTTAATTGCACAAATGGAAGTTTTTTGTTCGATTCTACAAATCGGGTTCAATCTTTAATATCGAAACTTTTAATTTTGTCAACTGAAAAATGTATATTGGATTCACTAAGGTGTCAAATTCCAAAATTTGGACACTGTAAAATAAGTACTAAAAATTAGTACCTAAAGTATTAGTAATTAGTATTAGTTAGTTAGTAAAATTTGTAAATTACTGTAAATTCTGAACCTACTCGTTTTTCTTTGAGTACAATTTCATCGTAAATGAGCGATGACGAACTCAAATTTAAACAATCGTACTTTCTAATAATTGATCAGTGTGATTTAATATTGATGATTTCCGCTTCTGTTTAAGCCATCTTAACAAAGCGACCTGACACACTTAAAATAGTTGTTCAGAAGATGGTTTTCCTAACATTATTTGAAGTCGGTTGCTTAAATGGAAACGGTGTTATTACAACTCAATTATCTTGCTTCCCATTCTTTCGGCACACCTTTTTAACATTTATTCTGTTTATTCCTTCTTCGCGTCGGCCTGTTAGTACAACGGATAAAACATTGGACTGCGGTGCCTGAGGATCTGGGTTCTATTTCCGATAAATCTTGTTTGTAATGGTCGACATTTATTGAAAATGATGTATGAAGGCAGCCTATGTAGGCAAACTACTGCTCTCTTTATTCATTTTTACTCATTTTTGAGTACATGTCTTTTTCAAAAATGAAACTTATGAATTTGGAGCTATGATAAGCATCGAATGTCATCAAAAATTAGTACATTTTACTTATTTTTGAGTACCTATTTTTAACAAAGGAGGAAATCATTGATATGCAGTGACAATAATTTATTTTTCAAGCCAAAATAAAATCCACAAGCTTTATTTTTAATACATATAATACACTGGTATAAATAGTGCAATGTTACGAAACCTTAATGAAAAAAAAAATTTAATTATAAGTCAAATAATTTTTTTAAATATAAAAATAAAAAAATACTGCAACTTTCCAACTAAAATCATTAAACTTTTCGGTTTTCACCAAAATTTGGCGCCTTTGTTAGTCCGACACCCCAAAAAGCGACTTATGTCACTTGGGCCATGAGGTGCATCTGAGTAGAATGATATGCAACTCATTAATGGGCAACCTATCGAATAATAATGGTGTTTGGAAGGGATAATGGCGTTTGTTTATTTTCAGATTTTCATGGACTCGCACCATTTTTCAGGCAACCAGTCAAATTGTAGACCGCAAAAATAAAATAAAACTCCAACTACGAATTGAAATAAATTATCTTTATGTAAATTTGTTATTTAGTGTTACTTAACTCAAAGAGATTCTTTAAGCTAAATGAATTACTCACTAAGAGACAAATTAAATAACCCAGTTTCGTTTTTAGTTGCTAAAAAAAACTCTTTCTAAACCAAAATTGTATAATCGCACCACGGAGAATAGGGATTTATTCTATTCTTTGTAGTTCTTTACTGTTGCCAACAATTTATTTCTATTAGCATTGAAAAGGTTGGATTTGTTCTTGAGATTTAAAAGTCTTTTCAAGGAATAAACTCGACAACAGCTTAAATTCAAAAAATCGCCATGAAGAATGATGAATATTTGCGAGAAACCAAGGTTTTTTTCTTTAATATCATGAAAAGATTTGTTTTATTTCCGTTATCGCTATTTACAGCATCTTTAAACTTGTAAATGCTTTCAACGATTATCTTAAAATAACATAATGGATAGTGTAATATATGTTTTAATAAACAAAGAAAGAAACCAAGCACAGTGAAGTTATAATTTTGTTCTGGACCAAGTTCAGTTATTATTTTTCACGAGTACTGTGATGTGAACTAAAATACAGGGTGGTATGAGAAGTATCTTTGCAACTTTGACACGCAATAAAACGTAAAAGAAATAAGATAGCAACGTTATGTTGCTTATACATGGAATTTTAATTGTATTTTTTTTTCAAAACCAATAATTCACCAATGAGCCATTAACGCAATGATCTTTCTCATGAGGATGGATGTGCGGCGGTGCACTCAATGTCTTAAACAGCAACTCCGCACTGTCGGCCATCGGCGATCGTTTTGGCCGAGAGGGCAAAGGCACTGAACTCTAACTGTAACTGCTGGAAGGCTCAAACCTTGTTTCCTCTATGGGCGCGTTGAAACCAATTGAAAGCTACCACGCCCCAACATTTTTTTAAAGTGATTTAGTGGTGTTTTTTATTACCATAGCATTGTAGAAATATTAAATGTAATTAAATATTATATTTTCTTCTTATAGAATTAATTTTTATATTGCCAAACAAATAGTTTTTGCTCTTGCTTTTTAACTACTTCTACTTTGACTTGCAAATGACTTCCTATTTTAATTGCAGATTGCATTTAAAATGGGTTTAAAAATAAAATTTAAAAAAACTTTGTCAAAAGCAATATATATCGGCGTATTTCAACATGAAAAATATATGAAAGATGGCGGTATCAAGAAGAGTGGGACACATCATGGCGGCCTCCATATCGACTTCAAGTCAACAAAATGTCTTGCCCGATCCAGAAGTTACAGTTAGAGATGAGTGGGGAAAATTCACCTTGCGGTGGGTCATGAGGTAGAGAATTTGGTATCAGATTGAAGCATCTGATGACCCGGACGCATATTAACTACCTATACACGAGTAGACGCATTGGAAAATGTCGAGCCTTCTGATTCGTCGGTTTCACTACGTAGCTGTGACGTCACACTATTTCTCATCCATTATACTTACATTTCAATTGTTGGTCAAAAACTTCTTTCTTTACTATGCGCTTTTATTTTTACCGGTCATTTTTCGTCCAAATGTCCGTATTTTCATTTTTAAAGGAGGCAGAATCAAATTCATTAAATTTAACTGTTCAGCGGAACAATATTTAGAAACATTTTTATGAAAATTTTTGGTGGCACCATCTTTTTCTCTGAATCTGAATCACTAATGCTTGTCAGTTAATTGCCTAATAAGGTGAATATAAAATGGGGGGAAATGTAGCTTTATAAAATATGGAACATTTTTGGTAATGGGTTTATTTAAGTAGAATTGCATTACATTTTGTAATATTATACGACTGTTATTTTTCTGCTGAGCATTTTCTACCTTTTATTATCTGTATGTATATATATATAAAAAAAAAAGAAGAAATTTCCTTATTTATTGAAAAAAATTTAAGAATTTACTTTTACATTTCGATTGCAACGGACATTTGGACGAAAAACGTCAGGTAAAAACAAACAAATAAAAGTAAATAAAGGAGTTTTCCATCAACAATGCAAATAAAAATATTATGGATGAGAAAATAATGTGACGTCACAGCTACGTAGTGAAACCGACGAATCAGAAGGCTCAAAATTTTCCAATGCGTCTACTCGTGTACAGGTAGTTAATATGCGACCCGGACTACGAACACACGCAACCTTCGATAGAATTGTGGCGCCATCTACACTCTGCCGCCACAGCACTGCCCACGTGATCATATCACGGACACAACAACAACCGACGCAACACGTGACAACGCGTCACGCAATACGTCACTGACGGATCCATGCATCATCACTATCCCAAATGACAACCCATCAATAGATGTGACTGACGCTCCTGATTGCTACACAGCGAGGGGAGTGTGCGGCGTTGTACTCAACGACTGAAACATTAACTCTGCACTCTCGGCCATCAGCAATCGTTTTGGACAAGATCTGTCTATTCGGCCATTGGCGATCGTTTTGGCCGAGAGGGCAAAGGCACTTTGCAGTTGATCATGAGGTAGCGTGTTCAGCCCCAGCTCGACACCTCAGACGTATAAAAATTATCTTTAGAAAATTGACACGCAGTAAAACCTAAAAGAAATAAGATAGGTAATTTATGTTGCTTGCGTATGTAATAGCTGCGTGTTTGTGTACTGTTTATTCGGTAAAATAACACGTTAATGCAGACAAAAAAAAGTTTCACGTCAACTGTAATCTTATATGGGTGAGACAAACGGTTTTCTGTTGTTATCTTTTGCATATTTCGGCAATATATATCGCCTGGGCATTTTATAGAAAATGCCTGGTTTCATACAATTAATTCCCTGCAATAGTCATTTACAGCCAGCCATAATTATCCCTCTCAAGTACACAATCAGCGCCTAAAAGGTTCACAAAACTTCTCAGTGTCCATTTCACTTCCAACTCAACCGAGCAGCTTCCGATTTCATGTACTTTTGGCAAATGTGCCTTTTACATTAATTGTCCTCCACTGTTGGCCTTTGCATCTGTCCATTCGGTCGGCCGCAGATAAATAATTGCACTAATGGACCTGACACCTTAAAACGAGTAAACGAGAGAAACCCCCAGATTAGTTAGAGAGCTTTTGATAATTATTTTTGGAGACCGTTCGGCTAACTATCAGACGGCTTCAACTCATTCTCTTTATGGGAGATTACTAGTTGTCATTTGCAGAACTGGGGGCGGACTGTTTCGTTTCCTTTTGAAAAAGTTACGACAGCATCGGATATATTCGTCATAATCTTGGGGAGATTACCATGGATCTGTTCGTTCACAGCACTTACGGAATAGTTATCAAGAAGAAATACTCTTATTTAGTTCATTAGTCGTTCTTTTATCAACCCCTTAACTTTTGAACGCCCACAGCTACAGTCATAAAAGTGGATGTCTAGGCAGGCCCGTCCCACGGGGAGTCCCCCCCCCCCCCCCCCCTATATTCTGGAAACTCTGAAAAATGGTAACTTCTAAAATCCCTGAGTTGGGAAAATGTTTTCCTGAAGAAAATTAATATTATTATCAAATGAAAGCTAGGGAAGATTGGAAATTGCCCAACTTGTAAGATTACACTTAAATTAGACCTCAGAACGGACACTGCATTGGAATATGGGTTAAACGAATCAATGCCTGTGAGAGAACTGTTTAATATTACCTAAATTCTATATATATATATATATATATAAAAAACGAAAAATGTCGATAAGTTGCAACTGGGAATTTTCAGCACTGTTGAGTTAGGAATTTAGAATCGTTAAGTTAAGAAATTTCTTGTTTCAATACCCCCAAAATATTTTTTGTGTATCGGCACTTGGTCTAGGTATACTAAAGTTACTATGCGCTGTACGATTATACCATTTACAACGCCCCCTAACAGCAATGTATGGAGTTAGCGTGCTTATCTATAAAATTATATGATATGCATGAAAATAGTGAAATACAAAGTCGTAGAGACGCATCAATTTAATACGAAAGCTACGAATAGAGCGCGTACATGGCTCGTTTACTTGTTTGGAATTTCCAATGTTACATTACGAAACGCGCAGTAGGAAAAGGTGTTTCCTATTTCGGTAAGTATAAGATCGAGCTTATGTGATACTTCTTTACAACTTTGTAATTGACTATTTGAATTTATATAGTGATATTTTAAGTATAAATACGCTAATTCCGTAAATGACCGCTAGGGTGTGTTGTAAACAATCTCATCGAATAGCGTAAAATCAGTGTAATGTATTTAGACACCCGTTTTATGACTATAGTTGTCAACGGTATAAATATATTATAATATATTCAGTATAATATATATAATACTGACGGTATAAATATGTTACCTAAGCGAATAATGGAACCCCGGGCCCCCTTGTTTAGCGTACAGGTGTTTTACCACTGAGCTGTCCGGACAACATCAAGATTCAGAAACTTTTCACTCAGAATACAGATCAAAAGTGTAAACTCGTACAGGCGTGCTTTGCAACAAGGACTGCTGTAAAGCTCTTAAGCTACATTATCACAAGAAACCATGGATATATATCATAACACCAACCATGAAACAAACACATACAATAAACCATACTGAAAAGTCATCTGGGTAGCTCCGTGGTAGAGCACTTATGCGCTGGACAAGAGGTCCCGGGCTCGATTCCCGTCTGGGGAGGGGGGGGGGGGAAACTTTCGCTCTTATTGATTAATATATAAACAATAAATTTAGTACAATTTAAACGTTCCTTAACTCTTTAAATGTTTTCGAATTGAATCTTAATCATCTGTGAAAAATAACTTACATTTGAAGTTAACAGTAACCAATTCGCAAAATGATATGAATTGTTACTATTTTTAGGGGTTTTAAGTATAAATTTTGTATTGTAATTTTATTAAATGTATATAGAGTTATCAATATGAATTTGGTTTTCGATTTTAATCTTTTTGTTCTGAAAATCAATTCAATTAAGTATTTATTTCAGTTGGTTTATCATGTAAGTGAAAAAATCTTCGATGTTAAATCATTGTTTGGTTTGGAAACTCTGTGATTACTAGATCTCACTAAAGACGGATAATGGATTGTCGATATTACCGTGTACAACCCCTATTACTGTAATTTTATAAAAAAAATATTTCAAACCCTTTCAGCAATTTTCATTCTTTACTTATCTCCATAAAAAAAACCGCGTAAACAACTCATTCAGTATATATTATCTCATACTCACACCAATCAATGAAGGTGGATTTACTGACGAAGATAAGAAGTTAACCATCCCACTATTCAAGGTGTATATCGCCCATCCTCCCCCCTTCCCCTTGGTAGGGAGAAATTCCCCCCCCCCCCCACCAGCGGTTCTTGATCGAAGAAGAAAACGTTTATTAATTACACACCCTTCGATCCGGTTTTGCATTTGACGAAGATTGACCCGACACAATACAGTGTTCCCAGCCAGGACAACTACATCATTTTCGAATCAATCTTTCCAGCAGGCTTTGGGGGGTTCAATTTACGCGCTATACGAAATTAAAACTTTGTTTGAGCAGCGATAAGAGCCAAATAACCACGGAAGACGAAAGTTTTACAAAATTGCGAACAGCGTTGTTGTAGTGTGCTTCACATCTTAGTCGACGTCACAATCACACCGCTCACCATCGTCTGTCACGCAGAGTCTGCAGGTGACAATATGGACCAGTTATTGACATGGAGGATTGATGGATATTGATAATCTAGATGGAGATTTTTAGCAGGATCTGAATGGACAGAGACGTACACTTCGAGCATGGATCCCTCATAGTAAAGAAATCATAAGGTTATAATCTCACTAACATCAAAGTGAGGCCAACATGTATGCCCCTCAGACACGTGGTTTACTACGTCATCCATTCATAATTTTTTTCTAGTTCATTCATAAAAATATCCTGTACTTCATGAAGTAACACATTTACTACTATTTCCAAATCATAAGTCAATCGCGAACGTGTTTTCATTCATAAATTTTGAAAGAAAGTCAAGTGTATGGTACCATCCTTAGAGATCTGAGAAGTTTGCATCACGATGATGACGTCATATTCGCTCTACGACAGTCCATTCATGCTCAAAGGACGTACAGGTCAGGCAAGTAGAATTCAAGATAAAGCAGACAAAAAATATTTTTTTTAATCTTAGAAATATATAAAACGACATTCGAAAAAAAATCAAAAATGGGTAAACAATTTTAGTCGTATTCTAAAAACGAGAATTTTAATTAGTTTTGCATGCAGTTCTATCAGGGGTCGAAATTAACTTTTCAAAGCAGATGCATCAACGCAAGTTGCACTTTAGTTTAACTAAGGTGCACTGAATATTATTTAGGTACACAAAACAATCACGGAGCAGAAAGAAAAATTGACAAGTTATTTCTGAGAACTCTTTGCTGACTTTCTATAACAAATTTTAAATAACCTCCATAATAGGCTCAAAATATAAAAACCGTATAAAGGTCATAAATTCGTATAAATGACATGATTTCAGATAATGAAAGGTAATTCACCAAAGTACTTAAACGATAATTAAAGAGTAAAATATAAATTAACAAAATATTTTATTTTTTATTTTAGAAACCACACAGTTAAAAATTTCAGTTAAACAATGTACCATATTTGTTGCAAAATAGAAGTCTGCAGCTAATTACACCATATTATGGTGGAATCTAGGTTGAAACGAAAAATCTTTTATCGGAAAAATGCGGAGGTTTAACAATAATTAATTCAACAACTTTAACTGCAACAAAATTTTCGCTGTGGCTACATCAACAAACCACGGAATCCACTCCAAGAAATGCGAACGAGGGCTTTCATGGCCCACTGGACAAAGGCGTTCAGCTATGAATCAGAGGATTCCTAGTTCGATTCCGATCGGTGGACTTGACAAAAGTAAAAAAAGTTGTTGTCTTGCGAAAGGAAGGTTTGCCGCTTCACTACAAAAATACTACTACTGAAATACTAAGAAAACTCGAATTTTGGTAGCGAAAATACAAGTTTTGGTACAGCGTTTCACCACTAAATGCTATCCGTGGTAGCACGTTAAAATGGTGAAACTAAGCAGCAAATGTTGGTTAGTTGAAGAGAAAAACACTGACCATCATGCAATAATTTGTGAGCATTCTGTATTAAATGCGGGGTTTTTCAAAATAGTTTTAGACAAATAATGGTTTATTACACAATCTGTGATTTTGCTTTAATAGCTTTTCAATTGCTTTCAATCCCAACAGCCTAAACAATAATATTAATTATTTTATTTGTGTGTTTATAAATTTCATTTCTCCCCTTCAAAATGGAGGAAATTAATTTTTAAGCAATCGAGCGTTTCGAATGTTAAACGACAATTGTTCCAAAAGATTTCGTTCGAAATTTCTGATTGCATAAACCATGTAGAGGTACAGAACGCACGCAGGAAGTCATTTTCATTATCATTATTTTGACATTAGAGGATGAAAGACTGTATTTTAATTTACCTCCAAAACACACAGCCAAATTTGGTTTCAGAATGGCATTAAATTTCAAATAATATTAAACAATTGATTTTTTTTCGCACTGTTTACTGCTTTTATTTACTTTTAGAGTGAAATAATATATTTGCAGTTACTTATTTTCTTGAATAAGAATCCGATAAAGACTTGTTGTAACTTAAGAACTCAACTAAAAATTATCAGTATAATGGATGTCTAATATCATATATCACTTTTTTTTTTGTACATTTTGCAGTGAATATTAAATAAATGATAGGAATTTTAAGTAGATTTCAACTATTCTTTGCTTAATTTTGAAAGAATAATACATTTTTGTAGCTTATAAAGCGAACTTCTCTTACTATATAATTAAATTTTAAATGAAATATTTGGGATATTCTATAAAATGAGAATATTTTTGAATGAATGGAGATATTTTATGTTATTATTCGTGAGTAAATTTCCCCGAACTATTAAATTTGTATTGTGTGTGTTAAATTTATCAAGAATAATTTTAAGTTCGTTTAGCTAAGACTATTGACAAACTATGTTAACTTAATATATATATATATATATATATATATATATATATATATATATATATATATATATATATATATATATATATATATATATATATATATATATATATATATATATATACATATATATACATATATATATATATATATATATATATATATATATATATATATATATATATATATATATATATATATATATATATATATATATATATATATATATATATATATATATATATATATATATATATATATATATATATATATATATATATATATATATATATATATATATATATATATATATATATATATATATATATATATATATATATATATATATATATATATATATATATATATATATATATATATATATATATATATATATATATATATATATATATATATATATATATATATATATATATATATATATATATATATATATATATATATATATATATATATATATATAGATAGATAGATAGATAGATAGATAGATAGACAGATATATATTTGTCTCTTTTTCTATCTTTATATGTATTTCTTTAAAAGATTTAATCACTTTTTTCTATCAGAATATCAATAAAAATAAAAATAAGCTGCACAAAAACCTGAATAAATATAATACGCGTTCTTATTTTGAAACCAGGTTTCCGTTTACTCTGACAGGATCTCATTAAGTTTTACCAAACTCTTCACAAAAACCTCGAGATCACTAACCTTCTCATGGTAATGGATATCTTCCTTCCTTTACTCTTCCTCTATAATGAATCTACTTTTTTTTACAAGAGCTTTTCAATAATTGTAGGGCACATCAAATTGAGAGTCCCTAAAATAAATATCGATTTTTTTTTGTTCGAAACAGCTGTGAAAAAATAAACATTTGTTCTCATCACTTTTCCCCAAGAGTTTGGATATTACAAAATTAGGAATTTAACCAAACTCTAGGAAGTAGATTAAATATGCAAAATTGGTATTCACTTTCTCTTTTCGTCAGCCCAGTTGCAAAAGTAATTACATCCAAAAATGTGAAAAATTATATTTTGTTGCGATTAACCTACTTTGTCACTTAGGCTCGAATTTTTATCTTCTAATGAATGGAAAAAAATTAGTCCAAAGTCCATATTGATGCTTTTTCATCTGGGCTACTTATTTAAAACAATAATTTTTATACAGTTTTTTTTAATTATGACTTTTAAATTGTTCTGCATACATACCAATAACCATATCGGTGCATTAGTGCACTGATATATTAAGATATAGATGTCAAGTAAACAAGAGGGGGGAGCTACTTTCTGTAAATTAAACCAATGAGAGACACGGAACGGAAAATTTACCCGACGTCATTTTGGCGATGGTTATAAATTATACGAAACTATTACTAAATATACGAAATATTTACGATAGATCAAATTAGAGTAATAACACTAATTACAAAATGGCGATTGAAAAACTAACAAAATTACGATTTGGATTCGGATTTGCGTCGTAGTTAAATATATTCCGCAAAAACTTAAACATGAGGGTAAAACATATTATGCAAATTACATACAAGGTTGTCAATTTGTAACTGATATCGTAGTTGGCGACATTATTTTTAACGACTTGACATACTGTTCCTTTATACTTTATTTTAACCGTGTTAAGTGCATGTGTTCTGAATTTGGGGTTAAGAGCTCATTTCAATTCTCAAATTGTAATTTATACAGTCTATGGTGGGTTAAAAAAAATCTTTTAATTAACAGAGAACCCTGACAGTATTGTTTTCCATTCCTTATTAGGAACGCTACAAATTTTTAAAATTATTTCCTGAAAATAGACTGAAGTGTCACTTATAGTTCGGCTCTGACTAAATGGCTTCTGTGACGTCACTTTGCTTACATGGTTTGAATAAGACGATTGGTCAATTCGCTTAAACTATTTTGGTGATTCGCTAAAACCAGCATTGATGGACGTTTCCCAACCGCCAATTAACCGTAGCCAGACATTTTTGTACTAATGCATCGATATTTTACGAAACTTAGGTTCTTACTATCATCTCTTAAATATATTTTAAGTTATATTATTTCCAAGTTTTTTTATTACTTCATTTAAATACATTTTTAAGTCATACAAAACGTACTGAGAACGAAAATAAAAAAAAAATTCCAAATAATCGATTTAAAATTAAATCCACTTCATTTATTCCTCACACTTCGTAAGTTCAACTTCTTACGCATCTTCAAACATTTCAAACTGGATTTAAAAGTCGAACATTTTTTTACCTATCTTAAGAAGTTTTTCTTTCGAGTTGATAAGAGTTAAAAAAAAATGGCGACAACGTTCGAAGTTTCTCATTTTAAAAACCTCTTAATGAATGACAGAAACGAGTACTTCAAATTTATGTTTTATTTTTACTTTGAGAAATTTCTCGAAACGTATAAATGAAACATAATTATCTCTTTTGATTAAATGACTTGAAAGTGGTTCATGTAAAATTTTTAAACTGAATCGAACGTTGAAGGTTCTTTGATGGGAATACATTTTTATAACTGAGTTTTTTTTTTTTACGCGTTCTAATCTTCGTTTTGGTTGAATTTTTTTTCAAAAATTCTAGAAAAAAGTATCTTCTTTTATAATAATACTAAGTAAGGATTAGAATGTTTAAAAACAAGCAAAAAAATCTAAATTTAACTGGTGAATAATTCCGTTTTTAAACTTTCTAATCCTTTTGTTAATTACTAAATTAATTTATAAAGTAGAGCCCATTGAACATATCGTCGGCTTAATTTACAAACCATGTAACTCCTATGGGTGGGATTCAGCAGCCATTAAGAAAATTCGGAATAGATCCCGAACCGTCGCCATTATGTCATAGTGTAGTTCCAGCGCGACGTAATTCAACCAACTACTGAAATTCTATATATCATTTCCCCGATAACACATCGTTCAAATGAACTCCGTTCGAAAACATACATTATGGCCGCTGACTAACAGACAGCATGAACAACACGCTTCTCTACGATGTGCTTTACGGTTGCCATGGATACGAACTTCGTTCACCGTTGAAAATGAAGCAACCATTGCTATTCGCGAAAAAAAAAAACGACGCATGCGCCCAATGCGTCGGATCATTTGGCAACTTTATATTTAAAAAAAAAAAAGCCAAGCCGAAACAGCTGCTAGGTTAGTACCATGTTATAGTTGCGTTGTTTGCGAATTAAGCCGACGATAAACATTTTATAATTTGTATTAGCTTTTTTTATCTACACTGTTAAAACATTTACTTAAATATGAGTATCTGAACCTACTTGTTTTTCTTTGAGTACAATTGCATTGTAAATGAGCGATGATGTACTCAAATTTAAGTTATCGTACTTTCTCAAAAATGAGCAGTGTGATTTAATATCGCTAATCTCGGCTTCTGTTCAAGCCATCTTTATAAAGCGACCTGACAAACTTAAAATAGTTGTTCAGATGATGGTTTTCCGTAATATTTTATGTCGATTGCTTAAACGGAAATTGAGTTCTTAAAAATCAATTATCTTACTTCCCATTCTTTTGGCACGTCTTTTTAACATAACTTCCGTTTATAACTTCTTTACGTCGCCGAGGTAGTACAACGGATTAGGCCGCCTGAGGATCTAATGGATTCGATTCCCGGTAAGTCTTGGTTGTAACTGGTTGTCGATATTTAATAAAAGTGATTTATGAACTGCTCTTTTTATTCATTTTTAATCATTGTACTCATTTTTGAGTATATGTCTTTTTCAAAAATGATACTTATACATTCAGAGCTATAATAAGCATCGAATGTACTCAAAAATGAATACATCTTACTTATTTTTAAGTACTTTTACAGTGTACTATTAAAAAAAAAACAAGACTTTCAACTAAATTTTGCATAGACTTGAATTGTTTATCTTTCAATAAGAAAAAATACGCCATAATTAATTGGAGTAGACTTTGGTGTAGACACTTATAGACGAGAAGCCACCGGTATAGCGCAATTGAAAGATACATAAATAACCATTCTATAAAAATGTATCACAATCTATACACAAAAGTATATTTCTATCAACGTCATAAACAGCCCCATCTCATAAAGCCAGACAAAATTTAATCCCCCCCCCCCCTCACTCGAGGAGCCAAGTGAATAGAGGGTGCATGACCATAAGAATTGTATTTTATTTTCTCCACCAAGCTCCTCCTGTTTTGCATTTTATTTATACGGTCAAACAATTTACGAGTTTCTCTTGAAATGAAAGCCTACAAGCGTCATCTTTGGGTCGCCAACTTGGAGCCAGATTTCATGCTTTATATCGAAAAATGGGATACTTATCATGAGACACGGTTTTTTGTTAGAGGAGCTTTCTATTTTTGGAATATGCAAATTTGTAATTATTAGATGTAAAGACAGTGACATGTTTTTATTTAAAAGTGTATATAAATTTGTTGTAATTTATGGTTGATGAACTCTTATTTATCTTGTTTTGTACTTCTATACGCTGTTAAAAATAGGTATCCAAAATAAGTAACATTTATTAATTTTTCATTACATTCGACGTTTATCAGGGCTCCGAATACATAAGTTTCAATTTAAAAAAAGACATGTACTCAAAAATGAGTGCAATGAATAAAAAGAGCAGATTCTTGCTTATGTAGACTGCCTTTATAAATCACTGTCAACAAATAGTATCAACAATTACAACCAAGACTTACCAGGAATCGAATCCATATCCTAAGGCACCATAGTCCTGTGCCTTATCTGTTCTACTACCAGGGCGACATGAAGAAGTTATAAACAGAAGAAATGTTAAAAAGGTGTGCCAAAAGAATAGTAAATGAGATAATTGAGTTGTAATAACTCAGTTTCCATTTTAGCAATTGACATCAAATGATGTGGAAAACCACCTTGTGAACTATCTATTCAAAAAATTATCTTTATATAGATAGTTTATTATCTGTTATAAACCATCTTTTCAACTATTTTAAGTGTGTTAGGTGGTTTTGTTAAAATTACTTGAACAGAAGCTGATATTAGCAATATTAAACCATACTGTTCATTTTTTAATAAGTACGAGTACTTAAACTTGAGTATGTCACCGCTCATTTACGATGCAATTATACTCAAACAAAAACGAGTAGGTTCAGATACTCATTTTTAAGTTCCTTTTTTACAGTGAACCTTTGTAAGGTCACTATAATGTGTATGTTCTTAGATTATTGAATAAGTTATAATATAAATATTAATTTTCACTTAACTCGTTTTGCAACTGGATGAAGGCTTTTAACTGGTTTTGTGTTCAAGAATGCAAAAATGGCTATATCCACAACGGCTATATCCAACCAATCATACATCAAACTCTCGCTGACACTCATGTTCACGTTCCCTGGATATAGCTACTTTTGCTTCTTTAGACTGTTGAATTTTCATTAGTGAAAACCGATGTTTGCTCCTTTATAATGTTTTAAAATTGAAGCCAAAGTATAAAGTACGGACACCTTATACCATATCTCATTTTTAGAATTTTTAATTATATCTGTATTTGCATTTGGCATACTCAAATAATCACCATAGCAAAAAAAGAGAAACGAGCTCAGAACTTCTTTTTATGGTAAAGAAGAGAGAGGATAAATAACAAGACGCTCCTTACAAAACATTTAGAAACACAAATATCCCTCTTTATATGATTACGTACCAAACCTCTCATAATTAAAATTCTTACAGAGCAATAATCTCCTTAAAATATTTCTATTTACCCATACCACAACGGAATACATTTGAGCACTTTTAAACAAATAAGACATCCAAAGAGAGGTTCACATAAAGTGTCCTCAAAACACACTCATGTGCTTCAAGACCTGTCTCAAGTGCTGATCAGAACACCATTTCCGAAACATTGTTTTCCCATCATTTCAATAAGAAGAATGTATCCCTTGTTATGAATGCACTGTAACGGCTCTCGTGATATAATCTCGACCCCCTCGCCTCCTGTTCCGAGATTATCGGCAATCGGAATAAGCAATTGTGCTTATGCTTATTCCTAAGAAACGCGACCGGGGCTGTTGCTTTGACGGCGTGCCGTTGCCTTGGCAACTGTCCGCCGCGATCATTTAATAAGAACGTACGTCCGCAATCAATTCGCAGTTAGGACGGTTTGCAAAACGGTTTGCTCGGCATTTTTGGAAAGCGGGGGCGGGTGGAGGCCTCGAAGGGTTTAATAGACTCCTTCTTTGATATTCTACCTCCCTCATTAGAGAGAAGTTTAGTTGTGTTGAAATACCTTTGAGTGGTCTATGAATACGAACCAATTTTTAATACGATAAAAAAAATCAAGCAGTCCCCAATTCTTTTGTAAGATTTGGTTCTTAATAATACGCGCGCCTGCTCAGCGTGCTGCCTCTTTGGTCGAAATTTGACGGGGGAGTGGACAAATTGGCAACCTGGTCGACGCAGTCCACCTTCATCTACATGATGGTAGGTCATTTATCTCAATAGGCTGATTCCCACTGGGTTCATGTGGCACAAAGCCAAAGGTTCAATAGGCTCATTCCCCGTATATATATAGGGGCGGAAGCGCATACTAGCCAAGGACGAAATACATCCCACCCCCCTTCCCATTTAATACAAAGGGAAGAGGGGAAATGGGTTAAGAATCAGCCTGTTAGAAACTTTCTCAATTTCTTCACACGATTGTAGGTCATGTAACTATAGGCTTATGTTAACATTAGGCTTAGCTATAAGGATTTTACAAATGTCGTTTTTTAGGTTATGACTCCTTGCGGTTATATAGCCGTACCCAAAGAAAAGACGTATTCATGTCAAAAATCGTGTGTGTCTGTGTCGGAGCGCGACCAGAAGGGTTTTACTCAGCGAATTTTAAAATAAGGAATTGCTCGGCAACAAAATCCTAGCCATCAAAAAGAAGATACGTGAGATGTTGAGTCCGACTCCGCGGATTCCCATCTACACCCCGTACTTGCTTTGCTTTATTTCAGTATTTGAACACTCATTGGCGTCTAATTTCCCACCAAAAACGAAACCAAATTTATGTGATTGTTTCTACGATAAACACACTACAATCTAATTATTTTCTTTTAATGAAAGTAGAACGTTTTCGATCTTAAAATCATTTTCATACTGTAAGATTGATTGTCTGACATCCGATATTACAAATAATCGGTTCGCATATATTCACTGTTTCAAAAACATATTGAAGAATGATTCAGTCAAGGTTTTAGTATATTAGTATTATATTATATTCAAAATTGCAGCCAGCAACTTTTTTTAAGTATTGATTTTCCATTAGAGACGTTTTGTACTTTATTGTGAGAATAGCCGTATGAAAACCGTCAATCCATAATTTTGCATATATTGCTTCATTATTTTACAGTCATCTCCTTATTTCTTACAATATTTTGAACAACTTCTATATATTCGCAGTTTAACTGTATTATACTTGCAATGAAATAACAGCCACCTATTTCAGACAGCTTATTCAACAAACCTGTCATTTACCACATGTACAATTACTTATACAAAAACCGAATGACTATTCATGAGAAGATCTATTTTTGCACTCTGTGTGGTTTTTTAATACCCTTGGGAACAAGAACCAAATCGCATTCTTCGGCATATTCCAAATATAAACTCTCTGTACTCACAATTAAATAAGGATGAAAGAACAAACGATTCCCTTAATGACAGCATTCATCAGCGAATAAAATCGTTAAGAGTTTCGGGTGTTCTATTTATTCCTCTTTAAAAGCAAATAATTGCCATTTGGAAGCTAAAAAGCACTCTGTTTCAATAATTTAATTGGTCGAAAAAGATCCACTGGAAATAAAACGAAATATGTTCGAAATCTCATTAATTTTATTCTGAATATCAGTGTAATGAGGATTTTATTCTAAATCGTTTGATATTTACTTCAGAAAAAAAACAAAAGAATTTATATTGTTTTGTGTAGTTATTTTCAGATTTAATATAATGTCAGAAAATGTCTGAATATCAGGTGTATATGAAAACTTAAAACAAAGTAGAATTTGGTATTTTTTCAGACTATATTTAGCGATATATAGAAATACCGATTAAGTGCGGATATCGAAGCTTAAACAATACTCGAAAAAATATAATGTCAGAATTTAATATAATGTCAGAAAATGTCTGAATATCAGGTGTATATGAAAACTTAAAACAAAGTAGAATTTGGTATTTTTTCAGACTATATTTAGCGATATATAGAAATATCGATTAAGTGCGGATATCGAAGCTTAAACAATACTCGAAAAAGATCCACTGGAAATAGAACGAAATATGTTCGAAATCTCATTAATTTTATTCTGAATATCAGCGTAATGAGGATTTTATTCTAAATCGTTTGATATTTACTTCAGCTTACTTAAACTGTCAACTAATTTTCACGTACAGCGACATTAAAATAACTTAGAATAAAATTTCTTTCAGAAGTTTGGAAATATGCATCCCTTTCCTTTTCGACTGAATCTTTAAATATCCTATAAATGGCAGAAAAATACTAGTTTTATTGAGAATTCGCTCACGTTTTTCAAGAGACTCTGAATAATAATAACACCAAGAACACGTTCTATTTTTTAAAAAAAAACTTCTCTTGAAGAATTGAGATAGAAAATTGTGGGTGCCTTCTCCACAAATCTCAAAAATGTTTCGCATCGCTCGAAAGCCATGCACGATTTCAACAACAAGCTCATAAAATAAACATGAAGAAAGATGTTGAGTTTCCATCTTCATATTTCTGGGAAAAGCAAGTCTTTTTATGATACTTGTCGGCTTGGGTGTGTATGATACATTTCATTTATTTTAAATTCTTTCCATTTAACATTTACTCTTCCTCATCAAGATGCGATGCTCGTATTTCAAAGTCCAAGCTTGGTTGATTTGAAGTCTCGGAATGTTACTTGTGTAGAAGAAATCACAAGTTGGAAAGTGTCGTGAAAACGAAAAAGCAGTTTTGAGGTTTTTATAACTATTTAAAGTTTAGAATCTTCCATTTTTTGGACATATTTATCTCCCTCAACATTAGTCTTCGTGTGTGGGTGACAAGGGCGGATCCAGAGATTATTGTTAGGGGGGGGTAATACAGTATATTGTTATCATGAACACCAAATTTGACGCCCTCCCCCAACGCCATCCAAGCTACTTGATAATCGAAAGTTTTTCCGTTGCTGGAAAAACTACATTGAAATTTAACATTTTTGAAATGATTACTTTAACTTTTTTTCATTCCCTTTTCATTAAATTTTCTCTATAGAAATTAAAACAAGCATACTTTGACTCTGTCTACGGGAGGGGGGGGGGGGGGGGGGAGAGAGAGTATTGGGAAGTTTTAAAGAACGTTAAGCAATGTATATATATCACGATTCGCAAAAAAAAAACTCTTAGTTTGAAATTTTTCATTACCTAGGTGACTTTTGAAAATATAATCTTAGATGTTAGGGGGGGGGGGGGTAATTTCCCCTTTACCCCCCACCTGGATCCGCTCTTGGTGGGTGATCACTATGTATTAGTATTGAACAAAAACCATGTTGTTTGAAATGGTTTATTTACCCTTTGCAGTCAATAGGTGAAAATAACGACCTGTTCTTTTGTTCCCTGTTCTTCATATTGAACGGGAACAGCATGTTCTTGAACATAAAAAAAACTTCATTTCAAAGTTGAACCTTATTTGAAGTATCTACATATTTCATTATTCATTTGCACTCAAATGTCACCTTTAAGTCACCAAAATAACGAAATTTTATTTTTTTCTCTATTTTTCACAACGAAACATAAAAGTTTAAAAAATTGAGAAAATTATCCTCTCACAAACTTTAAAAAGATGGTTTTCCAAATTATTTGATATCGGTTGCTTAAACGGAAACTGAGTTATTACAACTCAATTTCCCGATTTCCCATTCTTTTTGCACATCTTTTTAACATTTCTTCTCTTTATAACTTCTTCAAATCGCCCTGATAGTTTAACGGATAAAGCACTTGGCTGCAATCCCTGAGGATCGTGGTTCGATTCCCGGTAAGTCTTGGTTGTAAGAAGGATCGCATTACATTTTTTTTAACTGACAATAATTTTAAATCTAAGGATCGCTTTCCGTTGAGCATCCGCTATTTGTCGGCAAAAAAAAAATGGGCGCGACACTTTTTCTATTCATCGACCGTGAGCGTTATTAGTGGTGGTAGGTTAACAAAACTGGCGAGTTTTCGCACATTTGGCATTTAGGTTCGCTTAATGAAATCAAACCGTTATAAGTGAAACACATACTTTTTACAGATCTGTAACTTTCTAAATAAATCAAGTAAAGCCAGTTAATTGTAAGAGAAGACGCATATGTCCTTAAAGCTTTCATCTACATCAAAATTAGAATATATTTTTTTTTAAATGTTAGTTAACTCCTTCTTCCACTTTGCCCCTTTAATTGTCACTTACCACATCCGTGATCAAAGGCGTCATTCAAAATCATTGACATACGATTTTAAGGGGGCGCGGCGCCATCTACGCTTTTATTTATTTTTGACTTTTTAAACCAAATTTTTAGTGTATGTATATTATTTAAATTTATATAAAAGAACAATATTTCACACAAAATTTCCATAATTGTTTGTATTTTATAATTTAAATTTTTTTAATACGCTAAGGCTTTTTCTAAATGTTTATATTGTTTCACCAAAAATTTTCTCCGATCGTAAATTTTCTGTATTACATAAAAATTACAATTAAAATTTTGTATGCTACATGTACTTTATTTTTATATAAATAGTTATTCATATTAAGATTAAAAACATTTTCCTTAAAACACAATTTTTTTTTTACTTTAGTAATTTTTAAAAAAAAGTAGTAGTCATAGAGTTCATTCGCATGTCAATTTATAATATATACACCTATTTTACAATATGCCCAAAAATTATACTTTTCTCCAATATTAACAAAAAAATGACTTAGCGTTTTGAAAAATTAATATCAAGAGAATTCAATCACTGAGGAAAAACAAATTAAAGTTCCCGTTGCTTGAAAAACTTAATAAAATCTCAAATAACTCATTGAAACATAGATACAGTTCTAGAATTTTGCAACCATATTTAAAAGATCCCAAACTATAATTTTGGCAAATAAAAATAATCGAAAACTTTTCAATTGGTCAGTGCAGGTTTTCAAAAAGTTCAAGCAAATTAAAAACTTCAAAAACATACATGTTTTATAGGGGTATTTGAAACGACATGCAGATTTTATGAAAGTTTTTAGTGAAGTTTTTATGCTGAAATATTTTTGTTTGGGTTACCAATTTTGGTCTTCGATAACCGCTAAAAAACATCATCCGTGTATAGGTAACTGCTGCGCGTTAAATCTGTAGCAGTCCAAACGCTCTCGAACATAGCATCAGATGCGTGGGGTGTCATCTATAATGTTGTCATGTGACCATGTGTCGTCTTAGGTATCATCTAAAGTGTTGTCATCATAATCCATATCCTACTCATATCCTACTGTTGCCCTGAGGCGACGATATATAGAAACGTGCATTGGACATCTTTATATATATTTCTCTTACGCGGTGATAGAAAAACGCTGTTTTTCTGTACGCTGAGTGGCAACAGTTAGTTTGTTTACGAAATTCTGTTGTGCTCGTATTTTTAATTTGCCATTATGTAAGCCATTTGTGACGATTAGCCCCTTCAATTCATTAGTAAATAATTATTTTGTTGATGTCAGCTTAAATTAGGAAGAATATAAACCTTATTACATTAAAAATAGAAGTTTTGAAAAACGCTTTTCTAAACTGAGCGGAATATTGACGTGGCGCCATCTGTTGGCAATTTTGAAAACTAGATTTCTATGACCTTCATTTTTATGACGTATTAACTTAGTTACGTACACACTTCTGGTAGGCAAGAGTATGGTAGAGTAACGTCAGGCAAGAGTAACGTCAATTATGCCAAAACAAACTACCAATAATGTTAAAAATTAAACTAAAATGCAGGAAAGGTGTGAAAATAATAAATAATGGTAGAAATAAAATAATAAATAATGGCTTGCCAGTGGTTCCATTGTTTTCATTTGTAGTTTATAAGAAATTAAATGACTTTATATTGATTTACATGGCGAAAAAATGTATCGATGCCAAAATGAATTATAATTTAAATTTAGTTTCAACGTTTAAAGTTTTTGGTAATATAATTAAAAAAAGTATTGTTTTTAGGACACATTGTTATTGTGTCCTACCTTTTAGCGAGCAAAGCGAGTAGTGGTTTGCGGAGCAAACCTATGAGGATTGCGTAGCAATCCTCCGGGGGTTGGCGGAGCGTTAGCGGAGCAGGGGGCGGGCCTCCTAGTATAAACTATTTTGCAGAGAAAAAATTTACAATTTTGAAATTTTCCTAAACCATCAGAAAGTTAATATTGTTTTTAATATATCCTAGGTTCAGACAGTAAAGAACAGCCATGAGTCGCCTCGTCCTATTCTCCGTGTTTCTCGCCGCCGTCGTCGTGTGCATCAGCAGCAGCAGCAGCTCGTCTCCCTCTCAACTCCGCCAGAAGAGGGGCTTCCGCAACGCAGCCCTCTCCACTGCCCGGGGATTCGGCAAGAGGATGCAGGCGGACACCCTGGACGAAGCCCTCAGCAGGTGCGTCCCTCACCAGACAGGTGCAGGTGGAAGAGAGTTCTTCCACGACTGCAGAAAGCAGAAGTGCGGAAGATTAACACCGAGATTAACATTCTAGGCCTCCTAGACCCGCGAGCTTCTTCAAAGTCCCTCTGTTCGAATTAATGTGCATATATTTAATTTCAATATTGGAAGAAGTTTAAAATTTAAAAGAAAAACGTGTTACTGTTAGGGCTAATAATAAAAAATCAAATTTCGTCTTCATTAACTATGCGAATTTAAACAAATAATCACTGCAAAAATTGAGTTATGACAATATTCCAGTTCGATAACAGCTGTTATCACACATGGCTTTTTCAATCGAGGAAGAAATGCGCGGGGTCCAGACCACATGACCTATGCCATCCAATCAAAGGCTTTCTCTTCTGCTTCTTATTTTTCCGGGTAGCACAGGCACAATGTTAAATATTTTACAGGCCAATTATTCTTTATCTATTGAAATCAAATAAAACTTAGATAATATTAAATCTATTGTCGTTGGCTTTAGGATGGTATAAGTTTTATTGCATGAATCAAATTTACCGAGCATACTAAATTTTCGTATTTGATATTCGTATCATGTTTGATTTCCATGTCAAATTCATTCAGATTCACTACCACTATAAAGAAGTTTACTTCAAAAATGAACGGTCTTCGCATTGCTATCCTAATAGACCAAAATCAAACAGCAATTATTATTTCCTAAATATTTTATATAATAATTCACATAATGCCAAACAGACTTTCTATCAATTATTTGACATTTTACATCCATGTTTTAGCCGGGATTCGAACCCGGACTCATTGTGTGGCAGCCCATAATTCTACCACTTATACTATTGGGCAACAAATCCCCCTGCCCTCAATTCCCTTGTCCATCAAATTAGTTGCTAGTCACAAAGTTTTCTGCAACGGGTAGTTCAGTGTGCTAATCCCAACTTCGCTTTCGCTTCTTTCAGACCCTTGGCCTCCAGCTGGCTCGCAGAACAAGTAGTGAGGAGCCCTGTCCTGGCAAAGCTCTTCGTCGAGAAAGTCATAGACCAGAACGGTAAGTGACAGGGAACACATCTGTACCTCCAGAACCACATGGACCTAAGTGACACTTGGGGAACTTTACATGAGAGGAGGAAACTGAATCCTACTCTCATTGCAAAGCATTGGACTTGGGCTTTTATAGCTCTTGCTGAAGGCTTGGAAACAATTTTTGAGTTAATGTTGATGGTATAATTCGATAGAAAACGAACTTTTTAGACATAATCTGCACTAAAACAAAAATCGCCAAGTATGGTGGGTCGAAAAAAAAAAATGTTTTTCGAAACGTTTTAGTGCGGAAAACTTTCAACTTGTAACAAGAAAAAAAATAACAATTTTCGTAATTTTTTTTTCGTAAAACAGTTTTTATAGACGACTGACGTTATAAATATTTGTATAAGTAATACATTTTTATTGTATAAAAAAATACATAACAATCGAATTGATAACCTGGCGACTTGGCGCGCGATTTGACGGTTTTAATTTAAAATTTCTGGCCGTTTTATTTTGGAGTTTGGATTGAAACGCTGTTCAGTCGGTTAAAAAACGTTTAAAGGTGATTAAAACAATGAAACGTGCAAAAAAATTATTAATTATCGTTTTTCGAACACATTGCGCGACCGGAAAACATTATTGGTGTCTTCATTTATTTAACTCTAAACAACTATAACCATAACAAACTACAACGTGTCGAGCATAGAATTTTAAGTAATATTAAAACATGTTTCATTTTAAGTAATTTTAAACATGGGCTATTGGCGAAGGTTCTGGGCCTTTCCTTAAGGAAAGACCAGGGAACGATGCCTCGTATTTTGGAACCATGACCAGATGACAAGCTGCCGCAAAGTTGCATCTCCAGTTCCGATGTTATCCCGGTCTACGGTACCTTCTATTTCTTATACGATACTAAAAAGTAAATATACTATATTTATGTTATACATTCTTTATCTAGGTGATGGCATGATTCAACCAGAAGAGATGTACCCAACCGTCTAGAACTTCAAGAAACGAAGAGTGGAAGAAGAAACTCGAATCATATCTCTCCTTTATGTTCCCTCGCACATTTTAACATAATCTCCCAGCCCTTTCTTTCCATGATTTGTTTCAAGAACCATTTCATATCAGAGAACGGAGAATACGCTGGCCGATCCATAAAAAGGAAAGGACGACACCACTGTTAATTAGCTCTCTCCTGATTGGTTGCGTTTATTGTTGTTTATGATAATATTTTATCCACACTTCCGCCTGCACTACTATCTTGGTGTATTGTGTAAATAAGAAAATATGCAATTTCGCATTGGAATGATAGAAAATAAAAATATTGTACAAAATGGCGTCTGATTTTTATTACTATAAGATGAATTCAGTTTCAAAACACTATTCTTTTTCTCAAAAACGTTTGGTTCTTTTATGTTTCAGAAATGAATTGCAGTTGCTCTGCAATGTAAAAGTCATGTACACTATCCTTTAAAACTAGGGATAAACCGGATAGTGGTTTTGCCGGATACCGGATATCCGGCGCACATTACAAACCGGATATCGGATATCCGAACTGGATTTTGCCGGATTAAAATATCTTCACTATACACTAGAAAAAACGGAAATCGGCCAAAAATGACAAAATATTTTTTTGTTGTTCTATAATATTCCCCAATACATTATGTTTTAAATAATACCATGATTGAATAAATATTCAAAAAACTTTTATTTATAAAGGGGTTATTCTAGGATACCCCTTGCAATAGGCGTATGTTTTGCAAACTTTACATTTAATTTCTGAAGAATTGTATTTTTACCATATGTCCCTTCATTCCTAACATAACTCAAGTTTGCTTAGACTTTTGACAACATTATTTTTTAACTCCACTTTATATTAGTTGCGAGATATTATAACCCTCCATCATAACTATTCGTTAAAAAATGAATTTTTGAAAGAAATTTGAAATTGAAAATTTGAAGAAAAGAAGGTCTTGAGGTAAAAAATTATTTAAAAAAAACTTTAAATGCTATAAACTTTTTGGAGGTTCATAACATTAAGAAAGATACTGCGAGCAATGTTCAACAAAAATTATGCTTCTATAAGTATTAATTACAACCTGTATACTCATGTTTAAAAAAACATACTAATTAACCTATAAAACGTTATTTAGCATTTGACTTTATTCATATTTTTTTTATAATGAATCATGATTTTTAAAGTGGTTTCATACATCAAAAAACTAGAGTTTTAAATTTATAATTTAAAAAATAAATTTCAAGTGTTTATGTACAATTTAAAAGTTCTTTAATAAACTGTTCATATTTATATTGATTTAGAAACGGCCAGAGATGTAAGGTACGATGCGTTTGAAAATGTAATTTTGAAATATTTTCAAATTGCTGATCTAAATTGTGCATTATTTAAATGCTAAAAATAGCTTTTACTAGACTAAAAAATAAAACAATTTATAATATACAACGGACAGAGATGTAGCTATGAACCCTACACACCACCACCCATGTGGATTAGAAGATACTCCAAAATATCTAGTCCGAATGTCTGCAGCCTATCTTTCCTTACTATCTATTCTCTGTGACCCACCGTGTTTGAAACGCACTTGGTCAGATATTAACGAGAAAGTTGTGACTTCCCACCTTACCCACCTGAATATCCCGTGAAAAATTCGAAGGAGAATATGCACACTGCGTAATACATTGGTAGTATTTTCAGGAAAATACTTAAAGCGAGAACAAAAGATAATCGATTTCTACAAGCAAAATCTTTTTTAAAAAACACGTTTTATTTATCCGGTATGGTAATCGGATATCCGGTATGGTAATCGGATATCCGGCACTTAATTTCCGGATATCGAATACTTACCGGATAGTTAAAAATCAGCCGGATACCGGATAGTTACCGGATGTCCATTTCATCCCTATTTAAAACACACATAAAAAATTAGTTTTTAAGCCGCTTTATTTTAAATTATTTATTCAAAAACAACCAGATAAGAATACCTGAGGATTAATCTGACTACAATAATTAAACCTAACAACAGTGATATCAATACCTTACTTTTAAAAAGTATATACCAAACGTACATAGCTTTAAGTGAACTCGCAAAACTCTAAACAGTTTAGATTTTCTCTTCTTTAAAAAAAAATACATTCTATGCAAAGGAAAAACGATGTGTTGTAGCAAATTCAATACGAAATCAGCTAAGAATTAAAGAACAATTTATCTACCAACTGGAAAGTTTCGAATCGGCAACCAGCATAAATAGCAGATTTCTAAATCATCATTGCCCATTGTTTAAAATTAAAAACATATTATGCATAGTTACAAACAATAGTTACAGATTAATATAACATTAACGTCACAATGTAAAGAAAATTCAAGATCTTGCACTATTAATTAACTACTTCAGAATTGTATTAAAAGAGTATGGACAGAATCTAAAGTATCGTATTTAAATTCCTTAAGCTAATTCTACACGGACGCAATAGCTGCGAATGAGCTTTTTGCAGATGGCTCTGTGATTGGAGCTTACAAACCACGTAATTTGTTTCCACCAACTGCAGATGTTCGTGGTGGTTCGTTTGTGTTGCTTACTTCATATACACGATACTCCCATTTGGAATTACTTTAGCCCGATCGGTAGAGCATCGGCGTAGCACACAGTCCCTGGTTCGATACCGGGTGACTGCCAAATGCATAGAGCTACACGTTTATCACGCCCGTGTAGAATGGGCCTAATGGTGAATAGCAATATAAAGTCACGTATTTACTGCTGTCATGCACATAGAGGAATGATACCGGGAGACGTTGTCGTTGAGAAGCAAGTTTTGAATCGGATCAAATGAAGTTACCTGTATCTCCAAAGCATTGACTCCATGGGTGAATAGAGCAACAATGTACTAACCAAGATGGCGGTCGCGTCAATTTTGCTAGGTTCTTAAGGCGAAAGCCTTGACTATCAAATGAAGTTGCTGGAGGAACCGAAATTTATAGCTAGTGCTTTTTCGAACATTTGAAGATAAAGTATAAATTCCGCGGTTGCGATTTTAGCTTCAATGAATGCAATTGATTGCTTCTATTATCTTTCCTCCATAGCACAACAATACACTTTTTCAAGTACAACCAACCAAACAAAAACAAGCTTGCAAAACACTACATAAATAATTTATTTTTTGAGCCACCTACACAAAACAAGAGACGGTCACTCTTTGGCGGTGTTCTCTTTCGACGAGAACTTATCCCAGAACCTCTTCTTCAGCTGCTCCTTCTTCTGGTAGAGGGGGTGTCTGTCCCGCTCTGACCGGGACACGAACAGTTCGTTGTCCTGGAGGCGGAACCACGCCCAGTGGATGGCCACCATGCTCGGCACCAGCACCACCAGGGGGCCGTAGCTGCTGAGGAAGGCGCGAAACTTCCCCACCGCACTCATCCTGGAAATAAGAATGTGCAATTACAGCAGGGATTGGGTGCTAAAAGTGGGGGGGCAAGATCAAGATCAAGAGGAAACCACAAGGGGAGGGGGAGTAAATATTCATCCTTTTTAACGTTGAAATAAAAATTATAATAATCAATTCTTAAAATTTTGTTCGTGAATACTTTTGGGCCGCTGTATAAAGGTTAAAGGAGAGAGTGGATTAATGGCCAACCCGGTTGACGTGGCTCATTTTCTTCTACACGATAGTAGGTTTTTTATCTACAAAGGTTGAATTCCTGTGAGTTATTGGGGGAGGGAAGCGCATACTGCAGTCAAAGGCAACAACCCCCTACAGACGCTGCAAAGCTTTAATAGGGGAATGAGTTAATAATTGGCCTAGTCGAGGCATCCCACTATCCTCTACGCGATTGTAGATTTCCATATCTTGATCTGCCATTAAACCCGTGGAGTTATGAAGGTGAAATCGTATTCTGCAGTTAAGACCGACTTTCTACTCACAAAAGTCAGAGGACGTAATGGGTTTATAATAGGTCTGGTTGACGTGGTTTACCGTCCTCTACATGATGGTATGCTATTTATCGCCATAAAATGATTCCACAGAGATTTATGGGGGCGGAATCGTATAATGCAGTTGCCGACAACTTCTCCTTGCCCTTACGTGGTACAAAAACGTTAGAGGGGTGGAATGGGTTGGGGTTTTTGTTTATTTTTAAAAAGTGCAATATTAAAAAAGTGAGGGTCAACATTCGAAAAAAGTGCGGGGGCAAACGGCCTTGCTCCCGAATCGCCGCCACTATTTTAATAGCAGATTACATTTAAAATGGGGTTCAAAAGAAAATAGAAAAAAACTCAGCCAAAAGCAATACATGTCGGCTTATTTTAACATGAAAAATATACGACATATTGCGATAGCGATGAAAGTGGGACACAGCATGGCTGCTTCCACATTGGCTTCAAGTCAGCAAAATGTCTTGCCCAATCCAGAAGTTACAGTTAGAGATCAGTGTTGGAAATACAACACATAACTTCAACAGGTCAATAGAAATATCAAACATACATTCAGACATAATTACAATAAAACATATTGTCAGAAACAACACACTCATTTGTCAGCATTCTGCGATCGTCAAGGCGGTTTTGGAGAATTTTGACAATCATTTCGTCATTGAATCACTTGATATTAGACGAAGCAAGAATCTTCAAAATTTTAACTAGAGTAAGTTATGATTCTAATATGTGTATTGCCACAATTCATGAAAGTCTTTCTGGCTCGGTCGATAGCGCGCATGATTTTGGACTAAGAGATCCCTCATTCAAGTCAATTTTTATTTGAAATCGTTCTCATTTTGGACTACATAAATTTCATGAAAAAAACAACAAAATAAATTTCCTAAGTTTGACAAAATATTTCATCTAAGCATTTAACATGCATCGGTTTCGTCAAAAGTGAGCATTCATTATTAACAGTGCAGGCGAACAAAAATAAAAACGCACAAGGATCATACGGCACGACCCCACGACCTGCTTGTCTTTTCAAACTGCTTGCAATGCACATTAGCCAGTGGCCAGGTTTCATATATGTTTGCATATAAAATAAAAATTTAATTACACAACAACAAAAAAAAAATTATAAAATTTTGAAAATTTATTGTGTTTCTCAAGAAAATGAAGCACCCTTTTTTTAAATAGTGCCCTATGTCTTTTAATTTTCAGAATAAACTACTTCAGTTAAATACCTGTTATTGTTAGAGAATTCCCTTTAGAAGTTTTGCAGAAAACGGATGTAATCAACTCCTCTTAAAAATTTCAGTTAGTATCCATTAATCTATTGGAAAATATAAAGAAAATTGAAAAACAATACAATGCAGAAAATGTATTTAAAAAGTTGCAGAAAAATACGGTTAAAATGCACAATTTTAAAAGTGGCAGGCTAAGGAGGCAAAAAGGAAGAACAAACTTCGTTACATCGGTTTGTGAACAAACAATGCACTAGAGTTACACAATAGGCTATTGCAGACATAACGGTATCTATCTTAAAGGAAAGACCCGGGAGTACTGCATAGTCATTTTCAACCATGGTTAGGACAGCATCTGATCAGGCACCCCACTCACAAAATTTTCACACCAACATGAACATTTTGTATGTGATAGATTTAACATACATTAGCCTCTATGTGGCATATTCCTGGATAAGGACAAGAGTCAAACTCACAGGCATCCAAATATGTGCTCAATGCTTTGTTAAGTCGAGCTGAACCCACAACAGTGGCGTGGCAATTTGAAAATTATGGGGAGGGGGAGGAACTCAAACACATTTCGTTCCCAGAATATTTACCAATATAAAAAAAAAATTCTAATTAGCAGTCCTGCTAATTATTCATTAATTATTAGTTGTTAGTTAATAATAATTTGTTAATTACTAAGGAAATTCTATAAATTTTTTATCATATTAACAATTACCCCCCTCCACCTACACTTATATTTGAGCAACACATAGATTGAACATGCACAAGCCCTCCCATAACCTAAACAAACTTACTGTGTGAGAACTATCGTATCTCCTATACACAACAGATGTTTTTAACGAGTGACAAGGATTGAAATTGGCGACCCTCCTGTTATGAGCTCACTACACTCTCAAAGTCAACATTTGAACAAACCCTCTTGTTATGAGTATGTTACTCTAACCACTCGACCAACCTTGGGTTTGCTTCATTATCAGCAAAAAACACAATTTTTGTAAAATTTAAAAATTATGGGGAACTCAGCCAAATCAATTTTCATTGTCAAGGAAAGCTGTTTCCAATTTTAACTAAAAACATATTTGATGGCATTAACCGATCATTTAATTAATAAAAGTTTTAAAAAAATATAAAACATGCAAAAAATACATTAAAAAAAGAAGAAACATCAATAAACTAAACACAACCAACCAAAGAAAGACAGCCAAGGTAAAAGTAATATTTTGTTTTTGGTTCTCACTTCTCTTATAAGGAATTTAAATTTTTTTAGATTTGTTAAAGATATGCAACAAGACCATCTCTTGACTTGATAGATTACATATGTTGTGAAATTTGGACAAGAGTTACTATATTACAAATACCTGGTAACTAGCTAAGCTAATATTACCACTTAGAAGTCAATATGTGCGGCAATCAAATCCAATTTTCAAGGTTTTAGCTAGCGGCTATTAAAAGAGAATCTTTTTAATGAAAAACTACTAATTTACAAAATATTATTTGCTCTGAAACATATGTGATCCCTTTAATAAATTTTACTTTTAGAAGAAGATATTTTCGTCAGGCTTATGGATACAGTACATTTTAAAAATTCATTTTAATATTGCTTTTCTCTAGTAGAAAATATTTTATTTGATTCCTATTCTACTCCCCCCAAGCCCTCCCTAATTAAAATTCCAATAGAAAGCTTTTTTCTCTTCTTCTGCATTAAAGAACGGAACTTTTTACTGATTCCCCTTCACAAAATTATATAGTAATAGAGTTTAGTAGAAATTAAAATGAACAATTGTCTTTACCTCGAAAACAATTTCACGATCTTCAATGATCCCGTTTGTTTACAAATAAAACCTTAGTGAAAATCGCAGTTATAGTAGCAGACAGATCTGTTTTCTAACAGTAGATCTATCTCTGCATGGCATCCACTGTTGGGATGCACAATATTGGATTTTTTTTATATATATTATATTCAAATGATAATTTTAAAATTTATGTTTTAATATTAAAAAAGGAAACGAGTGACTTTTTAAAAAAATATAAATTAAGTTTGTGATCAGTGATTCCGACAGCACTATTGGCAACACTTTAATTCAATATTTACTATTAAATCAAGTGGTAATCTGTTTATTCCATTGGCTGATGGAAACTGGTCTTACTTCCTGCAACCAATTGCAGTTTATAAGTCAAATAGCTCCTCCTACTTTAAATGTACACCAATTCCGTTTCAAAAGATTTATCCTGTCCTTAATAACATCATGCAAATAAATAACCTCTCTGTTTCGTCTGCAGAGATAGTATCATAATTTTCTAAGTTATATAAATAATTCAATATATAAACGCAAGTTAAAATGACTTTTTCTATATTTTTATGAACCTTCTGTATCACTTCAAAATTTCAACCGATCTCTGTGACATTCCCTTTCATGTGAAAACATGACTTTCATCGAAGGAATCGGAGATGAAGTGACAGCTTTTTTTGTGATACTCATAGTTGTTATCTTGGCAACCTTAGTCACTTTTATTGGAAGTGGTCCTCATCTTTACAGCCCTGTTCATACCCGAGCCGTGCATATTGCCGTGGTTTCTAGCAGAGAAACAGCTGATAATGCAGCTACACAAGTAAGCAAGTCAAACCCAAAATCAAAAATAAATTTGCAAATACATTCAATTAAGTTTAAATTATCTTTTTCTGTCTTTAATATAAATTATTGTATATAATGCAGTCTCGGTGACATTAGTTATTTGTGTAATATTTCTCAGTCACTGTGCTTAGGTCAATCATACAGTTCCATAAGTTCAACTCAGACTGAGTTCCTTGAGTTAGATCACAGGTTAAAGTCCCAATCAAGTGAACTTTATGGTTAAACTTGAATTAGGGGGCAGTCCTGTCAACGCATCAAAGTTAATGTCACCAAATATGACTTTAGTTCAAATTAAATTGAAAAAAATCAAATTTACACATACATTTAGCATGCATTGTCATATTCATGTGCATAATTTTCTTAATTTTAGCATTTGACATTTTCTGACATTGATGTTTCGGTGTTGGAAATTGTAAACCTATACTTGGGGCGCCTTTATACCCATCACCTAGGACTTATGACACTTAGCTTTGGTTGCATAAATCTGAAAATCGAAAATCAAAAGTGCTCCTAATCTTATCCTGTCCATGTTGTTCATAAACATCCTTCACCTTGTTGTTAATAAACATTCCTCACCAATGTGATGCAGCTGTTTGGAGAATTTTTACGACTTCAGGCAGTCGATTATGGTACCTCAGCATGTCAAAACACCACACTTCCTATATTTAAAAATTAATCTGAGATTTTACAGATAGAAATAGTTTTACAAACATCCATACCAATGTTAAAAATAATAAAACATGCATTGTATGTACAAACTTAAATCAGAAATGAAAGCTTGCCATTCATGTACGACACCACAACACTTCAAGTTTACGTGATTTATGTATGTAATAACCAACATTTTTGTGACACTGCGTGTTGTTCATAACTGACAATATTTCAGAAACATAATATGAAATTTAACAATAACACTTCCCAAAATGATATAACTTCATTCATAATACCAACCACTAAAAATAAATTCCAGGGATAGAGGTTACCATTTTTGTTACACTTTCGCCACTTGGTGATGGCCCCAAAATTTTTTGAAAATAATCTTCGTACTGCATCTTAGCTGAAATTTCATATAATTGAAATCAAATATATCTTGGTGATTAGCCATTCTAAATGTAACTCATTTAATGCTTGGCTGTCCAAAGTTCGATTGTTTCCATGGCTGGAGTGAGGTCACTTTTCTCTTTAGAGGAAGCAATCCAATTTTTTTTTTACTTGTTGAAGGAAGGAATCTTAAATCTGATTCTTATTACTTCAGTTATCTAATAATTTGTTTATCACATATATGTATTGTATTTATAAACATAAATTAACTATGAAAGACATATTTGGTGAATTCCGGGAAAAAGTTGCCATGGCACTTAAAATTTTAAACTTTATGTTGAGTCATTTGTCATATACCATTTTTTTCAGAAAGATATAAACTTTTTGAATCTTAACATATTTTTTTTAAATTAACACAATGACTTTTATAAAATCAAGGTCAAAGTCACTTCTTTACTATATGTTTTTGCAGTGCGGAATATCTACATTTTGTTTCATACTATAACTTGACTAAAATCCCTTACCAAAATAAAATAAATAGGTTAACTTTTATACTTTATTCATGTAGTTAAGCTTTCTATTAATTTTTTTTGCAAAAAAATTTTTTTTAACCTTGAAATCAATAACTTATTAAGTCAAACCATAAATATCCTTCCGTTACCAAAATACTATATTTCAACCACCTCACTAAGAAACCATTGGGTCTACAACTTAATGAATTTTTGTACAAAGCAGACTTATGACACTTATTAATTAGAAACAGCAACAATTTTATTTTGTTTTTAATTTAGATGTTTTTTAATGGTAACGGAAGGACATCAATGTGGTAACGGAAGGACATTTTTATATTAGCTGATTTTGACTGAACTTTCCACAATTAAACAAACTAATTTTCAGTTATTATTGAAATTCAAACACATATAAATATTATATATACTTATTAACTGTATTTTCTATCTTAATACCCTCCCCCGCTAATTTAATAAGTATGTCACAAATACATTGAGTTTCAATTAAAACTGGTACTACTTTTCTATTTATTCACTATATGGGTTCTTTCTACAATAAAGCCATAAAATGGGAAACGAAGAAAGTTTAAAAGCGATTTCTTGCGATGACGTTAAGTGATGCATACAGAATTTCAGCAAGAAAATATTGATAGTAATGTATCACTATAAAAAGTTCGCAAGCTTAGACCCCAGTTTGTTTTGTTACAAATATACCTTCTACTTAAAGTATGTCTAAATTGTTTCGTTACCAAATATATAAATACTAATGAACAAAATTTAGCACATTTAAAATGAGAGTAATGGAATGAAGACAGAAAGCCATAAAAAAAAAAGATACAAGAGTTCATTTAAAAAGTGCCTTTATGCTCTTGAAAACAAATCTGCACATTTTTATTAAAAGACATGGGAATCTTGTCTTTTAATAAAAGAATTCAAAGAAGAGGTGAAAATTGTAGTTGTACAAGTTGATTTAACATTCAAAAACCAACTTAACATTCATGTTTGATCAGTATAACACCATGGCTACATTGAAGCATTTTTGCCATTAATCAAGGCAAAAGTACTGTAAATGTCCAAAGTGGTTAATGGGAAATTTACCACTATTGCCCCTTCAGATAAAATAATTGATTTCTCCATCAGATAAAGTAATTCTCTCAAGAAAGATGAAACAATATCCTCCTCTTCCTGACACACGCAATAGGTACTTATTATTTAAAACCAATTTCAAAATATGTTATTGAGTATTGTGAGTACTCTAGTTCTACAGAAAGAAAGGTATTCAAAGAAAACATACAATCAAATATAAAAGATGCAGACAAGGCATATGGGTCAAGCAATGCATTAGCAGTTAGTGACTTTTAGTTAGTCGAATGGCAAATACTAAAAAGTATTATGTTGGGCAAGTGCTTCATTCAATGATGTCGTTGTAGAAGTATTATGTTTAAGGAAATAATGAATGACTAAATTTATATTTCCTGAGAAAGAAGGTAACTGCTGGAATTGACTCAAATAAAATAACCAAAAATTGGATAAGCCAAAAATTTTAACAAATGGCTCTGGAAAAAGAATTTATTGCAGAATTAGATTTAAAAACAGCTGAATAAGCAGAATTTAACACCTATTATTCTTTTTCAAAATATTAATGAGTAAATTATTGTAAAACAATCCAATTTTACACACTTGGAATTTTTGTCCTTCCGTTACCTTAAAAAAACATCATATTTTTGGGCATAATATAATAATTTCTAAAAACTGCACTGCAATTTATAATAATTGAACTCTCCTTTAAGTATTCTAATTTTTCTAGATTTTTCCTTTTTATGGTTTAGCTGAACTTTTAATAAAAAGGTGTCAGTGTGGTATACCACTTCCAAAAAACGTCCTTCCGTTACCATTACTAAAATTTAAATTTAAAAATTTTTTATAAAGTGCTAAATTCTAGATTTTGCATTTTTAATAAAATGCAGTAAAGTGTATAAAAGTCTACCTATCAGTTATTTGAAATAAAATATATTTTTTAAATTATGACCATAAGTTGTTGTACAAACTGGCCTTCCGTTACCGCCGGAATTCACCATTTAGTACTTTAAACATGAGGAGATAAGAACTAGAAATGACCTTATTCTGATATTCAAATATATTAACTGGATAGATCGCTGGTTAAGATATGTGAAATGGGACCAACCTTCCTGGGTTTAGAGCTTGTAGTTGGTCATCATTATTTGTATTTAAAACACTCTATTTTCTTTAATTTATTGATTGCAAACATGTTTAATTCCTCTTAACTCTTTCAGCCCCCTGAACACATTCCACCCAACACTAGTCCCCCACGAACCAACACCAGCAATCCACCATACGAGTCGCTAACCACTGATAGTCAGTCACCCAGCAACTACAACCAGCAGGAGCCAGCAGCCCAAACGACCAACGACTCCGTGGGAGACGTGAGTGACGACACCGAGGACCAGAGCAGCTCGGACGAGGCAAGAGGGGGAGAAAATGATGTCCCCGAGTCTGAAACGCCCAGTGCACCCACCGAGCAGGACGTGAATGAAGACGCCGAAGAAGATTCTCATTCGTCTTCTGCGCAAGGGATGAGGGTACGGCTGAAGTATTTGGACGATACAGAGAGAATGGTGCGGTCTAGTCCGGTTACTAAAATAGGAGATTTTAAAAGGTTCGTATATGGGGTTGTTAAAATTCCTTGATTTTTTATTACACTATCTATATAAATTATACAGTCATAAATTTGCAGCCTTAAATTTTTAGGAAAGATAGAGGACATAAAAAAAATCCAATTAGGTACAGGGTACACTGTAAAGTATAGTTCATGAATACTTTTGGACCCCATGTCATGCAAAGGTCAGAGGGGATAAATACTTGGTCGAAACGTCTCATTTTTCTGTCTCTGATTGTACGTTATTTATACCTATACCATGTACCCTGTATGATTATGAGTTCTCCCCCCCCCCCCCCCCCACCTCCTCCATGTGATAAAAAGGTCAGAGGATGGGATGGGTTAATAATTAGCCTGGTCAATGAGGCTCGCCTTCCACTACATGATGGTTCTACGGATAGTTATGGGGCAGAATCTTGTATTCAGTAAAGGGCAACACGCCCCCCCCCCCCCCCTCTCTCCTTTCCTCGCATTCAAATATCAGATAGGGGAATGGGTTACTAATAGACCTATTTGAAACGTCTCACTATGTCCCTTTACCGATACGAATATTCCCGTCAAAGACTTGTATGAGTATATATTGACCTTTTTAGTAACTTTGTCATTACGACAGTGAAAATTTTAGAGTACAAATGAAAACATATTTATAATTTTATGCAAAGGAAGCTTTAACAATAACAAATGCTCTGCTTAATCAATTTGAATAATTTTAAATAACAACCAAATCAGAATGTTCAAACAACTAAAAGAAAAATTCTAGATGCCATTGACGCCTCACTTTTATCTCCTCATTTCGAACTTAGTTTGGCTCCCAAGTAGTGAATTCTAAGAACCGAGTTCTGAATGTTTAAAGCTTGCAACTCGTTTTGCGTATAAGGGGAATCACATTGAGCTGATTATTGGATAATCTATTCAATCCACACCACTTAACTAAGTGATAAATCTGGCTGTCTAGTAATGGTGTTTTCTTATTTTATGATCAGTGTATTGTTTATTATATATATTGTATTATTTAAATACTAGATAGAACCCGTCAAGGCATATACATAAAAAAAAATTGAGAAGCACCCATCATGGCTCGAACCCGCGACTTATTGTTCTGCAGCATACTATCAACCAGTGTTCACTCTAGGCGTTTTTTAAAGGGCGGTCCGCCCTGCGAAACCTTTTTTTATCTCGATAGCGCTCTCATCAGTGGCGGCTCGCCCACTACAGCAAGTACAGCCGGGCTGCACCTAAATTCATCAAAAACTAAAATCAGATATTTTACTAATTTTCTTAAATGAAGATTATAATTGAAAATGAAATTTCTACGGTAGTAAACAAAATCTCCGATAAATAGCAAACCTTTTTGCCGTAATGCACAATTCAGAAGGGAAAAAAACTTCAGTCAATGAAAATTGCAGCTAAAAAGCGAAGTCAGAAATCGGCTGCATCGTTGCCATGACAACCTTACGTGGTATGCCTTCCCCTTCACGTTAAAATGAGGCTGCGACGTCACAAACGCAGCTCAAAAGGATTTTTTCAACTCGAGCTGTAGTTAGGAATTCTGTGAATTGATTGGCTCCCGTGTTTGAATCGGCGGGACGTGTGGGGAGGGGACCGAGTATTTTACTAGCATCTCTAGACCGCTTTGCCTGATGGAGGAAAAGCCCCTTGGCTCGATAATTGTTTCAGCTTTGGCGGTATTGATAAGTGCTGTTTCGCAACCCTGTGGAAGGAATGGCTGTTGAGGGAGTGAATGGGAGCAATTCGATGGACAAATGGATTTCTGAATTATTTTAATGATTTTGGATTCACACTTTTATCTTTAATTTTTGATTTTATTTTTCAACAAACAGATGTTTTATATGACATTCTTCAAAAAAATCTTTAGATATAAATTATTGTCTTCAGCAAGTCACGGTAATTCAGAACATTATAAGACAAAACCATAATGAGAACACGTTCAAGCGTATTTTTGAAATTGCGAATTCGAAAACAGAAATTGTTTTCAAAAGACAAGATGACTTCCGAACTCACGAAGATGTGTTTAAGAAATTTAAAATGTTATATTTTGACATTTTGGATACCATAATAATGGAATTTGACGTAAGATTTAAAGATAGCGAATATCTATATTTTTTTTGTTTTGCCGATTCCTCAAAGCTTGAGGATTTTTCGATAAATATCCCAGAAATGGCTTTTGAAAGTTTGAAAAGTTTTTTTTTGGGGGGGAGGGGTCACATGATTTCGGCTGCACTAACATTTTCGACCACGGGCCGCCACTGGCTCTCATGCCTCTTTTGAAAAATAAATCCGCCCTTCTTGTCTTTTTCAGTCAAGCACAAGTGGTCTTGCTTCCCTAACTGTCTTTAAAAAAGGCATCAATTAATTTTTGTTGTGTGTAAATTGGAATTAAGTGAACAATGACAGTAGAAAAACAAACTCCTTTTTAACTATGCGTGTTATGCAAGCGCGATGATTCCGCAGCAATTTCGAACACATGGCATTGCACGTATCCTATTAGTTGCCTGTGCCCGCATATGAAACGATATTTTTTTTTCTATGTTCTTTTTAAAGAGAAGATGGTTTGGGGCGAGGTTACACAAAATTAGGTATTTTATTACCAAATTTTGGATTTAAGTAGCCTTTTCAATAGTTTTGTAAGGGGTCCGATTAGGGTTACTTACAGATTTGGTTTTTAGGGAAACATTAATTTTTAAATTTCAAATTTGGGATTTTAAGTAGCATCTTTTTAAAGAGATATCAATTTTGTATGACTCTTTTCTTCGAAATAGGCCCCGAACGGTCAACAAAAGCCCAATATGCAGCTTTAGCACAATGTCAAACAACAAATCGGAACTTTTTTTTTGGTCATGGGTCCAATGTGTCAACGGGTGGTTACACCCACCCCAAACTTTTTGTTTTTTAAAAAACGGGGTGCCTTTTTACTGCCAACAGCACTGTGTTCTTTTTTTATTTCTAAAGTGAAAACTGCAATCAACTAAGCTACGAAAAAGCATGTTAGTTAGATCTTAAAAAATATCTTTTGAAAGATGTTTCTATATACAATATTTATAAAATTGTTAAAAATATTAACAGAATTTTATAAATCCGAGTCTCGGATGCACATGTTGAGAATTAATAGTACTTATGTATGGATTTTCAGCCTTTTATATCTTGTTAAAGTAGGTGTTTTGTGATCCACAGATTGTCTCTTTCTTTTAATATTATAGATATGTATTGTTGTATTATTTACATATAAGTATCGACGAATAAGCAATTTCAATCTAAACTACCTTTTATTCCCAGAAACCACTTCCCCGAAGACCTCGCCAACAACAAGGTGGTCCGACTCATCTTCTGTGGGCGCCTCCTCCGCGATGCCTCCACCCTGGAATCATGCCGCGTGGTCGACAACTCTGTCCTCCATGTCCAGGTCCTTCAGGCCCAGGCGGCAGATCGAGGAGAAGCCAGGGCCTCTTCTGGCCAGCAGGGGGACCAGCAACTGGACTTGAGCCACCTGCTGTGGCCTCTGGTCTCGGTGGTTCTGGGCGTCTGCTGGGTCTTCTACTTTAAGTACCCAGAGTTCTTCAGCGTCATCTCACTTTCGCTACTGTTTGTGTTTACAGCAAGCTTCTTTGTTTTCTACACGCATGTGCACCAGTGACAGCGTCAAATTGTTTTTTTGGTGAATGCGAGATGGCTTCCCCTGTGTGTTTGTGCATTGGAAGCTTGGATGTTTTTTACAAGGGAAATTTTTATTTTCGTTGGGTGTCGAGAGACGGATCAGTTCTCGACATGTGTTGCGCCAGTTTGTCCGTTCACCAGTGACGGCCCTTAATCTGCTGGTGTCAAATCGATTTTGGAAACAGTGAAATGGCTTTGCACACTGAAATCTTTGATATCCTTTTGTGAAATGTTCTTCTATATATTGGATGTTTTGAGAATTGATTAGTTTGTGTTGTACGCATGAGAGCTCAATGACCCCTCAAGTGTTAATAATCTGTTCCGAATTGTTGTTTTCTGACCAGCTTCTTCGTCTTCTAATTCAATGTTCCCTGTTGGCCCAAGAATGACAAAAAACTGCTTGAACACCTGAAATTACTGAGATCAAATTTGTTGGATTGTATGTTGAATTATCGAAATTTGTTTTGAGTAGTAAGTTATAAAACTTGTGTCTGCTTGTAATCGCTAAAGACTTGTTCTTGCGATTTATAAGTACCCAGCCACAAATTCTCTGTTTATTTTCTTGACCAGTTTCCTTCTGTATCTGCATGCATCAGCCTATGTACTTAAATGAAGCTGCTCTGCACATGAAATTATAAGAGGAATTAAATGTTTTATAAAAAAGTTGACAATTTAATTTTTCAGAAATTTAGGATATTTTTATAATAAGCAATATTGTTGAAAATATTTTATTTGTATAATTACTAGACTGGGATTTGTTTTAAATAAAATTGGAAAAGTTGATAATTTTTTCATAAATGAATTAAATAATCTTGTTACAGCAATGAAAAACTTTAAGAAATATATATAAAAGTTTTCATTATCTTGGTTAATGCCTACACTTTTCGAACTGTATCTGTTACAGTCATTTTCTTTTTCCTTGCAGTGTATTATGGTTACTTAAAGAAAGAACTGAATCTAAGAAAAGTTTATTAAACATCCAATCAGGTGGGGATTGTATATTTTGCTATCGTCAACCAGGGACAAATTTTTGGGTTTTTAAAAAAGATCATGTTTGGTTCAAAAAATCATTCGATGGTCTCTATTGGTGTTGGCATCTCTATTGGTTGATTCAGGAACTTGGCAAGGCTCCACACAATCTTTACAAAAAACTAACAAAGAATATCTGTAAAATTTTCGGAAAAATTCCTTTAAAAGGATAATTGCATCAACTACATTATATAATGTTTATTTAAATACTAAATTTTCAAAATATATTGACGTAATGTGGACTTAAGGGACAAGAACATTAAACCATTTGTGGCTCTTTTGAGATATTAAGATTGCAAATAATATTTCTAAAGTTTCCTTGAGAAATTAGGAACAAACAGTTAATAATGAGTGATAACCTTCTACAATATGGGATTTTTAGGAATAGTGCAATGTTCATTTAACTAACTATAATATGTGAAAAACCTTATAAACATAAAATTCAAAAAGTTCTCTACACAAAATATTTTCTTACAACATACCTAACAGACTTTTCTTTATATTATAACATGATTTTTAGCACTTTTTTGCATCGGTTTTTATTTTTTCTGTAAATTATTGTTGGATCTAACTTGGAATAAGTGCTGTCAAGTCAGATTTGATGAACTTGTGCAATCCGATAATTCAAAAAGTTAATTTCAAACCTAGCACTGGAATAATGAAGTTTTTGAGCCAAAATTTGGATATCCAGTTTTCACTATATCTGCTAGTTTTCAAGAGCCCAAGTAAAAAATATATATATAAAATTTATTCTATATTAGTGTTAACAAAATATCTCAAAAATTGTAAATGTTATGACTACCAAATTTGGTTTTAAAAAAAATATTAGCATCCACAGAAGGATACAGAGTTTAACACATTAGACTCGAGTGTCGCCTTTAAGTCACCAAAATAACGACGTTATTTTTTTTCTCTGTTCTTCCAAATGAAAGAGAACAACATATTTCTGAATTTAAAAAAGTTATTCTTTCACAAACTTTAACAGAAATTGTTTTTGTCATCTTGAAGCAAAAAGTATGTTGGTGACCTTGAACTCTTCAGATTGATATTTCTCCCAACCCTTGTTTTTTTTTAACATATAACAAATGCAATAAACCACTAAATACACATTTGGTGTACTAGATTATTATTCAGCTTCATGCATGACGTTATTTTTATAATTATCCACCCCAACCAGAAACGTAAGTATGGGGGTGGCTTAGAGTGAAGGAAAAAAAATCGAATTACTGTAAAAAATCATAAAAATACTTGAAAAACTTTTTTTTAAATGCTTTAACAACATGTTTTTGAGGTCATTTTTATCTCAAACTAAGCGTAACATAATGACATCGTGTTTAAAAAAAAGCACTTGAATTTCGGAGACATTGGGAAAAGATTGTTAAATGGAATCCATATATTATTTTAAACAAGAAATCTTAAAGTTTAAATTTATTCTCTAAATTTATTTCATAATCACTAATTTTAAAAATAGTCAATGACTGATATTGGTAAAGATTTCATGAAAAACTACCGATAACTGTTGTTGTTTTGATATTTATATGCCAACTTATTCCTGTTTACTTGAATAAAAATTAATGTATTTTTTTTAAAATGAAAAATAGAGGGGGGGGGGGGATAAGTTAATCAGTGACTGAACCACCCCCATGACAAATCTATACCTACGTGCCTGACCCCAACATAAAAAGAACATGCTAAAGAATACCTCTTTTAATGAATGAACTTCCCATGAACATAAATATCAAACATGTTCCTTGGGTGTAAAATGTTAAATTGATCCTTCAAAAATGAGACTGCCATATTGGATTCAGAATTTTTGAAGCGCACAAAAACTCAGCTCTATAAGAACTTTCATTAAAATTTGTATATAAATTTTTTTTTAAAGTTTGATATGGTGAAATGGGCATAGAAATTGTTCAAAGGGATCAAAAGTCAGGAAACTTCTTTTTTTATATCAAAGCTATCTTTTTTTTAATTTTGTCAATTTAATTCCTTTGCTATGTTAAAGGTATGTAAAGGTCACATAGAAAAACAGCTAAAACCAAGTGTGTTAAACCGGTGCAGTAGTTTATGAAAACTGTGCACATTTGAAATAATATATTATAGCTGTTATTGAAATTAAATGTTTCTTTGCACCTGCATTTTGTTGCAAGATAAAGTAGTGCAGCATTGTACACCATATTTTTTTGCTTAACCGTGAGCGCCTTGGTTCATTTTCACACTGCATCCTAAAATTTAATGTATATAAGCAGTTGGGCTCTTCTCTATTTCATAAGAGATACACCTAATATTACCAATGCTTTAACATTACTGAGTATGCAGTTTTAATTTTCAAATATTATGGTCATGCAAACTTAAAATAAGTGATAATAAGCTCAACTATTTTTTTTATGTGCTTATTTCATTACGTGTAATAATTTAAATAAATTACTAAAAAGCAATATATCAGAATTTCAAAGGCACTTGCATTGGTTTATGCATTTTTTAAGTTTTCATAAATTATTATGAACTACAGCTGTTACTTTATAGAGAGAATACTAAATTTAACCAATTACCTTACATACAACAAATGATTACAGTAATTAGGTTCCTATATTAGGACCATAAAATTTATCTTTCCTAACAATAATTGTTTGTCTGGCTTGGGAGGTTAGTGTTAAATAACAAATGCTATGATATGATAATTGAAGGGAAAAGTGGCTAAAGTAGGTTATATATATAATATAAAGTGTTTTTTAAGGTATTTGACCTTAAAGTTTTCATTTTGTAGTTGGTTGTGGTCACATACCTATTTCATGACACTAGTATACTACTGTTAAAGCTTCCACAGTGCTGCCGTCGGTGTCAAAAAACCGGCCAGCACATACCCCCTTCATCCATGACAACTCCATTTTTTTTTTTATGTTGCATACCTCTTTCATCCACTTACCCCTTCAAATATAAACGACCTATTTTTGACATTATTATTTATGTTTGGATTATTGAAATGTTTTTTTTTTTGTGCGATAGTTTATTTTAAATTTTCCACACAAATTAACATATACATCCTGATATTACATTTAGGAAATTTTCTATGTGTTGTGTATTTAGTAATATAATTATAATTTCATTAAATATATTGTACATTAGATTCTTTACAAAAATGTCCTTTTTATTTCATGACTACTAAAACTGTAACTTATTGCATAAAAAATATTTTAGTCAATGTTTAAGAATTTTACTATTGAGAATTAAAGCATTCAACCAAACCAGATATTTGGTTTGGTAGTCAGGAAATAAGACTCTAAGAACAAAATAAAATGTTTTTAATCATTTGACAGTTGCATCGTTTTAAGGCTTGTATTCATGGCAGAGTAATTCACTCAGTTGTTGGGTGTAGTTCTAGTTAAGAAAAAGAAAACCTATCAAATTGCTTTGACCTTGGAATGAAGAATAGTTTTGACAGCCTCGTGAAAAATTTGCATCCAATGTAAATGTATTACAAATTCCTTCAGATAATTTCTCAGCTCTCAGGCAGTCACTAATTATCCCATATATACAGACCCTTAATGTCCTTGTTGCATTTTACCTCGCATAATTTAAAACTATGAATACAATTTCCTTGCTCATTGATGTGATATGTGTTACTGTGAGAATGAAGCATTGTGGATGCTGTTTAATATCTTTAGAATACCATTTTCTATATGTGTCAAAATGAAGAAAAAAAATGTTTTCATGTAAAAGTTTATATTGCGTGTTAATCAATCAAAATAAAAACTTCCAAAGTTTGATGATTGTTTCTTTATTACTTGATTACACCAGAAATAGGATGTATTTTCTGTATATATCATTTACATGTTTATTGTGTCATTCTGTAAAGCCTAAATGGTGTGATGCATCCTGACCACTTAAATATTAAAAGATTGAGTAATATTATTTTACCATAAATATAATTTGTTGGGTACTAGACCCCATCTTGTTTAACAAGTTAATTTATTTCCTAAACAATAAATAATTTAAAAGAAAAACAAATAAGAGGGTTTTAAATATACATATTTACAACAAATAAAATTTTAGAGTTCCCAGCATAAAACCTTCATCAAAACTGTGAAATTAAAGTTTTTGTCAAGGAAAACTGCATTAAAGGTTTTTGTTTCAATATCCTTTATAAAACCTGCAAAAAGCCTCGTTGAAAGAAGTATTGCCCATAACTGAAGTATACAATTCTGCCTTGTAACTCCACGAGGAATCTTCCTGTGGGGATAAATGACCTACCATCTTGTAATTTAAGGTGGGCCAGGTGTTGGCCAGGTTCCCGAGACCTTTGTACCAAAAGTATTTATCTTGTGGAATGTTACATCCAGTACTTACCTGATTTTTTTTAACAACGAACGCAACTGGCAACCCTCCAATTACAGCTCGCTGAACTCTCAAAATGTAGACTTCATACTCACAACCCTTTGCTCATTACTCTACCACAAGACCAACTGAGGAAGAAAACTGGCAATCCTCTGATTATAAGCTTGCTGAATTCTCAATGTCAAGATTTTGTGCATACCCACAACCCTCCGATAACGAGTTGAGTATTCTACCACTCCCAGCCAATTTCCCAGTAAAACATTAGACTTTTTAGGTTATATAGACTACTATTTTACTTCAAAAAAAGGCAACATTTCCTGCACGATGAACAAAATCATTCATTAAAAGTATTCATGTTTGTGTAATACACTGGTAAAGAGATTGTCCAAAGAGATAAATACAACACAAATAATTTATTATAATTAACAAAATCTATATAGTGAAGTAAATACAATTTACATGCAAGCTACCCTCTGATTATTACACAACAAAATGTCTTGAATACAAATGTCCTAGGAATGAACTTCTCTGGAATAATGTGAACCTACAAAAAGGAAAGGGATCAGCAAATATGAAAGAATTGTAATCAGGCTTGTTTACAAATTTTGTGTACCTAATGCTACAGCTTCAGCAGTCTTACAGCTTAATTTATGAACCACAAATACATGTGTTTTCAGGGTTTATTTTGTCAGTTTATGACCATGACTATAAAAGGATAAAGTGTGGTCACTAGATGAGTTTAAGAAAGAAAAAAGAGTATAAAATAACTTCAAATATTTTAATTTTGCTAATAACATTTGTTAAAAATATTAACTAATCTGATCTGGGTATTTGTGATTTAATAATAATTATAATAAAATACAAATTTAAATTGAAATACTGTTCCGAGTATTCAGACAGATTATTTATCAATTCGTGAAGAAAACCAAAAACTTTACTTACATGTAAACATACTATTAAGTGTCTATCTGTATTCTTCAGCTTGGAAAATACCCTAAAGGAAAAAGTGGTAAAATTAGTTTAAATTGAACATGCAATTTAAAAACTGCACCATTTAAGAATTTAAAATATTTTATGTTTATAATTAGTATGTTTTAAACATATTTGAAAACACATTGTATATAATTGAATATAATATTTATGCTATTTCCTGTTATAGATATTAAATGCAATTCCAAATTTCTGTAATTATGTTTTAACACCACTCTTAAAACAGAGCTGGCAAAATCTATTACTTAACATGTCAAATTTTAGTCAGGTAGTCTTTCAGCTACTTGACTGAACGAGTAAGTTAATAAATATAAGACACCTTAAAAATAGGGTAGAAATAAGTATAAAATAAAAACTTGCATAACATTCTTATAAAAACAAATTCAGTTTGCCATTATAAAAATTCTTTTAAAAATATTTTGATTTCATTAAGTGATAAATTTTGAATATTATGGATGATGGAATAAATCGTATACAAAATACACTTTTAAGAGTGAAAATTATTTTATATTATATATCCAAAATGGTATGCAAACTGTGGGAGATTGTTTTTGGCTCTGCTCTATACCGTAAATGTCTATTGAACACTTTTCTAACAACGTGTAAAAAATAATAATTATCTTAACAACATTTTTTTAAACAACTCAAATTTCAATTAGTAGGGAAGGGTAAACTTTATTACTGAAATGTTTGTTTTAAATTGCCCACATATTTAGGTTTTAGATGCCTTGATTCGTTTCAAAAAGCTTTTAGACAGAACTTTTTGCAAGCACTACTCCTATTTAATTCAAGCCTCGTGTTTGAATACTTTTTCTTGTGTTTCAGCCTCAATAAAAACATTCTTTATTGCTAAAATTTATAAAAATATATATAAATATAAATTGGACCATTTTAGTAGCCCTGGGCTGAACTTTCTCTAACAAATCAATGTCATTTTTTATAAATGGTGAATGAAACTGCACAGTATACTCTAGATGAGACCTTACCAAACCTCTATACAATGGCAAGATTATATCCTTAGATTTTGATGAAACACTTTTCCAAATGTAACCTAACAATCCATTAGTTTTTTTGCTAGCTACCGTACATTGATAACTAATTTTAAAATAATCATTTACAAATCACTGACTGTCTTGGATTTTAGCCCCTTGTAAAAAATAGGCAGATTTCTAATTTTGAAACCCATGTGAAAACCAGACATTTACTGATATCAAAAGATATCCCATTTACAAGCCCATTCCGATATTTTTGTTAAATCACTGTGCAATTATTTTATTTGTGCCTCAGACTACACAGTGCCCATAATTTTTAAATCATCTGCTGACTTTGCTCCTAATATCCTAACTAATGTGTATGAGTATCCCAACTTATGAGTATAAATAGTAATAGCGATGACTTTCCAAAATATTTTCTTTCCCAATGCATATCATGCAACAGTGATGGTCGTAAAATAAAAAGTGCATGTCATGCAACTTCAATCAAAATAATCTGCTGTAAAGTATATTTCAGAATATCATATTGAGAAAATCATGGAAGACCTTCAATTTAAATTAATTTGTAGTAATATAATAAGAAAAATTTAAAAAATGATTTTATTGGAAAGAAGCCCACCTTTGCACGCCTCAGGATGGAGTCCTTGTTGGGATCGTAGGGGTGGTCTTTCGAAGGGATCTCCAAGACGGCTGGAACGGGTTTGGTGTGGGCATCAATTACGTAACGGATCATTTCGGCAATCTGAAAGACAATGCATATTGTAAACTACAAAACTCTGGTACAGATGTAGTATAGGACATTTGGCACGCAAGTTTTTTTTTGGCGTGTTTTATAGGGGCGATAAATTTATAGTAGGGCAACCCCACCTGACATTGTTGGTATTTTCCGATTCTTGTGGAGACTTTCAATCTGGCAACCCTATGTTATGTGTAACTGAAATTTTTCGTCGCCAAAAAAAACGAGCCAAATATACTATACTACATCTGTTCCCAAAACTCTCTACACCTGTCAACATTTTTAAATAAAAATATGCCATTTTTAACAATAAATTTGTATAATTCATTCTACACTAGGCAACAACCTAACTAAACACTAAAGCGAATGCATCTGTAAAAAGGCTCAACTACGCAAATCTATGGCTCTGTTTGGCTACAAAAAATTAATCTGCTGCCTTAATGAGAAATGTAGAAAAGCCGTCAAATTTGGTGACTTTATCGCTGAATTTTCCACAAACTGTACAAAACACATCGTTCCTAATACACTTTATTCCCTTCTTAGCTTAGAGATTAAACTAGTTCCTAGACAAATTCAATGGCCACCAACGATCAGGAGCTTTTTATTCATTAACACTAACATTACATATACAAAATGAAAAAGTAAAAACAGTTTAATCTTGTAATAGTATTAAGAATATCCAAGTTCCATTGAAATCTGTGTTAGTCATCCATTGTATTAAATATATTTCTTTGCCTTTTTTGAAAATTATATTTTTCAGTGGAAGGATCGTCTCTACAGCATGAATGCTTAGGACCAGGACAGCTTATCCACAAGCATAAAAATGTAACATTACAACATTTTGTTATTTAATTGTAAGTGTAGAAAAAACTATTTCAGAAAACAATGGATTGTAATGGGATACTAACTCAGACATAATGGATGAAGTGAAATAAATAGTATTTCTAGTACTTGTTTAGGATAGAACAAATGCAAAGTAATTGAAATTTAGGGCACTTGTTAGCATCAGTCTCAAAAATACTATAATAAGAAGTCTAAATTGTATAAACTTACATTTTGGTTGATTAGAATAATATCAATATCGTCTCTCTTCAGAAAAGTCTTGAATGTCTCTTCAATTTCACTTGCAGTTGTATCTAAAATAGAATTGTTAAGTTTTAAATTTTTTTCAATACAATCAGATATATCTATCATCAATACTTATATATAAGAATGGAATGTTTGTCTGTGGAATCGAACAAAACCCCTCATTTTGAGTTTTCTTCACAAATTAGAATATACTGATACCGAAAATCACATAAAATTTTTTTTTGTCTGTCTGTCTGCCTGTCCGGATTTAACTTAAAAACTACTGCACAGATTTTTATGAAACTTACACCATTTTAACAATATAGTCTCAGTTTAAAATCTGCACTTTGCTTCATGTGGGTATTTGCAACCGCTCAAAAGTTATAGAACTTTTTTCATTTTCCATTACATTACTCCTATGGTAAATTTACATGTGACCAAAAATATTTTTCGACAATACTGGGATAAACGATGCATTTTGATTGGCTGTTGAGTAAATATCGCCAAATGAATTAAAAATTTCACCAAATGAATAAAAATGTTGCCAAATAAACTAAAATATGGTCCAATATATGTAAAAATATCATCAACATGGCGAAATTAGTTTTCAAATAATAATATTAATGTCAATTGGTGAAATTAGTGGAAATTTTTTTAAATGAATGTCAACATATAAGGGAAAATTTACATCTAGATCTTCCCTTCATAACATTATTTTTAAAAATCACCTTGGCGACCAAAAATACTTTTCGACAATACTGGGATAAACGATGTATTTTGATAGGCTGATGATTAAATATCGCCAAATGAGCTAAAATATGGTCCTATCTATGCTTATATATAGGAATGGAGTGTCTGTCTGTGGAATCGAACAAAACCCCTCATTTTGAGTTTTCTTCAAGATGTAGGATACACTGATTCAGAAAATTACATTAATTTTTTTTGTCTGTCTGTTTGTTCGGATTTAACTCAAAAACTACTGCACGAATTTTTGTGAAACTTGCACCATTTGAACAATAGTTTCTCAGTTTAAAATCTGCACTTTGTTTCATGTAGGTATCTGCAACCGTTCAAAAGTTATAGAACTTTTTTCCCTTCCAAAACTCCAGTCACCAATCGGCACCCAAAACACTTTTCCGAACACAATAAATTATTTCCAATTGGAAGAATAGAAATTTTTTTGACTTTGATTGATGTGTTATTGCATTGTTAGTATTAAAAATAATGAATGTGAAATTTAATAAGTGCATTTTTTTGTTACTGGAGTTAATTTCTATTAAAAAAATATATACAACGTTTTAAATAATATAAGCTTTCAACTCCATTTGGCATTCAAACAACATTGCCAAGTGTTTTATTTTCATTTTCTGCAAAATGCATTATTTTATCGACATCATATTACAGGCTAATATTACGAAAAGTGAAATTGCGCATTACTTTTCTCCACGACCATGAAGTTGGTCTGCCTCGCCTTGTTCAGCTCTCCGATCCCTCCAAGGAGGAAACCAACACAAGTATCCTTCGAAAAAAAAATTCAACTTTTATCTACTGCAATGCACAATATAAACAATTAATTGAAAATTGTTCAGAAGGAAATGATAGAGAGCTACATACTCATTAATAATTATGAGAATTCACTTGAAGAAACAAATGAGTGAATAAACATCACTCATCAGCTCATCTTCAATTTATTAAATCAGATATTTGAAAATTGAAAGATATAATAAATTTTAAGTTAGACAAAATTAATTTGTTGCAGATCAATTATTATTGCCCGAACATGAGTAAAAAATAAAAATTGCAGTAAAATGCATGCAAAGAGAAAGAATCTACCTTCAAGCCGCTGTTTATTGGACGGTTTGTCAAATTTGCAGTTTAGTAAAAACAACTGCAGAGCATGCATGCTACATCTAAGCGCGGATCCAGGTGGGGGGTAAAGGGGAAATTACCCCCCTAACATGTAAGATTATATTTTCAAAAGTCACCTTAGGCAAGGAAAAATTTCAAACTAAGGGGGTAAAATTTGATGTTCATGATAACAATATACTATATTACCCACCCTAACAATAATCTCTGGATTTGCCCTTGGCTACATCAGAATGACGCAACAGAAAGAAAAAGCCACAGGAGAGTGTTTATAAATTCAGTCTGTTGAGCATGCAGATTGTGACCTTCCAATATTTTTTTTATTGATTTACCTGTTGTACAAGTACTGTGATGTTTCTTGGTCTGAACCTTTCATTTACAGTCAGCGTTCCTCAAGGTAGCCAAACAAAAACCAAATGTTTTGCATTTGTAAAGACTTTTGTGCAATTTGATTAAAATTGTTTCAATAAATGGAATGGATGCTTCTGTCTCTATGAATAATTTAGAATTATGGGTTAATCTGTCTTTCACGGACGCCCTGATTTTTCGCCAAATCTGGCAACCTACCGCCAAACACGATGCAGGGAGAAAATGGAGGAATTCTTTTATTGGTAACCAAACCGGTTTTTGTCGCCAAGTAATGTTTTATCGTTGTGACTATAGGATTTTTAGAAAAGTCTCCAAGGGCGACTGTATAAGACAGATTAACCGATTTATAACCGCAATAACACTATTCAGCATTTTCACATACGCACCATCAGTGATCCACTTATAAAACATCTGCTCGTGCATCTCAGTTAGGGATGTGAAATTAATCAACTCATTAATTCAGTGGTCAAAATGAAGAATAAGAGTGCCACCAAGCCATGGCATCAAAAGTAAATAACTAAATATTATTTCAGTTCAAACAGGCAACAACTTTTCTGAAAGAGCAATATTTGCTATGGTAACAAGTTTTGGCAGCAAAACTGAGGTTTATTGTCAATAAAAAAATTCCATCATTATACCCCTGTAGGTTTGACATAAAAGGGAACCAGATTTGGCGAGAAATCAGGGTACATACAATACATTTTACCCTTGAAATCTCACCTGTGATTTGTGCTTGTAAAGCAAAATCAAACCATTGATCCATCATTAAATTGGCGATCAGAAAATACTTTGGAGGATAATATCTATATTTAAGTTTTACTCTTTGCTTTACTCAATTTTTTTCAATTGCTTAGTTAATACTTGCATTTTAATTATTTCTGATTAAACCGTTATTTTTAAAAAGGATAATATCAATCATAGTAAAAAAAGTGAAACTTTAGATATCTTACACAGTTCACATAAGAGTTATTAAATAATAAGAGTAAATCATATATTTATCACATACTTCATCCCCGATTACAGCAATAAGCTTTCCTTTGGCTGCAGAATGCGTAGCCATGATCAAGCCTGAATTTTAAGAGAATATAAAATTTTGGGGTATCTAATATCTGTTATACATAAAATTTTAAATTCAAAATATTCGTTAATAGAATTTATAAATACCAAAACTTCACGAAGAATAACAATCACTTGCTTTTAACCGGAAGTCACAAGTGTAAATTCCGTGTTGCCAATAAATATAAAAAATAGATTCCTACAAAATCAGCTGTTTTAAAATATGACGTACAAAATTCCAAGTGTAAAAATACTTAGTATTAAAACAAAACTTTTCATTTCGGAAACTAGAAAAATAATTTCAGGTATAAAAGCAATGAAAAAGCTCCAAATTATCCATATGAACGTGTTAAAATTCGATTTTGCTTTGTGATTGGTTGCGATTCTTCATCTTCTTCTACGTTCCTCCATTTGCAGAGTTCACTACTTCAAAACATTCAGGAAATGATGTTTGTCAAATGTCAGGTTTTGTGGGTGTTTATGTTTTTACTTTTAAGTTACTAACTAAATGAATCATAAAGAAAGTCGCGTGGCAGAAAACTGTTTACATATTCTCAAAGTTTAAAAAAATGGAGTCCTTCTTACAAGAAAGCAAGCTTAATCTGGTATGTTATTTGGAAAACGAAAACTAAGGATTGTTTATTTACATCGTATATGCCCATAATTAAAGCCTTATATTATTCTTAATTTTTTTAATATGTTTTTCTTTATTGTATATCCTTCATTGTAAAGCTGAATTAAAAAAAATCCATAAATTCCAAAATGCCTATTTTTGTATGAACTTGTACTTTATTTGAATTTTTAATATTTATTTTATTATGTTTGATATCGTTAAACCCTACCTCATTTTGTAGCAACTAAATTTGGTGATTGCAACCTTTTTTTTTTACCTTTACTCTGCAAGATCCCTGCATATTTAAATATTTTCATTTATTATTGAATACTTTTCAGTATTCTAAGTTATAATCAATGTTGAAAAGTTACAAACCATGAAAATTTGCCTTTGAATTTCACTTACTGAATTTTTATTTTGTAGTTATTTTCAATCTTCTATTGCATTCACTGATCATAAGTTACCTGGATGATTCCTTTACTAATTAGTATAAAGGAATAATTGGTTTATTCCTAGTGTCCGGTGCCCTCGCCAAATGGGATTTGGTGACAAATGATTGGGCGATAAAGCCCTACTTGATGACGTGCGAAAATATAATGTTGTATGGCACCCTAAATTTTTTCCTCTCGCGTGCTTTCACGTTGTTCCGCCATTTTTGAATCGACGTATGTTTCGCGTTGTTGCTTAAGAGTGCTGTCGAAGTCCTCCAAACGACTGCCCGAAGGATTGCCTGTAAGCACCATAATCGACTGCCCGGAGGGACATTGTTACCTTCGACAACAGCCCAATATAAACTCTAGTGCGATGTTAACTAACCAAAGCAAAGCTTCGGAATCAATTCTAAACCGTCGCCATTAGCCCATTGTGGAGCTAAAGTGCGACCAACGCAACGTCCGCCATTTTGATTTGGCGACAAAAAAAACACGTCATTTTTTGCCTTAGCGCCAATTTTTAGACTTGGCGACAACGGGGCACCGTACACTAGGAATTTACCGAATAATTTTTTCAACCATAAATAAAAATAAAGATTCTACATTTAAAAAAATCGGGTTTGAACTATATAACATCTTTTGGCTGAGATATCGGTGATTAAAGGAGCACTCCATATTTATTTGCAATTTTTAAAAATGCATGCGAAATCCCATTATTGTCCCCATTCTTGTACCATATGCACTTTAAGTTAAATTTGTCTTTACGGGCACGTTGGATGAAAGGTACGGAATTCAACTAGCAGTCGGAGGATTGCGAGTTGGAATCGGCATGAAGACTTGACAAAAAGTTAAGATATAGTGAGGGTTGCCAGATTTGCTACTAAATGACAAAAGTCACCTGAAATGATCCTCAATTACCACCATCATGTAAATGGACTGGTGGTCTTGTCTGATTGGGATCCAGTTGTATTGTGTGCCAGCTCAGGTGTTGTCCTTGTCATCTAATTATGATTAAAAAATACGAGGCAGTCTTTTCTTCGATTTAGATCCTGTCCCATCACCAATATCCCACTGTGCAGCTCTAGTGCAACATTATTTAACCAACCAAATTTGTGTTCTCTAAAGTGACTAGAATATCAAATTTTATGAAACTGAGGGTCTTAATAACTTTAACGTAAATATTTTATAAAATGTTCTTAATCCTCCCTTTATATGTGTTCTTGTCAAAAGTACTACAATATTGTGAAATTTTTTGAAATTCTGTATAGTAGTTCATGTTCTAGGCCAGTGGTTCCCTAAAAGTGGTATATGATCCCTAGGGGTCTGCGAGATTATGTTAGGGTCACAAAGAAGAATGGTTAGGAAGACATTGAACAGTCACTATGAGTTTAAATGAGTGTTTAATGCACAAGTAAGATACTAAAAGCAATTAAACTTCTGATTGTGGTGTTCTCTTTTCTATGAATTCGTTGGGTAAATTTGCATCCTGTTAGTAAAAGCTGTGTAAAATTAAAAGAACTTATAAAACTAATTTCAGAATTTTTTCTGCTCTTCATTTTCATGTTCAAACAAAATTGAAATGTATACATCCTCAGAACGAGGGAATTTCCATGAGCATATATGAAAAGAGGGGTCCCTGGTCCTATTTCAGATTTAGCTAGGGGTCCTGGCTTAAGGCTACTAGGTTAAAGTTAGATTTTGTATATTATAGCTATCTGTTATATGATCTGTTATGCAGAAAGAAATATTAATTGTTAATGTAATATTTTATTGTTATTCGTTAGAAAAATGCCAGCGAATCTTCAAGAATTCAAGTTGTGCTTGGCAATGAGAGCTGCGACTTGGATTCGGCCATTTCATCCATTATTATGGCTTATTACATTTATAAGGTAACTATATCCATTGTATTATGAGGTTTTTTTTAAATGAGAGAAATTCCTCTACTTTGGAATAGTAATTCAAAATAAAACAAACTTTTATATATTATATTTAGAATCTATATGTTGATTTTCATTTTAAGTGTAATAAATCCTGGGCAAATATGTCCAACAGTAAATAGAATTCAATAGTTAGAATAACACAATTTTTCAAAGGTATTTAACAAATTTTCAAAGTCATTTTTTGACATATTAAAATAATTATTTTCTCCCATACTTACTGCTTCACATAATTTTATGATAATGGATATTTATTTCGAGGTTGTAATATGCCATTGTTTATTTGGGTTTATAGTAAATCTCCTTTACAGTGACAGATAAAGGGTAAAATCACATCAAAGTAAACTTTTCTCAAAATTACAGTAGATATATAAATGATGCCTCATTTTAAAGGTGACAGTTTGCAGATTTTAAATATGTGTGCAATTCTTATACAATCTAAGTAGGTTTGGTTCACAGGTTCATGTTTAGACTTGTGTCACTCACTTATAAACATGCAGTGCATATCTGATACCCATTGAACTATAAGAGTGACAGGGATAATGTCAAACTATTTTCTTCTTTTAGCATGGTTTATTTACATAATAGTTGGTTCTAATTTTGATATTAGGATTTTTTGTAACTTGTTTAGTTTGGTTAAACATGCTGGTGATTTTTTTTCTAGCTTTTATTGGTACGTCCGTTACTATTTTTCACTTATATTGATACTGCAACTTTCTTTTTGAACTGAAAAACTTGAAACTTTAGGTTTACTTTTTGTTTGACTTAAGTAACATTATATTTAAAAAGAAATTTTACATAAAAAAAACTAATTGGGTAAATCATTGGTAATGGACGCACCAGTACGGCCGTTACCAAAAACCATGCATTTTCATAATGTCAATTTTTTTCTCGATAAAACCCATTTAAAAGTGTTTATATTATCATCTGATTAAAATAAACTTATATTTTTATCAGTTCATCACATTCTATTACAAAATATAAAACTAATTATTTTTAAAGATGGGGAAAAATCAAAATAACAGGCATACTTTTTTCAAGAATAATAAAAATGTTATATTTTTTTTACTCCTCATTTATTAATTGTAGGCAAACATTTTGGTATGTTTAAAAAGAGTACAAAATTACCTTTCACAGTGATAAAAATTTCCATTCTCATGTGAAAACTAACTCGAGAAATATACATTTTTGAGTATGGTAACAGACGTTTTAATTTTGGACATGAGTTACTCAAGCATGCTAATTGAGGCGCAATTCCTCTGAATAAATAAATCTCTTTGACAAATATATATTTTTTTTCAATGATTTAAATGTACTAAGTTAGAAAAACAATCACAACATTTCAAGAAAAAGAATTTTATGATGATAAAAATGACGTCCTGTTACCAAAAACCATGCATTTTCAAAAATTAAATTTTTCCCCGATAAAACCAACAAAATTATACTTTTTATCAGTTTATCACATATTCTATTTAAAAAAATTTAAAAATTCTAATTATTTTTAAAAATTGTAATTTTTTTAAACTTTATCACTGGCAAATAATATGCACAACTGTGTGTAACAATTGTACTAAAAAACTATATGTAACAATTTTATGATATCTGTTTAATAACACTGTGGGAAGAGTATAATTTTAGTTGAATACTAGTTTATATTTAAAAAACACATTATTGTTTATTGATGCAGTTTTCAGAAAATGAATTTTCTCATTTACTTCAATCAATCGGCTAGTTTTGCCTTTTAAAGCATGCTAGGTGTTAAAAATACCAAAAAGTTTTTAATCATATTTAATGTTATATAATTCTTATTCTCTAAATTTTATAAATATCTTACATATACTTGAATTACAGGACACCTGAACATAACTTTTTGGGCTCTTTACAAGTTTTTAATGATCCTGTGTGCTGATGGTTTAATTAATTAGAGTTTGAATTACTTAAAAAAAATATCAAGATTATTTGTATTTGAGTGTATACAAATACTGTCGCCGAAACTACAGACTATCGTATCCTAACTATTTCCCGAAGTCTATCTGCTTGTCTTTTAAAACCAGCTACTCCTGACAAACTATTCCATTTAAATTATTGTAAGAATAATGCTTTCTACTTTCTCGATTTTGTATAACTTGTACCCATGACATCTAGTCCCATCGGCTGTATTAAATATTATGCCCTCAACATCGCCTGATTTAATAAATTTAAATAGTTGAATAAAGTCCCCTCTAGTCCTTTATTTGAGTGTATACATGTTTAAAGATCAAGTCGGTCTATATTTTTAATTCCTGAAGTACCCTGAACCAATTTCGTAGCCCTATGTTGAACCCGTTCTAACAAATCAATGTCTTTTTTCACTAGCATTAATTTCAGGACCTTGTAGATAGTAAGTAGCATTCGAGTTTTTTTAAAATTGACCCTCTTTGCTTCCCTCCCTAAGTATGGTAAATCAACCTTATTATTTGGTGACTCATTGAATCTTCATTTCTACTGCCAAAACAAGGTTATTTCCAAATTTTGTGAATGCACACCATTTGTCAATGAAAACCTTATTTTACCTGTACTAATGTTACTATTATGCCACTAATATAATTATCTTGTTAAATTAATTCTTCTAATATGTAAAAAAGTTTTGCCTAAAATTAACTTTTGTGTATTGATATTCTTTACAAAATGATAAAAAGAACATGAATTTTAATTAAAAGTTTGAAAAAGGTACATCCGTTACCATTGCTGGTACGTCTGTTACCGATACAAAATAATTTTTTTTATCATCATAAAATTCTTTTTTTTTAAATGTTGTGATTGTTTTTCTTAGTACATTCAAATCATTGAAAAAAATATATATGGGAACGTCCACCAAAAATGAAACTTTTTACTGAAATTAAAATTTTAACCTAACTGTAAGTGTGGTATATCAATTTAATCCTAGAAAGTTGCTGGATATGAATTTGTAAGGTATTATTTCATAAGAAAAATAGTCTGCAGTGAAATTGTTCTGAAAGTTGACTTATTTTTTCACTTTTATTGGGGCCAAAAATGTCACTTTGATAATAGTATATTATTTTCTTAATTTTGTTCATTAATTGAAATCATTATATATACAAATTCATAATCCATTTACATATTTAACATATATATATAGTTGAAATATTTTAGATTAGCTTTTGAATAAAATTTTAACTCTATTTAATAGTGATGTTTAATTGTCACAAGAGTAACAAAAAACATATAAAAGTTTCAAATTTGTAAAAACTACTTAACATTTTTACTTGAAACCTTTTAATCTCTGATTTGGTGGAATAAGACATATTTTACACCATTTATTTTTTGTGTGTCATGCATAGAACATCCTCTGTTGTGTTGTCACAAGAGTAACAAATGACTGTGTCACAAGAGTAACGCATAACATTTCTGGCAAGTAAATCAAATAGGTTGTCTTCAGATCAAAACAAAAACAATATTTTAAGTTTATTTGGCTTTGCCCTTTTTAAGAATAAGTTCTTGAGTAGTTTTTCCATAATTAATTATATTAACAATTAATTTAAAACAAATTAATTTGCATTCATTCATGTTTTTAAAATGAATGAACTTAATTTGTTATTTACTTTAAAATTACAGAACAATTATGACAGCAGGTCCTCAGAATGTGTATATTTGTGTTTTTCATAAAAACTTTCAAAGTAATTCACAGGACAGTTGCAGATTTATTGATTTAGAGTGCTGTGTAAGCCTGTTGCACCGGGTGGAGCACGTCCCCACTATAATCTGGAAACCCTGAAAGTTGGGAATTTCTACTTCTAAAAATCCCCAATTTGAGAAAATTTATGCCTGAAGAAAATTAATATTATTAGCAAATGAAAGCTAGAGCAGATTAGAAATGGCCCAACTTGTATCATTACATTTAAATTAGACCTGAGAACGGACATTGCATTGGAATATGGATGCAACAAATCAATGCTTGTGAGAGAACTGTTTAATATTACCTAAAATGTATATAAAAAAAATGAAAAATGCTGATAAGTTGGAACTGGGAATTTTCAGCACTGTTGAGTTGGGAATTTCGAATCGTTAAGTTGGGAAATTTGTTGTTTCAATTTTGTTATGTCGCTGGTGCTTTGATACTTTACTTGAATGTTGGTAGACATTCAGAATGTGCATTTTGAAAAGATATCATAGAACGACTATTATATAATACAAGACAGATTTTCTGTAAATGTGTTTGCACAATATTTTATTGCAGCATCTCCAAGAAAATACATCGGTCAAAAGTGTATCCAGTTTTTTCTGATGGTTGCACAGGCCAATTTAAACAAAAATATAATTTTGTAAACATGTCAGCACTTAAATATTAACAGTTTTCATGGAATTTTTTTTTCCAACAGCTTATGATACGAGTGCTGTAGATGGAATCGGTGCTGTTTTTCTTTTTTTAAGTGATGTCTATGAAATGAAGTGCATGGTAAAAAGCAATTATACAAAAAGCTGCTGATTTTGCAGAACTTGTTCATGGTGCAATAAAGGTAAACATACTTTATGTACCAAATGAAGAAATCATAGCCAAAGAATTCATTTGTGTATTGCTCTTGGAGAAATTGTATAGTGAAGGGCACACAAAAACACACTTTGTCGAAGCTACCAAAAATGCCACTATCTACCATTGACCATAACACACGATAATTCCTACAAAGAGTTCATATTTTATAAAGGAAACAGCAATAAAACTGCAAGTGAAACCGATGATGAAGATGAAGAGCAATTCTGCTCAGTAACAGAACGCAAAGGAGCCGAGAAATTGCAATATAACCAGTAGGTGAATGTAAACTATGTTGTGGTCCGTTAATTCTAACAATATATGATGAATATCAAATAAGGTGCTTTAATACACACAAAAGTAAAAATAATTCAAAAGTTTGAACCTTATGATCATGCTATTTGATACAAAAGAAACCAAATTGTGGCTAATTTTGTTGCTCTTATATTTGCAAAATATTTTTTTAGTAAACTATTTTTTAATATAATAATTCTGTACCCTTTTAAGCTATTTTAGACTCCTATCAATGTTTAAAACTGTTGTATATTAAACAAATTGAGAATTAGCTCATATATTAATGATTTTTTGAGGTTTTTAGGCAGAAATTCAATTGTGGACAAAATGTCACAAGAGTAACGCTTAGCCTTTTACTTAAAACAATGCCATTAATTCAGATTTTGTCAAAGAGATTCAAAAGTTTTTCCTTTTTGAAGAGATATAATTGCTCTATTATATTTGTAAATTTGAGTTTTGTATTCTCATATAATTCGCAGGAATTCTACCTTAAAAACACTTTTTGTATTTTGCCTTTTCCAGTGGTCACAAGAGTAACAAAATTTTGATTTATTTCCTAGACAACAAAAATATACTAAATTACATATTAGATATGTTTTATGAAGCGGAATGACATGAACTTTTAAATAGTAATTTTGAATTTTATCCTAAGTATGTTTAGTATTGTAAAAAATGTATGTTTTTATGAAAATTTTCTCTGACTGTCACAAGAGTAACAATGGACGTTCCCATGTTTCTCAAAACGATTTATCAAATCAGAAGAATTGAGCTTCAATTAGCAGGCTTGTGTAACTCATGTCCAAAATTGGTACGTCCATTACCATACTCAAAAATGTATATTTCTCAAGTTAATTTTTACATGAGAATTAAAATTTTTATTGCAGTGAAAAGTAATTTTGTGCTCTTTTTAAACATACCAAAATTTTTATGTACAATTACTAATTGAAGAGTAAAAAAAAAAAAAAAAATATTATTCTTGCAAAAGGTACGTCGGTTACTTTGATTTTGCCCTAAAACTGACCTTCCTTATAACCTTTAATTTAATAACTGGTACTAAAAGTCCCATTCAGTTGCTAAGTTATATTATAAAAAAAATCTTTGTCTTATTTTTTTATGCTATATTGACCCTGTCAGAGATCCTGTTATTGAAGATCTAGTCAATAAAATATTTTATTGAAAGCTGAATCAACAACCAAATGTTTTTATGCCCAATACAAAATCTGTTCCAACACGAAAAGTTTTGTTACAAATGGAGGGGGGGGGGGGGGGCAAGGCAGTAGAGTACCAAACTTGTGACAGGAGGATTGCAATTTGAATTTCAACTTGAAAGGAAACTTGTAATCTAAAGGTGCCATATATTCCTTGTCCACTAAAAAAATATCCCCTTTGTATAGGAGACTGATGCACTTTAAAGCAGGTGCTGTTCTTGTCATCTAACCATAGCTCAAAATGGAAAAGTTAACTGGTCTTTCCTTCAGGATTGGTTCCAAACCATCGCCATTATCCGATTGTGTAGCTCTAATGCAAGGTTAATATAACAAAGCAACCACTTTTCATTAATGAGATTAGACTGAAATGTGTTATTTTTGACAGGTTCAAAAGACAGCTGACATTGTTGTCCCTGTCCTGAACGTGAAGCGCTGCGAGCTGGCTACGAGAACAGAGGTGGTTTTCTTTTTAGAAGAGACTTCCGTCCAGACCAGTGACCTCGTCTGCATTGACGAAATTGATCTCAAGGTAAAATAATGAAGTCCAAGGTTTTTTTTTGGAAAATCTTCATATTCCTGTTTTAATAGAATTGTTAGTTAATAGACAAATAATGAACAATTGTTGTCAAAATTTAACAAATCAAATGTTTTTATGGGTGCAGGATTCAACAAGATTCATTAATATATCGGAAACATATATGTTCCCTTTTGTAAATTTTGTCTTTTTTCATAAGTGAGTTAAGATTCACAAATTGATACAGCTAATATAATATCTTATAACAAATTATGGTAAGACATAATAAATGGTTCATTTTGCAGATGCACTTTTGAGTCACCAATATTGTTATTAAAATACAACATTAAAGCTGCACAATAAAATACATAAAATCTAGACATGTTTCAAGACATACATCTTCCTTCATCAGCAGAAGTAAACAGTCTGTGCACAACAAAATGAAAATAAATTCAAAATTGAAAGTGTTGCCAATGAACAAAAACTATCTCAATCAGTTGGAGTTAACTATTGGGTGCCAAAAAGCTGGAAATAACGAAACAGCAGTGGTTTCATTCACAATCGAATCAATATTGCTAAAAATATTAAACGCCTCCAGGAAGTCAAGTTTGACCGGAGATTTGGGTTTGCAAATTAAATGTGGGTTGGAAAAATTAAATATATGATTATGTTCCCAAGAGTACTTGGCAATGGAAGACTTCTTTATTACTTGTTTAACAGTATGCCCTTGGTGCAGGTTTTTTTTATCTGCAATGTAAAAAAAATTGCTGCAGAAAATCCTGTTTTCAATTATTGCGAATTACAATGTTAAAGAAAGGAATAACTATTTTTTTACTGAAATAATGAGAATGTATATTTTATAAAATATTTAGATGAATTGTGTGTTTTCGTGGAGGGCAAGAAGGGTAACGATTAATGCATAAAAAGTTAGGAGGTCTCTTATTTTCAAGGTAAAATTCCGCCATAAAAGACCTCCTAGAATGAGCACTGGAAATAGTTTTTGATGAAAGTAATTTACACGTTTTGGCGAAGTGACCCCTTTTACTTAAGTTTAACCCTAATTTTTTATTTGTGAATTGAGGGCATTAGAAAGTTATGTGATGCTACCCATGTATTATTATTTAGGCCTTGCATGAAAATGGAAAACTAAGTGTTGTGCTAGTGGACCACAATTCGCTGAGTGCCGATCAGTCTTACCTGGAGACCCGAGTCGTCGAAATAGTGGACCACCACAGCATTGACAATCCAGAAGGAATCAAGAAGTACTTATATAATTCTTTTCAGTATTCTAATTACTTATGTTATGTTTCTATTACTTATGTTAATGTTTACTTGTGCCTATCATTTATTTAGTCAAATGCGTGCATTTGAAGGACTTGCATTTAAACATATTATGCAGCATTACAAGGCAATGTGTCCATATAATGAAAATGTTTAATAAATTCTTTTTCAAGCTGTTTAGACTATTTGCAGATATTTTCAGGCTATTTGGTCTGTTTATATTGTTAGCTAATAGTTTTCTAGAATTTGTTTGTTATTCATGCAAGAAACACTGTTGTTATTTTCTCAATTAGGAAGGTTAACCATCTTGTCTTGATCATTGTGAAAGGACAGTTACCCTGAACACTGATAATTTTTACCTGCAGCAAACTAAATTTGGTTATATAGCTTTTTACTGGACTACTAACTACTAGAAAAATACTGAACGATTTGAATGGATCTGACTACCTGTAGGAATCGAAAAAAGTGCAAAACCCATACTTTTTACTGGTGTTGGGGTTTTAAGGGTTAAATATCAATTAAAGAAGTTCCTTACATTTATTCATCACATTTAAATTTTTGGTTAGTATACCAAATAGATTATACTGAGATGTCTTAAACTTATTTACTTACTGAACAAGTTTATATTTTCATGCTTTTACTACCTTCTCATTTTCTTGTTTTGCCTCTGTTTTTAAGGTTGAAAACAAAAATTGAACTTGTTGGTTCTTGTGCTACCTTGATAGCAGAAGAAATACTGACTTCTCACCCTTCTGTCATGGATCCTCAGATTGCTATGCTGCTATACGGTAATACCCATTATAACTATTTTGTATTTATTTGGTGAACCAGTTGTTTGGCTAGAAAAACCATTAAGGCATATATATATATATATATATATATTTAATTGAGTGCCCCCAAACCCGCAACCTATTATTCCAAAGTCCAGAGTGTTATCAACTAAGTCACGAAAGCACATTCGAGGTCTTAGGAATATTTTTCTAAAAGATGTTTCTTCATGCATTATTTCTGAAATTCTTAATATCATTTAAAAAACGAAAAAAAAATTTACAAATCCGAGCTTCAGGTACACGTCTTGAAAATGAATAGTGTTGTATATAAAATGTTAGCCTTTTATACGCAGAGGAAATAGGTGTTTGTGATCCACAGGCAGTCTCTGTCTTTTATTAGTGCCTTTTTAGATGTGTATAATTTGTAAATGTATTAATGTAACATAATCAATTAATTTTTTTATACAACTGTATTTAAAGGCTCTTTTCTAGTGTTTATGCTTTTAGTTTACAAAGGTTTACATACTGCCAATGATGAAATTCATATAATTTAAACTCCAGAAATGCGAATTAATAAGCACATTACTGCCCAAACAAAGAACAAGACGAAAAAGATCAGAGGAAAAGTGCATGCATGAGCTTCACGCATATATATGTCAACTCGACTCGTTTGGCCTATTTTAAAATCGGCCAAACTGTTCATAAATATCCTTCACAAATATGGGGCAGTTGTTAGGGAAACTGCATCCCCTTAAAGCAGTCGATTATGGCATCTTATCTTTTCATATGAAATATAAAAATTAAATTTAAGATTCTGTAGAAAAGCCCACTGTACAGAAGCATTATAACCATATTCAAAATTAAGTCTGTAATAAGGATTTTAATAAAATTTGCAAAGAGAAATTTGAAAAATGTTCACTTTTTCTGGATAATTTTATTAGCTACTGTATTTTAAACTCATTTGAAAATAAATAAGCTTTTTCAAATAACAGCGCCACACTCAACTCTCGAATAATTAAAATATTAATTCTGTAGTACACAAAGATGAGATACATCTGACATGAGAGCTTACAGCTCAGCTGCAGTACTATAACATTTTACGTAATTTCCGTATACAATAACTTATTCTTAAATGACACTGCCTTTTGTTCAAGACTTGCGCAGTATTTCATAAACATAATGCAAATTTTAGCAATGACATTTTCTAAAGCAACATAACTTCATTATCAATGCGAGGCATTCAAAATTGCCTCTTCAAGAACTTGCAGTGAAACTTAAACCAACTCCAGGTTACACTGAAATTAGCACACATCCAGTTTAATCTTGGCTGATCAATTTCACTGACAAAGGTTATCATTTTTGTTAAATTATTGCAACTTGGCGAATGCATCAAAATTTGACAAAAAAAACTCTTTATACTACATGTATGCCTTTGATTCACGTTCACAGCAAGGTTTATTTTGTAAAAGGGAGATTTAGTACTTGTTTCAAATTTTGATATAAAGCTAACTCCCATTTATATAAGAAATATTAGATCATAATAAAAAAAATACTTTGATAGTCATGCTATTGATGGCAATAATATGTAAAGAAGATATCTTTTTACAAGTAGCATTCCGTTATATTATAAATATTTAGTATCATGTTATAAATTTAAAAAAAAAACTAGAAAAGACTTTATGCATTGAAAAACTCGTATATATCCCAAATAGATATTAAAAAATCTCTTTTTAGGTTTGTCTTTACAAAACATAAGAAATTCGATAAATTCTATCAAATGTTCAATTAAATATAAGATTATACTAATATGTATATAAAAACCAAAGTGAATTGAACTGAAGAGTTAATATACTAAAGATAGACTAATTTTTATAAATGTTTTCCATTTGTATACATTATACCTTTTATTCTTTTAGGTACTATCCTATTAGACACAGTGGGTCTACAAGAGAGCGCCAAAAGAGTTACTGAAAAAGACAAAGAAGTTGTGATAAAGTTGGAGGCGTTCCTTGAAGGCATTAGCAGAGATGAACTCTTCGAGACGTTGCAAAAAGTTAAATTTGATGTGTCAAGTAAGCTAATTTGGGTTCTGTTTTTATTGCCCGACATTAAAATTATCACCAGGCTATCAACTATGGGTAGAAATTATCCAAAGAACCAATGTAAATTTTAACTTTTTTTTTCTAACATTAGATTAAAAAATAACTATTTTCTATAAACAACTAAAATTTGTATAAGACTTGTAATAATGAGGTAATTAATATTAAGAAACATATTGACAAACAATATGCGAGTTAAACTTCACTTTTACATTGATTCCAATATCTCCTCTTTTTCCCCCTAAAAATGGACATACAACAGTTGTACTTTTAGACATTGGCGTATAAACATATTATGATTTAAATTTATAAAAACACCCAAACCTTTTTCATGTCTAAAGTATTTTAATGTATTGCCTTTGGGTTAAGAGTTATGTTAACAATTTATTTTATTGTAGGTTAATATTTTATTTCATAACGTTGTTTGTTTATTTTTAATTGAATAATGCTGAATTGATTATATACATGCATTATGTTTTCAGTGTTGTCTCCTGCACAATTGCTGTATAAAGATACAAAATACATTAAAGATGATTCAACCTCCATTGCTCTTGTCTCCCTTCCAACTCTTATACAGGTATGCTTTAAGACAGATTGAGTCATCACCAATAAACCATTGTGTAGCTCTAGTATGAAATATATTTTAACTAACCAACCAAAATACATTCAGAGATTCTTCTGCTTTTTGACAGAATCCTACTTTCTTGCTTTTTTTTAGTAATTTCGGGTGAATTTCAACAAAAAAATTTTTTTTTTTTTTTTTTTTTTTTTTTTTTTTTTTAAGATTAAAATGGGAAAAAATATAATACATTTGTATTTAAAGTGTTAAAGTCTTTACAATTTTCCTAACCACTTAGAGCATTAATCAATCTAATATTTGCACTATATTTTAAAATGTTAACATATACTTTCCCAACTAAAATTCTGTTGTTGTCTTAGGATGTCATACAAGAAGACAGTTTTTTGTCTGCCCTTGGTGAGATGACCTGTTCTAAAGATCTCAAATCCATAATTTTACTCGGTGTAAAGGTCACAGAAGGCATCGTGAAGAGGCAAATCGCTGTCTACGACGAATGTCCAAACTCCCTTAAAAAGGTATGGGTTTGTATTGAATGGTAATTCATATAAAAATGTATAACTTTAAAGTGTAATATTTTATATAAAAAGTTTATTGCTATTTTTTTAATGGCTTAGTAAAAAACACTTATTAATTTTTTTCCCAACAATTTTTTGGTTTCTAATGTGCTTGCCTAGTACTTAAGTAAACTGTTAAGGGAAAATCTCCAAGTCAATAACGAGTGTGGTTGAAAAATAAAATACTGTTTTCTATTAAGATTAGTAACACATTTTTCTATCACTCCGTCAAAACAAAACCCCTTGTTCTTCACAACTGCAAAGGACATGGAGAATTTTTGCAGCAAGCTCTCGATATTTATCTTTAAAGGCATTTGGTCATCCAGGATTTTCACATTGCTGCAGTCAGTTCCTGGTTTTAAATTTTTATGACATCTATTTATGTAGCACACTAGCATTATTGTGTTTGTAGAAGAAATCCACTTTGAAAATTCTACACATCAGAAGCTATGTTTAGACTGTATAGAAACCGAAAAAACATATTTAAAAATTTGTTTTTCAACTTTTATATGTTTGTCAATCGTTTAAAAATCTTCGAACTGATTTTGATGGTACCGTCAATGGTGGATAACATGTAGTCACCTTAAAGGGAACTTTTTTTAATATCTTCTAGTTAGTATAAAAAAGAATATACCTTAAGCTTTATCAAAACAGAGCCACTTATAAATACTAGTCAAAGATAAAAAAAAATTGTTAGACTAAAAAATACAGTACAAATGACGACTTTTGAAATTTTCCTTTGGCAATAAGTTTTTTTTATTAATGTGTTTTACTGTTTTTATTTTTAAATAACATTTCCTGTTCATACTTTTTTTTATATATTTTTAGAAATCTTAAAATCTATTTTATAAAGATAGTTCTAAAGTTGTACTTCTAATGATTAGATTAAAAAAATTATAACATGAATTTTTTTGAAGAATTTGATTTGAAAAATCATTGCATTGTTGGAAAAACTGAAGCTTCTAGCTAATTTTTGAGCATAAGTGAGCTAAGCTCTAAATTAAAAACAACTTTTCTTTCAATACCAAAAAAGTAAATAGTAAGATATTTCTGACCTGTTTCCAAGCGTAAGTAGGCTTTATTATTACTACATGAAATATTATTTTCACTAATATATCATAAGATTTAAAAACAAAAAAAATTATTAAGAAATTTTTCTAAAAAAATTAAGGCTTCCGTGGACCAGTGGATAAAGGTGTCATATGGGAATCGCAGGATACCTAGTTCGATCCTGTGCGACGGACTTGACAAAGAAAGGGGAAAAAGTAGTGATCTTGTGAACGGATGGTTGCCAGATTCACAACAAAATTCTAGAAAAATCATCCAGAACATCCACAAAAATTATCAGCGTGTATACACAACTGGTGCAAGATAAATCTGATCAGGGTCTAAAGCCCCAACGTCTATTGAAAGCGTTGGGGGGGCAATTCAGGTGTTTTCTTGTTATCTGACCTTGGTTCTAAAATAATGAGGTGCAGGTGTGAATGTGTGTGTGGCTGTGATAAGTCTCAATACGAGGACAGAAATAGGCGGAACTGTATAAACCAAACCTAAAATATTAAATAATTTTAATCGTAAGTGATTGTAAATGACTAAATGCCATTTCAATGTTTAAAAGAAACCAAACCCTTACGTTTTCTTCTTTTCCTAGATCACAAGCTACCTCAAAGGCTTGGAGAATCCGAGTTTAGAGTTGCAGCCACTCCCTCTGCCTGCTAAATCTGCTGCACTCTTTGAGCAGGGGAATTTCGCCCTCACCCGTAAATTTGTAATGCCAGCCATGCAGAAGTTCTTAAAATGTAGTTCCACAGGTACCGAATAGTACTATTATAAGACATAGTTAAAATATCTCATTCCCTGTATACTAATGACTAAAGTTATCTGTTAACTAATTATTATAGAATTACCTTTATGGTAAGTTGCGTGTAAACCCAAACTAGGAATCGTATCCCTCCCAAAACTTCCATTTCTCCTAAGTAATGAAATTTGGTATAATGATTTTAATTATCTTCAATAAGAAAATTTTTAGATATGTTTAGCTAAATGTATGCATATTTTAGAAAAGTAAATTTTATTAAAAAGAAATTATATTACCTTAGTAAAAAAACCTAAAAAGCAAGTTCTCAAGTAATATATTCAGCCATTTTTTTTTTTAAATCATTACATTTATTAACTAAGTCCTGGTTGGATTAATAAATAGACAAGTGCAATACTTTTATATCTTTGGTTTGTATTGAAGTTTTCAAAAATAGCTTTTTTATTTGTGAGAAATATGTTATAAAAATAATAAGTATTAGCTTGTAACCCACTTTTGAGCTCTTTGTGTTTATCCTTGATAATAAATAAGTTATAAGGAAAGATGTTGACATTCTTTCTCTGTTTTGTTGCTTTTATTCTTTGCTTTATTTTAACCCTCTAATGTCCAGCATAAGAAATTCCTAAAGGGAAAAAAAAGTTCTTTTTGAATGGAAACTGTTTTAGATCAACCAAACTCAAATAAAAGGAATACAAACAGATGTTCTATGTTATGTCTTTTGCATTGTAGAATATAGTTTCAGTTACTATTATACATCTAACTTCGGTGAAACTTTATTTTCTTATTGAAAAATACTTATATTAACTTAAGTTGTGTTATAAAAATGACATTTGATTTTATATCTTTGTGTAGGGTTATTCGTTTATCATGTTTCATGTTTGCTTTCATTTAAATTAGAGGGTTAATGATTTATTTTAGAATAACCTGTAAAATTTATTAAATTTAAATTATTCTTGACTAATTTAGTTACTTTTTTTTAAAAGAAATTGATCTTCGCACAATTAACAAAAACACATTTCTTTAATTGAATAAAAAAAATGTGAACAATAAATAAAAGTATTAAAAAAAACTGTCTTTGGCAGATTGCCACAATTGCATGTTTTTGTCATATGAAAATAACATATCTAATAAATATTAATCCAAATACTCTATCAAGCATTTAGTACCAAATAAGATTTTAACAATTAAAAAGCTACTTTTCTGCATTCAATTTGTAAGCTTCAACATTTTAAAGTTTTAGCATCAAATTTAGGTAGTTAAATTTTACTTATGTTTTACTAAACCAGCACTTGGATAATTCCAATATAAATTTAAATCTGCACTTACTATTAATACAAATGTATAAACATTTTTTTTTTAATTCTGTCAATCCGAGTGGGGTGGAGTAACTAGTCTGAACCATACAAAAAGCTAATAAGCTGAGGAATATGCCGGATAAAATCATTTGCTTTTGACAAATCTTATGCAATAGATTAATTTGATAGATTGCATGAAATTCTGTAAATTATAGGGTGTACACAAAAGAATATCTAAACTTTGAATTGAAAAGTTGTATATCCACAACCAAACAATTTAAAAGAGTGTCGTTTTCCAAATCTTTGTAAAGGGGACGTTCTAAAGTTTCGTTTGTGTGTTGAAATGTTGCTCTTGGTCATATTTTTTTGGTTAGAACTTTTACCTTTGCAAAAGCATCTGTTTTCACAAAATTTGTGAAAGCAACATACAATACTCCTATGAATAGCTTGAATTCCATATTTGCAAAAAAAAACTCGTGTTGAATACTTGTACTGTGTTAACCAATTCACTTTTAGCAAATTCTATTACACTATATGTCTTCTGTTGTGCGGTTGGTGTTGCAATGGGAATAGACAATAAACAACAAGCCTATTTATAGTGTGTTAAAGAGCCCTCCTAGCAACATTTCATACCTAACATATTCCACTTCTGTACAATGATTTGCAGAATGGCACTCTTAAGTTGTCTGGTTGCGGAGGTATAGGCTTTCAAAGTAGAGATTCTTTTGCAAGCACCCTATTTATATAAATGTATGGTATGATTATTAAATGGTAGTAAGAAAAGCAATTTTGGTCACAAATAATAAATTGCCAAAAAGCCATTTTTACATTGATTACATACAACACATTTTTTAAAAAGAAATAAATATACAGGAAATTGGACTACCTGTGTAATATATAGATTAAACAAAAAGGGAATAATTCAATACCTGTGCATTGTATAAGAAAAAAAGTTACAAGTTTAAATTATATCATAAACTGGATATGTTTTTAATGTCTACATTAAATTTTCATAAAAAAGATATAATAATTAATTATTATGACTGCAATAAGAGTAGAATTTATATTACATTTAAAATAAAATTTTAATAGTTGACTCTTATACATTTCTTATGAGAAATAGTAATTTTATTAGTATACTCTAATAGTATTTAAGAATTTTTTAGATAAAGCATACCACTTTAACACTATCAAAATCAGTTATTTTTATTGCCCCTCACATCCTTTAATGATTGTAACCCTTTTGCTCTCGGTGGTTTTACACTATAATCACCTATTTACAAATTTGTATGAAAAAACCCAGTGGTTTCCCTTGCAACCACATGGGTGAATAGGAAGTGTAAAACGAAATATGTTGGCTTATAGCACACATTTTATGTTAATTTATAAATAGAAGTGAAAGATTTAAGAATCTCTCTTGCAGAGAATTCTGAAAATATTTTTTTTATGCTATTTTGATTTTTGTTAAAATCAGTCAATATTAAATTTTTTGGCTAATAAAGTAAATATTTTTAGCTTTAATTAATCCTAGTGGTTCAAAATGAAAATTGGATGTTTTAAAGATGGCTCCATTGGTCATGAGTGATCTAAAAGTTAAGCGTCATATTTAGATGCCTAGAAAATATAATTTAAAAGAAGAAATAAAATTGCAAGGACAAAAAGTTGAGTGCTAAAAGATGAAAATATTAAAATTTTCATATAATTTTCGCGGGAAAAAGGTATATTTCCAATACATGCTTTTTAAATAAATATATATATTAAATTTTAATTACTTTAATAGAGATAGCTATGAAAATATACTCAACTCTTTAGATTTGTAAAACGTTCAATAAAGAGTACTTTTATGGATTTAAAATCTATTTGAATTGCTAAAGATCCATTGTCAACTATAGGCGTCCAAACTGCTTAGTTGTTTATTCAGCATACATGCATTTTGAAATAAGCATTGAATTGCTTTACTATTATATCGAATAACCAAAATTGGATAAGTGGTAATACTGTTTACCCCATTTGACTACATTTATACCTAGTATTTTGTTTAATTTATTAACCTTTTGGGTTCAATAGCTGTTCTTCATTTAACATGTTCGTATTGATTTGGTTTCCATGTTTTATTCACTTTTTTATATTTTCTTTCAGATCATTCTGAATTAAATCACTCGGATAGCAATCGGTAGGTATATATTTTTTTTTATATAATTCTCAATAAAGATGTAAATTTTTAACATATTCAGTGCGGTATGAGGTTGATGACCCCGTGTTGCACTTGCTGATAGTCACTGCACAGGGTTAATTGACCCTGTGCACTTGTGGATAAATACGGATTTAACCATCTGCACTGAACGTGTTAAATGCGGACTAAACTATCAAGTAAACACTGAATATGTTAGCAAGTGTCTTAAAGCTAATAACAGTCCTAATACATTAATTATATAATTTTGCTTAGGTTTTTATGACTATTAATAAAATCCAGCACGAAAAAGATTTATTTTGAGCTATTTTACATGTTTTACCAAGCTTTTTTGAGTTTATTTTTGGTATCTGTAAAGTGCTGAGCTGTTCTTGAACCAAGGACCAAATAGTCTATCTCAAGATTCGTATTACTGCATGGCCAAAACGTACACCATGACCGAAACCATGGACTTGCTACTTAACGTGGTGTACCACCATATTCTATTGAGCTTTTAACTTTTATATGCTAAGCTTAATGTTAGCTTTTGCATGAAATTGGTGCAATGTCCATGTGAAAGATTGTCAATAGCCCATTGTGTAGCTCTAATATGACAATAATTCAACCAGCAAGGTTTGTTTCTCAACCAGGACTTTAACATTGGTGAATGTTTAATTTTTTCAGGCATAATCGAATGGTTGTCAAGAAATTTTACTTCTTTTTAGGAATGAGGATAACAAAAATCTTGATTCCAATTCTCTGGATAACAATCAAGAGGGAGATGGGGACTACCCAGAAGAAAGGTTTTTAACATACCAAGCTGAATCTCTGGATTTTCCCGATAGTCCGCAGCATTTTAAATTACTTGAAAACTACAATAAGGTACTTTTATATTATGTAGTTATAAATAGGGCTGTTTTACTCGAAAAACATTAACTTTTCCTAAATGCATTGATTACAGTACAAATTCCAATCTTTGAAAGTTAATTTCAATGGAACAAAACGTTTTTCAGTTCAATTTGTGCGCTGTGAGTCGCACGTCTAAAGGTCATATTGGTTTGATATACATCATCTTCCTTTACAGAACTGAGAACATATTATTACTTGCCTAACAAATTTACACATAAGCTAGAAAATTGGTTTAAATGGTATATTTATTTTTAAATTATTTTTCAATCTCATATGACATTGTTTCTTGGGTGAGATTTAAAAAACTTGCTTTTATTTCTTCTCGATGTCTAGTGTCTCTCAAAAAATATCCTTCTGCACATACATCCACTCTGTTTTTGCCTAACAATTCATAAATATTAAATTTATAAAATTACTCTATTTTGAAACATTTTTTAAATTAAAGGCACTAAGATAACTTTTGAAGGTTATCTCAATTAAACATATTTTTAATAAAGCATACATTAAAAGTATAAATTTAAACTTCTTAACAATAAAAGCAAATTTACAAGTCCAATATTTGATACAGCCAACAATCATTCTAGGTTATGCTGACGATAGCATAAAAAACTCAATTTTCTTCAATTTATATGAATTTGTAAGCCTGTATACAGCCATTGATTTTATATATTAGTCATGATTGTTTTTGTTTTTAACTTTATAGAACATTACTAGTCCTGGAATTGTAAGTGTCATACCTGAGCCAGATGAAATAGACTCTAGCAAAAGTAAGCTCTTTTATTAATAAGTTCCTGCTAATTGAATCCTTCGCATTTGAGGAATGTTTGATATTTTGTTCTTTTTATGGAACAGATACTTCTTGTGCCTGTTCTTTTTTAAAAGGTATTCCTTAGGGTGTTCTTTTTACGTATAGGGTGGACCCTAAAGTTAGGGTTTGTTTGGTATGTTGGGAGCTGGAAATCCATGGTGTTTACTCTCTATAATTCTGACTTCAAATAAAAAATATTCAAAACCACTCGATCACCTAAACATTTTTCAACTAAATATTTTAATGCTTCTCGATTAACATTCTGCATGGATTCTCTATTAGAAAGTCTAACTTTTTCTATTGAGCTATCATCCGAGTTACCAAGTTTCAATTTTTTATCTTTCGTTAAAAAAAATTATTCCATTGAAGGATTTATCTGTAGAGCAATAGGGGCAATTACTCCCTCCAAGATTTTCTAACTTATTTTTCCTAAAATAAATGTTTTTTAAAAAATTTGAAAGTTTAAAAATATATATCTGCTAATTTTACACACAATTGCTGTCATACCAAACTTGCATTATTTTTTTTTTGGGGTGGGGGGGGGGGCGGGGGACAGAAATATTGTAAACTAATTTAAAGCCATGGACAAATGACAGGAACAATATTTGAGCTGTTCCATTCTACTAACTTTCACTCCAAATTCAAAGTGAGAATAAATATAATTATGATAGATTAAACATGTAACAAACCCTCTACCACACAGTATAATATAATTAGGATCTTCTATATTTTTAAATAGTTTGCTACTGTCTAAATTTCTTTAAAAAATATAATAAAATAATATTAAAGAGTGACTTCAACCCATCCTGGATCAGCCCATGTGATAGTCTGATATATATTTATTTCATAACAATAAGATAGCCAAGTTTATTTGCTATTAAATAAAGAAATTATTGTAAGGTAATTTTTTTAACCTTTAGAAGGCAGGTGTTTGATTTTAACATGGGATTTTGGCCGAAATATCGGCCACCCGCCCTGTAGAGGTTAAATATCTCATAGGTGTTTTTCTTGATGACGCATTTATTAACCAGGAAATTAATTACTGTTTATATTTTGTTATTTTTCTAGTGGCATCATTGTCAGCCTGCTGAAATATTCTATGAATCATTTACCCTTGTTTATAAATTAACCAAAAAAAAATATAAGTTAATGAAACAAATCCAACTGAATTATTACATGGGTTTTTAGTAATATAGACATAATTTCATTAATTTGAAATGTTACCTCAAGTATTATAACTAACTTTTAAGAATTTTTAAGTAATAAATTTATTTACAAAATTCATTTAATACATGAAAATTATTTAATATCTGAATTATAGTTTGTACATCACTTTTATTTTATGCATACATGATAATAATGATGATCCAACTACATACTCTAAGCCCAGGAACGTTGGTCCTATTTCATGCATCCTAACAATTCCTTGATACCAATTATCTAGTTCTCTTTTAAAACTAACTACTCCTGACGAATTAACCACTTCTTTAGGCAAACATTTCCATTTAGCTAGTACTCTATTATGAAAATAGTGCTTTCACCTTCCCGATTAAGTTGTAATTTGTATAACTCCATTCCCATCTGCTTTTTACAAATTTTATGCCTTCAACATCAGCCAATTTAATAAATGTAATAGTTGGAAAGGTCCCCTGTAGTTCTCCTCTCCACGAGTGTATACATGTTTAATGATCTTAAAGTAATGACCATATTTCATTAGACTTTAAAATTGGGAATTGGTGACTGAAAAAAATTATGAATATTTCTTCTAGAGCAAACTGTTTATTTGCCCCTTTTCACATGCTTGTGTTTGTTATTAAACAGACGAACATATCTCTGGAGGCACTGGCACCTTAAAAAGGATTGCTGTCCACTTGAACGTTCTGGAAACAACGGTTGTAGAAGAAGACGATCAACGTAGCCTCTCGTCACTCAGCAACAGGAGTGACGCGTTTTCACAATCCGAAGACATTATTCTCGACGATGATGCAGCCACATTTGATGATGATCTTGACAACTCTGATTGTAAGTCTTTGAAACTTTTTTTTAGTGATCTACCCTAAAAAAGAATGAAGCACTTATAGCTGTATTTTTGTGAATTTTAAAATGTGAAAGTTAAAATTATTAATTATTATTTGTATAGTTCTTAACCTTTTTGTGTGGGCTTGATAAAATTAAAAGTTGCACTAGCAAAAAGCTAATTCCTAAATGTGTTAAAAAGGAGGGGGAGAATCCTTGAAGACAGTCCTAAAGTTCTTGGAGATATGTGGAAGAATGACATGTCTTATGAAATGAGGTGTAACACTTTAAAAGGGGAGATCGTTTACAACCCTGTCTTAAAGCATGTAGATTCAAGGTGGAGACACTGACAGGATTGAAATCAGGATGGGAATTTCTTGTGTATCCTGGATACTTACTCAAGTTTGTGAAAAAGCATCAAATTTGTGTTGAAAACTTCCATACATACCTAATAATTTTGTATGAAAATTTTCCTCACAAACCCAAACTAAACAATTTTTTAGAGGCTGTGCCTCCAATGGATGCAGGATTGTATATAATATAAAAATCACGCAATACTACTGTATTAATCTCAAATTTTAAATATGCACTGAAATCATACTATATGCTTGGTAACCATGGCACATGACCAAACGTGAGGAAGTCAGATATAGGATACCAGAACTCTTCTAAGAAATTTCTTTTAGCTGTTGAAATACTGAAAAGCAAAGCTATTTCCAAACAGTACAAACCATTAATAAAATGTTCTCTTTCCGAACAACCTACAGTTACCTATTCTGCCACCATCAGCATTCCAAATGTGCCTTCGAATTTCAGAGTGCCTAAAAGCTATTTTATGAAATAAAATGAATGAATTTGTTATAAAGGTACTGAAAACTTCAGTTTATAACTGTTCTTAAAGAGAAGCACTTTACAAATTCGAAAGTAATTATTCCTTAAAAAATAATTTAGATATTACTGAAAATCATAAAACAAAATGTGTGCTAGATTATTACCAAGGCTACCAATCTCTGGGCGTTAGTAAGATGACATGCATATTGATTGTGTTATGCTCTATCTTAAAACTCTTTTTCTCTGTCAGGATTTTTTTTTTAGATATTTTGATCTTAACTGATATAAATAAAAAACTACTTAGTATAATTTCATAAAATTTTCTATATATATATATTCTGAATCTTTACTTTAATTTACCCTCAGCAATTGTGTTCTCGCCGTCCTAGATTCCACCCCATTGTGATTGGATGTAATTAAATTCCACTGTTATATATTATTTTCAAATATTTTATTTTGTCAATACAAAAATTTTTAAATATATCATTTGATGCAATTTTTTTATATTTATAACTTTTTTGTATAATCACAATTTTAAAGTTTAATTTTTTTTTTAAACTTTTTGAAAAGGTTATATAGTTATTGCAATTAAAAAACATAAATCATTTATCCTTAAATTTTTTAAAGTTTATCCTCCTATCCCTTTAATTCTCATAAAAAATAATAATATTCGACTTGGGTTTGAGCACAGCCAGAAGGGGTTCCATCTGAAATGCCATTTCTGCAAGATTATAAAAATAGTTATTTGCCATCAACAGGAGAAACAAGCTACTGCAGCTGACTCTGCATCAAAAATCTTTTTAAGCAACAAATATGACATTTGGGAACATTTGTAACAACGAATGAATGAATTCCTCTCCTTTTTGCCAGACCTGGACTCCCCCATGAGCGATCCCATCCCGGAGATGTCAGCCGCAGAGGAGTTTGAGCAGGAGCGCAGCTGGAAGTCCTGCACCCTGAATGGGGAGGAGCGCAAGATCGACATGAAGGTCATCGAGCCCTACAGGAAGGTCCTCTCCCACGGAGGTGAGGCGCTTTCAAAGTCATTCTACGCAGAATTTACGATTCCCAATTATTCTGTTAATACACGTTAGAGTGACAATCATGTAACTTTCAATATTCCAACAGCAATGTTCACTCTAGAAATAAAAAAAGGCAAGGAGCTATTTAGAGAAAAAATGACACTTTTTTCACAAAGGCACACCTCAGGCACGCAGGTATAGATTTTTCATGGGAGGGGTTCAACACCTCAAACTGCCAAAAAAATTCAAAACTCCTCCTCGACCCCATTTTTTAAAAAAACTTATTAATTTTTATTTAAGTACACAGGAATACATTGGCATATAAATATCTAACAGCAACGTCTTTTAATTTTCATGGAATCGTTACCAATATCAGTTATTCCTATTTTTAAAATGAGTAAATATCACTCCTAAATAGGAAATAAATTAGAGAACAAATTTAAATTTTGAGAACCCTTGTTTAAAATAATATATATTTGGAGCATCTTGTTTACACGGCCTAGTTTCTGTATATTTTAACTTTGTAATCGAAATCCAAATACTAAATATAATGAAACACGATGACGTGTTGTTAAGCTTAGTTTGAAATAAAAATGACCTCAAAACACGTTTTTGACGCTTTTTGAAAACTACTTTCCGGGGTAAGACTCCGGAAAATACCAGGGTTTCCCTCATGTTACTCAACAAAAAATATTATACGAGAAATGGAAATTTTTTAATGATTTTTACAGTAATTCTATTTTTATTTTTTTTTCTTCTTGACTTTTAGTAGCACTGTTTGTGTTGTAATGGTTATTGCCCTCAGGCCGATAAATACACCATTAACGTGGCATTATTCAGTGGTGGTGAATAGGCTATTTATTCTAGCTTCATACTACCTCAAGAATAAAAAAATTCAAAATAAAACATGTAGATGGTGCATAGTTAGTTTTAGATTAATTATTCTTGATATCATACCAACCTCGCAAGGTCTGCATGTTGAAGCTTTGATTAGTTATAAGCATTTTTCAGAAATGTACACTGTCAGCTCTGTGTGTCTACCCCAAATTTTTACCTTTAATCACTGACTTATGTTTCCAGTATTGTCTTTAAAGTGTCTTGCATCCTTGTTTTTAATTTCATTCATAAATTAAAGTTAAAAACAAGTTTAGGTGTTTATTTTAATATTATACGAAAAGTTGATGTGCTCGAAATCACCAACCAAGTCTAATCGACCACGCGGTTTTTGTTAGTCTGTCAAAGTTTATTGAAAACAGATTGTGCATAGTGTCCATTGTATTAGTGTAATTATATGGGGTGCCTTCTGAACGAGTGTTAAACCAGTGCATGAATTCATTGTATCCTCACCCAGAACTATTAATTTAAAGGGCTTGCTTGTGCTGTCATCTGGCATTCCAGGCCTCAACAAGACCTTAAGAATCTTTTAAAAAAAACACAAGGGAAACAAATGTTAAATCAAATAGACCTGAAACATTTGACTATCAAGAAAAATATGAAGAAAATATATCAGTTTTCTATGAAGTGAGATTGTTTAAAGTTGAATAATATCAAAATTCAATGTAAAAATTAAAAAAAAAAAAAAAAAAACAGTAAATAGATTACCAAAACTCTTATACAAATTAAAATTATGATATGAAATGAAAATTTGTTATTTAATTTTGATCACTGAGTTCTTATAGAAAACTCAAATACTCTGTTTATCCCTTGTTAAAAATCTAATAATTGAGAATTAAAGATCAATATATTTATTTTTAGAATTCTAACTTTTTATCACCATCTACATATAAATTGGTTTGAGCTGTTTTTTTCCTAATATTCTGTTTATCTGAAACAGTTAAAGAGGCTTAACTATTTAATAATCAACAACTGGCTTAATAAGTGTATTATTTTAGGTTATCAAGGTTCCCCACATAATGCTATCATCATATTCTCAGCATGCTATCTGCCCGATCGTAGTCGCAACGACTACGACTACGTAATGGACAACTTGTTCATGTAAGTAAAAATATTTTTTCAATTTCTTCATATTTCAGATTTTAAAAAAGGACACATCTTTGCTCATTTTAAATACTTATTTTCCACACAAAATAAGATTGCATATTAATTTTTGACTGTTTTATTTCGACCTTTTTATTGTATCTTGTAACCGACTGATGGACTTGACAAAAAAAGTAAAAATGTAGTGATCTTGCGATCAGAGGGTTGTCAGCTTCGCCACTATAATACTGTGAAGTTGTTTAAAAATATCCAACAAATTATACTGGCGTGTGTATGGGACTGATGATAAATCTGATCAGGGTCCAATGTCTTGATGCCTATGTTATCCTCATAATCTGACAAAAATACAAGGCATCGTTCCTAGGTCTTTCTTTGGAGATAGGCCCCCTAACTGTTGCTAAAAGCCCACTGGTCATCTCTAGTGTGGCGTTAATTAACCAAACCAACCTCTTTGAACATAAAAAATTCTATGTAAAAGAAGAGAAAGAGGAAAGACTATGTGTTCTGTAGAAAGAAACCAAATGTCCAAAGTGCAAAGAGTTAATACATAGTGAATATCCTACATTGAGTACCAGCTGTAGTCATGGGAGTTAATTCTGTGCACTTTAAAAATTATAGTTTTTAAAAATAACAATTTTCAGGTTCTTAAATAAGTACTCTACCATATCAATTTTCACAATACTCTTTTTTAAATCTTATTTGGGAAAAATGATTAAAACTTGAAATATATATAATTTTAATATTAAATTTTAAAGAAAAACGTAAATTTTAAAAAGTCCTGAACAATTCAATTAAAATGCAGGCATTCTGTTTGGTATAGGTATGTCATAACCACCCTGGACGAACTGGTGGCAGAGGACTATATCCTGGTGTACCTTCATGGCGCCACTGAGAGGAGCAACATGCCCAGCTTTGGATGGCTCAAAAGGTGTTACCAGATGATAGACAGGAGGTGAGTTTTCAACTCGTATATGCAGCTTTCTCGCTATGTTTCTGTTTTACTTAAGGAAACTGCACATATCTGTACCCTGGAGGTATATAACATTATGTCAAATTTTGCTGTTTTACAGGAGAGCCTATAAAAGTTTTATATGTCTGTCGGTTTCTATGGGCATAGTTCTTTAAAAAAACATATAACCATTGGTAAACCATAAAGAAGCTAGTGTTTTATACCACTGTTAACGAGTGCAAAAAACACATCTTAATTTTAACTCGAAAACAATAACATTACAGTATTTCATATCTTTAAGGTATAAAATACTCCTTACTTTACAGCAAAGTTATAGTTTTATTGATTTTTTTTTTTGCTTTTAAATAAGCTTTGCTGTGCAAATGGGCAATTAAAATCTAAAGTGGCATTCGATATTCCCTTAATTTGCCTTTCAATATTCTCTATTTTCAATCAAGCTTTTTTAGCTTCTGTCTTCTGTGCTAAGACTTTACAATCCCTACAACCATGCCACAATCTGACTTCTGTAATCCACTGTATTTTTAGTTGATTAATATTACATTTGAGCAGCACAGAATGCAAATTTTTTTTCCATGCAATGTAGCCACATAACTTTATATTTATTGTTGCTGAAAATAAATTACTGTTAATGTTAAGATATTTAAAAGCCTGCATAGCTTAATGCTTTGAATTTGAATAGCTTTTTTCTTTTGTTTAGAAATGTATGTGTATAAAGTATACATTATATTTATATGACATGTGTCCAAATTGGATTTTGTATCATTTTAAAATTGCGTTACCATATATTTTCCCCAAGGTTGCGGAAGAATCTAAAAGGCCTTTATCTGGTTCATCCAACATTTTGGTTAAAGACCTTAGTTATAATGACACGCCCATTTATAAGGTAATCAGCTTTGTTTTCTGGTCTACACTTTACTAGTAGTCTACACTTTTCTTAATGCCTTTACCCACAATTTATACAGTCCTTAGAAGTCTGTAGAAACTCCTTATTTTTGTCCAAAGGGTCCTTAAAAACTTTCAAGTTACCGAAGGCTCGTCTCTTCGAAAGTCAATAATACGACTATCATTTAAACAATTTTACTAGACCTCTACTAAAAATTTTTTATCTTCATGTGAATGAAACACAACTTCATGTCCGAGAAAAGTTATTTGTGAAAAATGTGCAAGTTTATATACATTAAAATAATAAGGTCCTTTTAAATTGCTTTCAATTATCTTCTAAAAATCTTTACGAACTCCTTATTTTTATTTTTGGAAAATACGTATGTACTCCTGAACATATTATGATGCACTTTTAGATCTTAATTTCTTATAAAAAAAAATTTACTTGATTTTTCTTCACCCCCTTTAACCATACAACTTAATTTAATGTTACCTATTTTATTCGTAATTCCATCTAAGTAGCAAGATGTTTGTATCTTTCTATGTAAATATAATAGCCTAATGATTTTATAATTCATAGTTCCAAGTTCACCAGGAAGTTGAGGTTCGTGTACAGTCTGAAGGAGCTCTCGTCTCTGATTCCCTTGGATCATGTTTGTATCCCAGATAAAGTGAAAGAGTAAGACATTTACTTTTTTTTTCACAAATTTGTATTAATTCACTAGTATTATTTCAATTAGAATTTTAAACTAAATACCCAATGAAAGTTATCAATTTGTCATCTGGTTAATACATCCTTTTGAAAGCTCTTTGCTATACACTGATGCGATCTTGTCTTGTAACTTTGAAAAATATTTTATTTATTTGGGTTTCTTATCTCTATTAACTAATCAAAGTAATGACAATGAAATAGTTGAAGAACCATTTGGTCGCATTTCATCTATTTGTATTTAGAAATGGACAATGTGAATAAGGTGGAGATTATAACTTATAAATAGCCCAAATGCAAAATGGGATATTTCCAAGAATTCGTATTTTTCTCTTACCAGATACTTTACCCTATCTTAAATTTTTTATCATATGATCAAGGAGCAAAACCGTTATTTATAACTAAAGCAATCAAGAAAAAATGTCCTTAGTAACATAACAGTGGTAAGGTTTGAGTTTTTTTGTAATTTTCTTAAAATGGTTAAAAGTGATATAGCATGTTTTTTATCTTGAATAACCTATTTTGCATCATATGAACTTTGTTCGATTTCAAAACACCTTTTGTACACATAAATAATTTAACTTATTTCTATTAAAACTTTGCATAATATTCATCAGATTTATTTTTAATAGCTTGATATGTAAAAATCTGTAATCTCTTTACAATAGTTTAGCATTTTTGAATAGTAGGTAGTTATAATAAAATTCACAAAAAGCTGTTTTATCTGTATTGTTATTTTATTAATTAAAAAAGTCAAACTTGTGTAAGAAACAAAAATTCCGAAAAATGTCTTGCATCCAACCCTTCTACATTTCAGCTAATTTTTATTAAACTTTTACTCTTTCTAATATTTCTTTGTAATAATCCTAAGTTTATGTCCCACTAACCAATACTAATACCTAACCTGTTCCCTGAAGCTATGACGAGGACCTCTTTGATGACTAGGTGCTCACATTTTGTCTCACGATGGTATGTTTCACATTGCCTAAATAATGCTTGCTCTATCTTTTACTAATTTTCGTTATTTGTGCTCTCTAACAAAAATATTTCACTGCCTTACCTTTATGCAAGGTATTATAACAATGGTATTGTTTTTAGATCAACCATTTTTGTCTTAAAAAAAATTCCTGTTTTATTGGTTTCGTAATAATAGTTTGTAAAACATGCCCTGTAAAGAATAAGGGGGCAACTCGCCAAGAGGTTTAAATTAATGTTGCCAAATATGATTTCAGTTCAAATTGGAAACCCTGTGAAATGCTTGCAGAATGTTTGCACTTGTACACAAATAGTTGCTTAATATATTCAATAACCATGAGCAAATTCAAATCGAACAGGAACGGAACGGAACTGTGCATGAAATAAAAGATTTATATATTTATATAAAATTTTTATATTTTAAAAATTGCTGGCAAGCTGAAGAGCACAGGACTTGCAATCGAATCATTGTTTTTGTTGTTCGAACCTCAACTTTGAAAGTTCAACATGCGCGTAAATGGAGAGTTGCCAGTTTCATTCCTCGTATTTTGCAAAAAAAAATTCACCCTGTATAAAGGACTACTTGGCATGTTTAAAGCTAGCCACATTCTAGAAACTATTGTACATGAAATTAAACTATTTAGTTGCATGCAACTGAAAAACCGAAATTGTATTTGCTCTCTCTGCAACTTTTTAAACCCCAGAATATCCTTTTGATCGCTACCATGCAAACAGCTTTGGCAAATTATTGACTATTTGTAGATAATAATTATACAAATTTGACAATGTTTCGTTTTCACTTTGGTGCTTGCGAAATCTGACACCTGGCACCCCTGATTTGGATGCAATTAAATTATCAAAAACGTTTACAGTGTGATGTTCAGTTGCTCAGTTAATTAAAAGTTACAATGCAATTGTTGCTAGTTAGAAGCTAGCATAAATATGTTGTGGCCCATTGGGCTCTAGTGTTATCCTTGTCATCTGACCACAGTTCAAAATTATGAGACAATGCTTTTAAATATTTCCTTCGGGATAGATCCCAAACTGTCACCCATAGTGTCATGTGTAGCTCTAGTGTGACAATTATTTCAAACTTTTTCAGGTTGGACTTTGAGCGCTGCATGAAAGACTTTCTGCGGCAGATGAAGTCGAAGGACATGAACGCAAGCCCCATGTACGTAACCTACATTCAATCCCTCTACTCAACCATTAACTTGAACGCTTGAGGGGCTCTTCTGAAGAAACTAATGTTAACCCACTTGCTGGCAAGAATAATTCCGATATAAATGAGCTTCTTGTAGAATTAAGGGACGTTATAGTTTTATATATTTTTTGTGTCTATACTAAAAGATTTATTTACATTCCACTTATGAATGTTTGTTTTAGATGTTTTGAAACATTGTGCTGTTAAAGGAATTGTTATATGAAATGTATCCCCATGTTAAACTGTTCTTAACTCTTCACTTTGCATTCCAAATGTCCTTTTTTGTTCTGTAATTTATTTTGGTTTTACATACAGTGTATCGGCATCCAAAAGTAATGACTTATACTGCGAGAACAACAAATTATTAGTAAAAATTCCAAGGTACTTAAATAACGGGAAATCTCGGGATCTTGCCCCAAGTGCCCTATAGCTAGATCCACCACTGAACCCTGTATATAAGTTTTTAATCACCAGTATTACTACATTCTTTTAAAAGTTGATTATTTTTCTAAAACAAAGGGATTTCTAAAGAATAAACAGCGTTAAAAAATTAATAATTTTTAATTTTATGAACTAGTTGAAAAATTAAAATATTTAATATTAATTTTATATTTATTACACATTTTTTAAATAGGTGCTAATTTTTATTAACCATACCTAAATTTTCGTTCCAATTTCAACAAGTTGTAATAATTATATTAAATATTTTTTTTTTAAATTTCATTTTTTGAGTAAATACTTAAAATTATTTTTTTCTTTTTAGCACTTTTTTTCTTAAAATTAGTTGTTTTTTTAATTAAAAAAGAAAGATTATTTTATTTCTAAAAAATTGGGATGAGCTGGAATCCTTCATATTCCTTTTTTTTTATTATGAAAACGTAAATGTGTAAAAATGCCGATATGTCTTTTTCTATATTCTGCTAGGTTATTATTTACAACACTTCGTTTTGATAAGGGTTTGAATATTAAAATGTGAAAAATTCAGTTATAACGTTATGTATTTCTCTGTCTAAATTTGTTTTAAAACATTCCTGGAAAAATCGGGGAATTTTAATCTTAATAATGAGTGGAACCTTAATTTCAGTTAAAGATACAATTTAGTTGAGTTTTTTTGGTGTGAAATGTTGTTTAATTAGTTTTCCAAATAAGTTTTGACATGTGGGACTAAATGTAACACTACCTTTAATAGTACTTTTGTTAAGGAACTAAGGTAGCATTTTTTTTTTTACCAGATCCTGCAGTTTTTATTTTATTAAGAATTTAATTCTTACATTTCCCTGTATAGCGTTATGCATTTGTACAAAAAATAGTGTTCAATGTTTTCCACCTGGTTGTTCCTGTGTCAAAAAGATAACGCCATGTGACCGTGTTAAATGTATAGTATTTATTATATAGTTGTTTTGAAAAATGTTATATATATATCACTTTATGATGTCTATAGAATTTAGAAAAACTGTTGACTTTAAATGCATTTAATGTGCAATTTTTTTTAATGGAAGGCAAAATCAAGTTTTAAAATTTTATTACAGCTTTTATATACTTAAAAGTTTTATTTGTTTGTGAAAACACTTTGCTAAAACGTTTCAGAATATCTCTTGTATTTAAAAGAGGACATCGGAAATTACAATTGCTGTTTAATTTTGTTCAAGTTTGTGTATTGGTATTTTTTATATCTATATGAACATATTTATTAAGACGTCATATTAGTGTAATTTAGTAAAATTGTTTGTTTTTTATGCAAACACTGAATGTTAATTGATGCTTTATTTTACTCATCTCTATTTCTGATAGTATAGCATCATGAGAATAGACCCCCACTGATAAACATTCCATTAACTTTTCAAATTCGATTTAATATACCAGGTGTCCAGGCTAAAGTTATCCCAAAGTAATGGCTTATAATGAGGAATCGAACATTCCTGTTGCATATTGTAACATACATATTAACTAAGGAGTAAAAATAATAAACCAAAGTGCTAAATTTGTGAGTGTGTGTTTTTACTTATTTTCTTACTAACCTAAAAAATTGATTAATAATCTGAAACTATCCTTACTGTATAGTACTTATAGAAGTAGGGAATGGTCATAGGCCATTTTCATTAATAGCGGGGAAAACAATTATCTCGACCATCATCTGTGGTCAAGTGCTTTTTAACCCTATTTAATATCGGGTCTTTCTTTCTAGATAGATCCTGATCCAATAGTTCTTTTGTAGCTCTAGTACAATGTTGGTTAAACCCATCTATTAAAAATATTAGTTAATTGAAAAATGTACAATATATTTAAAAGGTAGCCAGTAAATAGTATTGTTATAAATTTAAATGTGTGAAATACTTTTTTTTAAATAAATGTTCATTTATTTTCAACTCTTTCTATAAGTATACTCGGAGTATGTTATATTTTTTTAAAGGCTAATTTTTATTATTACTCAATTTCATATGACTTGTGTATCAAATCTATCAATTAAATTGTAGACCCCTTCCATTTGTTACATCAACCACAAACTTAGCTACCACTTCCGTAATCCCAATAGGCAGTCATAAAAAAATGAGTAATTTATACCAGTTAATAGTTAATCAGTGATTTTTGGAGTCACCACAATGCGCTGTCCATATAAATGTTGCAATATTGTCTTTTGAAAGGACGGTTTCAGGGAGAGCATAGGGAATGAATAGTATATAAACTAAGCATCCAGAGCAACTGCCCTGGCCACACCTGCTTTGTTTGCTCATTCACACACTCGCTGTGTATTTATTATTTCTACTCCTAAATTAGTATTTCGCTTTTACTTAAGAGCTAAAAAGCCAGGCTTGTGTAGATTGTTGTAGATATTTATCTCTCTTATGGCTTTTATTTACAATTGTTTCACCATTGTTACTCTTCTGATATTAATGTCAACATTTTATGGTAATAAAATGTATATTAACTTTATATTCAAAATTGAAACATTTTAAAGAGCAAGGTATCTTGTGGTTATCTTGCCTCGAAAGAATTTTTATATTTCCAATTGAAGAAATTATATGGCAAAACTGCAGAAGTCCAATTTTTTTCGACGAAAATGAGTTAAAATGGCTATTTCAAACAAGGTAATACATTTCCGTAAAATGCTTTGAAGCCAAGAAATACACGAGCTGATTTGGGGTGTTTAGATTATTCGAATAATATGCATTTGTCTGTATAAAAAAAACATAGTAAAGTTGTCTTCTGTTAAACTTTTTGAAGTGGACTTGTGCAGTTCTGCTATATTAAGTTCTTGTGTTATTACTTTTTGCTGAATGTAATGATGATTGTTGAAATACTGCATATTGTGTGGATAATTCGAAAAAGTAGAACTTTGCACAACCAAAAATTATTTCCAATGTTCCAAACTACCAGATAAAGAAATCGCTCACAACATCCATTTTTAATATATTTTTTCCAAAATATTAAAAACTTAACTTGAATACTCCGATTTGTCATAAAACTAATAAATATATCAGCTTCACGTATAAAATTGAATTAAAAAAAAGTAAGCAACAGAAATTTACAGATATTTCGTAAGGCACCAAGTTTAATTTTTCTTGTCTGGAAATACTCTAAATCAATTTGATGATACAGGTTTTACGGGAAAGGGGATTTTCAAAGAGAAAACTATTTTACAACTATACTTTTAAAATACCATGAACCTCATTTAACAATTTTAAAAGCTATTTAGAGCTTTGAAATATACAAAGTCAAGTAGTATAAATTTTATTCTGACCAAGTTTTGGGGATTCTGATTTAAATTGAAACTTTCATTTGGGTAGCGTTTCAGCACACAACCTACAATTCATAATCTAATTTCATTACACTTTTCAAATATATTAAGGTATTTTTTTTATATAAGTTTATTGAAGACTTAAAGATATACTTGCGGGTATTGTCAAATACAAATTATGCTTACATAGCGAATATTTTTTTTACGCTACTTCAGCTGAATAATCAAAATAACTCATTACAATAAAACCAAATGTAACAAGTTTCTTATAAACTGTAATATATGATTGCTATTCTATCATACTAAACTTTGTTTTAAAGACTATGACATTCAATGGTGCACACAATATTAGAGAAATAGGATTTTACCCTTTTATTTGCTACTGTATAATTAATTATAAAGCCTTCATCGGCTTCTTTTTACAATGTCAAAGCAGCTAACAACCACTGATATGCAGGAGTTAAGGTTGCACAATTTCGTTTCTAAAATTCATTTTCTATTTCTAATTAGAAAAATAAAACATAGGTTTGAATTTTGAAACCACATTGTAACCTGAATTATCTAAAAATTGACTTGCTAGTTTTAACACTTTAACTACTTTTTTTAATCCTAAAGCGACAAATAAAATGATTCCATTCATGTCATCCGTCTCACAACTACCTTCTGCCCACGATCTGAACGCACCATCCGAAGCGCATTTCATTCGTCCATGTCTCAAATCCTTGCTGTGTAATGTGATTGTTGCAAATATGTTATGTGCATACTTGTTTGCTCGACTCTTAGCACTGATTTTGTACGCGCTTAAACTTACTTACATTCCATATGTTCGTAGCACTAAATTGTCTTTCATAACTGAAGGACGCCTTCGATAGTTTTAAATAAAGTCTAAGATTGTGAAAGTGTGCTCATTTATTTTGTGTCCTACTAAATAGCTTAGTTTTTGTATCAATTGTGTAACCATTACATGCTTTCATTTTATTCCTTCTAAAAAAATATATTAAATGCCAATTTTTTAATCTTGAGTCAACTCTTTGCAAGTTTTGACTGTGCATTAGAGATGTTACACATCTCTAAAGAAATCACTAATAGTTTCATAACTTTCAAAAGTCTTTTAAAGAACACTAGGATTCTATTTACAAATGCATGCAGCTAATAATTTTAAAAACTTATCAAATAACTGCTTTCTCTGATACTGGAATATAGAAGTGGCCCAGGTGGAAAAGCCAATATATATATTGATAAAATTGCAAAAAACTCAATTTAACTTTTATTAATACAATTTTTTTGTAAAAAATTGCTAAAACATGCATGTCTTAAAATTACTTAAATTGTAATATAAATGTTTGTTTTCGCATAACTGATTTTGCAACTGGAGGAAGGCTTTTAACTGGTTATGTATTGGTATGCATCGGTCTCTGTTCAAAAAGCAAAATCCATATTCCAGCCAATCGAATCAAAGCATCGCTGACGCTCAAGTTCACATATGCTTCTGAAGACTTCTCAGTTTTGATTAGTAAAAAAACGTTTTTGCTTTTATATTTCAAAATTAAAGCAAGTTCTAAAGTGCATATTGATACACAAGTATAATTTTTTGATAAACTTGTTTCACATTTCGACTATTCGTTTGTTTATCATACTAATTGTTAGAGTCTCAAAGGCTTTCTTCCATTTCCTAGAAATATTTAATTATACAAAATTTATGTGGAACCATCCAAAAATCCAAATAAAGTTGAGAACCATTCCAGCTGTCTTCATCAAACCCCTCGCATGAATCAACCCAAATTTAAGAATTAAATCGAATAAAATGTATAGAGGCATTACATAAGGTATGGCTTTGTTAATGAACATCGCACTAGAGCTAGCTGCACATTGGGTTATTGGCGACTGTTTGAGGCCTGTCTCGAAGATAAGACCCGAGATCGGCATTAAGCAAATCAAAGGAAGTTGCGAACAGAAAAGAAAAAGAGCTCACAAAACACAATACAATTACAATAGATATATAACTTCTTTATATAACAAAAATACAAATAGAAGAGCACAAATATAGATTTCATATCATTTACATTTGTATCAAAAGTACAAAAACTGTGGTACTTCACAGCAGAAAATACACGGGCTTTGAAGAAATGTACATAGCCGCCATCAGGTAAATGTCGTAGGTCTTTGTGTGTGTGGATGCGTATGGCACGTTCAAAAGATGCAGTTCAGGTTGATTAGACTGCGAGGCCACAATGGGAGGAGGTTGAGGTTGAAGTCTGAAAGAGATCAACTGGTGAGAACTCCAAATACACATGATTTTTCTTAGCATTAGTTATTCATATATAGAGGGACTGGATAATACAAACTAATGGCCATCGTGTTTGTTTTTCAGAATATGATCTCGAAGGTTTGAGTTTTCCGTACATTGTTTTCGTCTTTGATAGCCACAACTTCTATTTGTATTGTGATAAAGCTCATTAAGCTGTATTCTTAAATATCAAAAATAAAATTAACTTAGTATGTCAGACATTGATTTGTTAGACACAGGGCTACTAAATATTTAGGCATGGATTACGGAGATACTGTAGTAAGAAATTTGAATATGTATACTTTAGAAGAGAGAAGACTTAGAAGATTGGATTCCTTTGTTCGATTAATTCCATAATTTGTAAGAAATCGGGATTTTTAAAATTTAGTTTCGTAAATAAATCTATGAATAAGTATAATTGATTAAACATGCACAAATGACATTAATAATAATTTATTTGACATAACTTCTACCCATTTAATAACTTATTTATTTCTTCAGTGTATTAATCATTCACAAAAAAAAAATTAGAACAATATTATTGTTTAAGTTTAACGTAGGTGTATCAATAATTTTTTTTTTAGAAGAAATATTTAATTCAATTTATTAGCGAAGATCCATGCATTTAAGAATCTTACTTTGATGGCTACATTTTTTTTAATTAAAAAAGAATTAGCCCTTTAACATTTAACTTTTTTTTAGTATAAAAAGCATTTTTTATTATTTTAAATTGTGTTTTCTAGTCATTTAAATATGAAAACTAATTTTTTTTATGGAATTTTTGAGTACTCATTTAGAAAAATTAAAGCAGCATAAAGGATCAATGGAGCAATCTAAAAGAATTCAATTTCCATTTTAAACCATCAGGCTTAATGAAATCTAAAACTATTTACTTTATTAACAAAATAGAAGACAAATATTGAAATTTTACAATTCTACGAGAGTGACTCTAACATGTTTTATACAAATTAACCTAAAACTTTCGCTATGAGCCAATAGACTGTGCTCTACCCTTCTTATTTATCCCATGGTAACCACTGGGTCTCCTCCTCCTCCTCCTACACATTTGTAAACAGATGGTTTTACTATGACCCCACTGAGGGGTGGGGGGGTTAAATACATGAAATATAAACATAAATTAAATTTATTGCATTAAGTGAGTGAGCAACAGGAGGACATGCTGTCCCATCATCACCTCCATCTGCTTCGTTTCCGTGGAAACGGCTTCGATGCTGTTGTAGGAGGTGCGAGAGATGACGGAATCACATCTTTCGACAGTCTTCAGGCGCTGCACGCTCTCCACGTAACTGTCCCCAGACGTGCTCAGGTCCATGAAGATTCCGCTCTCTTTAGAGGGTAAACGAAGGAGGGGGAGGGAAAAAACAATAAAAATGACCATGCAAATAAGAACACCATGCAGAACATAAAGAAAAATTAGAAGCAAAATAAAATATACTAACACAAAGCAATTTTTAATCATAAAAATATATTTTCAATAACTCATACAAAATCAAACTTAATACATTAAAAATGAGAATTTCTCCCATTGTAAAAAAAACACATGCAGTTTCATTGCTAACTATTACTTAAGTAAGGCAACCAAATTCAATAACATAAAAAAGGATCGTTGTCAGTGGCTGGTTGCGATGTGCATTGAGCTGCCATTGAATGCAGAACCTTTCGATTCATAGCTAAGGTGCATTACCTCATGAGCAAAACAATCGCCATGGTCTTGTATTCTATTCGTGTCTCTGTTTAAAGGACCACTACTCACTTGAATGTTACTATAGTTATTACTTTGCATATCCCTATGTCTCCCTATTCTTGTTACAGGACACAACATTGAGAAATTATTAGGCGTCTCCACACTTCCAACTGGCTGTAGGAAAGCAATGACATGAGCGATATTGCAAACGCTCAATGATTGTTCTAAAAGGGTACATGTCCCAATGTTGATTCCAGTGTAACTGGAAGTCGTGTCACAGTACATGCATTGAACCTAGTCCACAATTTTCCAATCATTGAACATTTGCAATATTGCATGTGCCACGGTTTCCCCACACAACTGTCTCATGTACTATGTGTACGTATTATATGCATGTGCTATATGTAGTACGTACATAGGATCCCAGGTAGCACACGTACATGGGATTCGCATGGGCCGACGTGGGACCCACATGGGATAGCTGGGCTCGTGTGGGCCCATCTGCCCACCAACAACCCATGTTGAACCCAGATGATCAATTTCGTTGAAAATAACGCTTAGAGTTACTTAATGGAAGTGATTTTAGTGTTACAATACTATTTTAATAAGTTTTCACTCAAGATAAAACAGTTTAATATTCTGATTTCTTATTTATTGGTTATTTCAAAGTGAAAAGGAAATTCACATAGATTGACATGGTTCTATATGGTCCCCCCCTTATGGAAATTCATGGTCTTCCCATTAGATATCCTCGAAGAAGATTTCAATTTCAACGCGCATGCGTACTACGTCAAAGAGACTATAATTCCTGTGCTGGTTCCAGAGTATCATCAAAACAACACCTTTTTTTCCGTGGATTTTTTAAACAGTAAAATATATTATGAACGAAATAGGTACGTACTACTTCATTTAAATTATGTGTATACATTTTATACAACTTATTTCAGATAGATGCCCCGTTTTTTCTTTGTTGGTACTATTTTGAGATTATATTCAAATACCCGCAATGCAAATGCAATGCTAGTTGAAATGTAGGGTTACGATACAGGTGGCTCAAAGCGGTTTCGAGGATAAAATATGGCATTTAACATTTGATAATTTTTTTCTAGAATCTTTTTATGAAAACAATCATTATTTGGATGAAAATATGTATGGTGACCGCCAGACTCGTTTCTGTGCCAATGCGTACATGGTACAAGAGTCTGTTGTGGATTAATGTTGTTGTAACCACACAAATTTAATCTAAGTTATGAATTTGCTATTTTTTTACATTGTTATCAAACAAGATTATTTCAGGAACATTTTGTCTTAATCTCTTGCATTGAAACCAATAAAATTATGTTATTCGAATTCCTGTACTATTTCAGAATAACATTAAATCATCTACAGTTGTGTAACAGTAGTGTTAATTAATACAACTAACTATGCTATTTCGACCCTATTTCTATTAACTTGGAAAGAATATTGCATGGGAATGATTAAAAATACACTTATATTGTTAAATTGTGTTGAATGGTAACCCTGTTTTCCCGCCAATTCTGTGGTTCTTTTTGGCAGACCTGCAGGAAGCAATTCTTTGATCAGCAAAACCAATATTTGTTGTCAAGTATGGTTAGCGTAGAATACATTTTAGAAAAGTGGCCTTGGATTGCTGTTCACCGTAATTTAACTGAATAAAATATATTACCAGAAGTTCCTGTTTATAATTTTTTCCTTTACATTTCAGGTTAGTCTTGGTTCTAAGGAGGGGAACTCCCAGTGTAGACATGACCTTGAATGCAGCTGAATACACCCCTTTTTCCACTCTACTTGGCCAAGTTTCTCTCCGTCATGGCTCCCACACATGTAAGAATATATGCCCTAATTTTAACAACAAAAGACTTGGCCATTTTGGTACTAATAATCCTTTATTGACAGACGCTGAGTGATGTTCCTAACCCGAATTTGTTTTTATTTCTCCGAGATGTCAGTTTAATAAACCATATTTTAATCCATATGGTTTCATAACTAAACTATGGTTTGGCGCAGCTTAGCCATAACTGGCAATTGTGTTCTCTGGCCTCCGATTACTTAGCATTCTGGCTGGTACCCCTTATAGCAGTCGACTATGGTACTTGCATGCAAACCCTGGAGCAGTTGATTAAAGCACCTGATTATAATTGTACAAAACACAGTGATAACTAAAATCAAAATGAAGTTTAACAGCTATTAGTTTCACATTGGCTGGATAATTTTATCGTTAATTGTAATTTAAGCACCTTGCATATTTTTCGATTATCACAGTTGAAGTAAATAACTTTTTAAAACATCGGTGCTGATGTGAAAATCACAAATAAAAAATATTTACAATATACCGAAATGTGAAATATATCCAAAAATAAAAACTTGCCGTGAACATACCACAATACAACATTCTATGGTTAATCTGTCTTTTATGGTTGCCTTAATTTTTTGCCAAATCTGGCAACCCACCTCCAAACGGAAATGGAGTTCTTTGATTTGGCAACCGAACCAGTTTTTGTCGATAAGCAACGTTTTAGTCTTGCGAATATAGGATTTTTAGAAAAGCTGCGAAGGCCAAAAGTCGTTAATTGAAAGTAAGAATTACAAATTTTTTCATTTAAGTTACGATTTAAAAAGAAAGAAAGAATGCTTAATTTAAAATTCAAATCTTTTGAATGTATTTCAACTATAGACTTAATTTCTTCAGTATTTTGAAAAAGGAATTTGTAAAATGTTAGTTTATAAAACTAAACTTTCTATTAAATGTTAAAACTTGCGATTTTTTTTACTGATAATGTATTTCCATCCCACACAATAAATTTTTAATCCATCCTTATAGTTTCATAATCAACTTAGCGAAATAATAGCGAATTTGAAAAGAAATACTTATCTCTTTCTGTTTGCAGTATCTATAACTATACTTATTCCCAGAAGGAGGAAATACTTATGAGAGAAATCGTAATTGGGTGCAACTTAAAAATGCATGTGTTCTATATATTCTGCCCAATAGTTATTATATTTTGGTTTCAATTACTAATTGTATTATCTCCAGTATCTACATTAAAACTATATTTCTTCGCTTAAGCCATTGTACTACGCAAGTCCTATTGCAGTAATATTAGACTTGCATGGTGACACGGCTTAAGTGACGATTTGGTGTTAGATCAGATTTAAGTAATTTTTAATAATCTTGTCACACGCTTCAAAACTGAAAGCTCAAAATCATTGTGTTTCCAGAAATGGAAAAAACTTTTTTTAAAAACAATTGCTTGACGGCAATTAAAGCGACACAACTACAGTCCCATTTTCAAAGTTGAAATAACTCAAACATTATTTTTTGATTTTGTCACTTTTCAAGCAAGAATGCAATGTGTTTTGATAATCTCCTTTTTAATGTGATTCAAAATATATTTTTTTTATTGTGATAATTTTTACTTTAAATTATTATATAAAAATGTTTACATTACAAATTTATACAAAAATAATTAAAATGCCAAATTATTCAGAACCTAACCGAATATCTGTTTGACTGTTAAATAGGTGGTACACTGAATATCAGAGCTTCCCTAATTTAAATGTTCAGAAGGCCTCATTGCATTTTTGGAAAATATGAAACATTCAGATCCAGATGTCTAAAGTGTTTCATAGTTAAGTGTTAGCTGGTAGGGGGCATAATTCCAGTTTGTTTCAATAATTAGATTGCCCCAAATATATACTAAAAAGATTTTTCCTGTTGGCAATACTAAATTTTGTAAATATATCTTCAATGAAAAGGTTATGAACTTTATTTTACAAGCCCAATCATGTATGCAAGAAGAAAAACTGCATGGCCGATAAAAACTTTTACAAATCATTGGCATGTCAAATTATAATTTTTTTAAATCCTACATAGAATAAATCTGCACTGCATGCCAAATTTGGAACAGATTGTTTATAAGACCCCATTAGGCAATCTTTTTTTTGGTGGTCGACAAAAGTAAACACAGTGATGATTGAATGCTATAGCTATATTAGGCTTAGCGTTAAGCATTTATCAGAGAACTATTTGCATTATTCTTTTTAAATGAGATACTTGGCGTAAGTACATGATATGTTTTCATACTGTGTCTCGCTGTTTAGAAATGGTTATCTTGACATACACAGTACCTAGAGCGCATATGGCATAGTTCCACAAATATCTCCGCCATGCATGCCATGGTAGAAGGAATACTTTATTGTATTCAATAGGGATATTTGCCTCATATAAAGGTCTGTAATGTGGCTAAGGATACACCTAAATCCAGTGACTTGGTGGCTAAACGCGATGCTTTTAGTAATCTCGTTTTAAGAATAATCAATTGTCAGTAAATACCTTCAACTTTAATTGGAAAGAAATCCTTAGTTAATTCTATTAAAGTACTAAAGTAATGTGGTTCCAACACCACTGGAGCACATTCGATTACACATTGCTTCTCGGAACGACCATTCATTAAGCCTTTGTCAAAAAACATGTCGTTTCCATCTCCTTTACTTATCTTTTACAAAATACATAAAAGTCGAATCAAGTTTCTATTATTTTACTATAGCATGTTATATTTGTGTGTCAAATCTTGTAATTAATTTTTAAAATCATGCTTTGTTTGACAAAAATCTGGTTGAATATCATCACATACATTAAATTAAGCCTTTTTAGTTGGAAGAGCTGTAGCATGTCTATATGAATAAGTTAGAGTATATTTATTTTAGTATATTAAAAAATCTCATCAATCTGTTCTAACATTTTGTGTTTGATTAGGTTCATTTAAGCTGGTGTACAAGTAGTTGTGAAATTTGAAGTAAAACAACAATATTTGTTTTGGTAGATGTCAAGTTCGATATCAGAAGGAACTGGCAAAGTAACATGATTTTTTGTAAAAGTCATAATTGTATTGTTTTAAAATAAACTGAGTTTAATAAATGTATTTGTCATTTTTAATTTGGTTGACTGCCAAGTGGAGTAAGTCACAAAATAGAGTTATGAGATAAGAATGTTTAAAGTTCGCCCCTCGCTATGGATATAATGTTAAGTGGAATGATATTTAACTCGTTATTGATCAGCCTATTGAAGTAGAACCTACAACAATTTTTCTAAATGATAGTTTAGCTTACCTAGTAGTGGAAATTTTTTTAGTTCATGTTTTGTGACATAACCTCTTGGCAGACAGCAGGCCCATTTGTAGCATTAGATCTTTACTTGTATTTTATTTCAGTTTATGTGTAGAAAATATTAATCATATTACATTTTAATTATCTACATTACTGAGACTGATTGTAAAATAGTCTCAGTAATGTAGATTATTACGTGCAATTTACTATGTTATTATGTATTTGAAACCAATAAGCTTATAAATCACATAAGCTTACCAGAATAAAATTTTCCTGATTTCAAAATAATAATTCAATATAGAAAAATTATTAAATACAACTGAAAGATATAGTGTTGTCATACTCGTCTCACAAAAAGTAAGAATATAACTATCTAAATTTTGGATTGGGTATAAGCAGATATTTTGCCCCTTCATCTTAAGTAAAGACGATGTTCTTTTCTGTACCTAAAAAGTCAGGGAAACTGAACAATTTTTATTGAAATTATAAATTTGTAAAAATACTATTCTCATTACTTTGTACTTAATTTTTTTGTTGTTGCTGAAACTTTACTTTTACCATCTTTAATATTATTATTTGAAAACTCCGTTAGATCTTATGTATTTCTCAATTTAGAATTTTTCAATAACCTAGGAAAAGTGGGGGGATTTTGATCTTAATATTAAGTGGCAATCCTGATTACAATTTAGTTCCACTTTGTATAATTGTTGTTAAAATGCTTACTGTAAATCAAACTGCTGAATTTAAAGAATTTATGTATTTTAAGTCAGTATTTTGATTTACAGCAAATTAAAAGTACATATCCATACAAGCAAACTATACCAGTAAAGATAAAAAGCAGATTTCTTTCCAGATCCATATGGGTTGCCCATCTGGGGTCACATGGATAACTTATCTGCGAGGTTTCACTACATGGATTCAAATGGGTTTCTTTACTCTGGCCTTTTTATTAGTTTACACTTTACATAAGGGCAAATGAGTTAGCCAACGTGGATCACTATTCTAATCTCCTATAATTTCTTTAAATTGTGTAACTAAAAAATCTATTTGGTGTATTTCAATATTACCAATTTTTCAATTGTCATATAAATAAGAATTTTATAGACATTTAACACTATAAATCGCCAATTTAAATCGAAAGACAGGTTAATTTGAATACATATGTTAATACTACATTATCAAATTAACTTTTTTTTTCTTAAAATTGTCACTAAACAAAGTGTTAAAATATTGATGGAATTCTTATATATATTATGACAATAAAAAAAATTGGTAAAATATTAGAATACACGAAGTTTCTTTAGATTCACCATTTCAAGAAATTATAGCCATTTAAATAGTGTTCTAAGTTGACTAACTCATTGGCCTTGTATTGTGTCCTAATCTAGAAGGGCCAGTGTGGAAAAACCCATTTGAATCCATGTAGTAAACCCTCACAGGTCCATATAAATTATCCATATGGGCCCGGATGGACAGCCCATACAGATCCAGAAAGAAACGGCCCCTTTTGTTCTATACTGGCCCAGTTGGGTTGTCCCACATGAACCCATATGGAATTCCCCATACTGGGCAATATAGTTTATCCATATGGGCCCGGATGGACAGCCCATACGGATCCAGAAAGAAACGGCCCCTTTTGTTCCATACTGGCCCAGTTGGATTTTCCCACGCGGGCCCAGATGGAATTCCCCATACTGGGCAATATAGTTTATCCATATGGGCCCTGATGGGCAGCCCATGTGGATCCAGAAAGAAACGGCCCCTTTTGTTCCATACTGGCCCAGTTGGGTTTTCCCACGCGGGCCCAGATGGGAAATCCCATCTCGGCCCAGTTGAGTAATCCCACATGGGCCCAAGTGGGAAAACCCCAACTGGGCCAGTATAGAACAAAAGGGGTCGTTTCTTTCTGGATCCACATGGGCTGCCCAGCAGGGCCCATATGGATATCCCATTACCAACCCAAGTGGGCCCATATGGTCGTGCTACCTGGGATTATATGTAAAACTTAAATGCACTGAGCTAAGAGTACTCTTTATCTTTCAATTAAGCTGAAAATTTTTTTTGCAGGTATGTTTCAGTGCGAGTACAAATATTTGGGGTTAGCACTTGAATATTAAAAAAAAAGGTATTTTTTGGACCACTTTACTGCTTATTAATGGAAAATAGTATTAGTGCAATTTCAGATTCTTGAGACGTCACTTGGCAACTAAGTAAACCTACCCAATTTTTTAAACATACTATTACTGAACACAAGCTTGCCTCTCTTTCAAACAGCCCTACACAGCCTCTGAAAGAGATAAGTCTGCTCTTTGCAACCAAACTACATTTTAAGCATGTTAGCAGAATACTTATCCTTTTACTATTCTACCAAAATAAGAAAACCCCAAAATTCTCAATTCTGAAGTGACGTCTGCCATAGAAATAAGTGATTTTAGTTAATTCCAGGAGTGGGTTGTAGAAGATAAAGAGGTGGTTACAAGTCAACTTGGCTGATACTTAAAAAACCATTTTTAACCAAATCCATCACTTTTCTACTTAAACCATCCCACAATAGCAACCCTACTCATGGGATTTCATGTAGGTGGAACAGTAAATATGTGGCTTGGAACAAGAAGAACTAATGTTTCATTGAATTAACATGGGACACTGGTCCTTGTTCTAGAATACAGATACCAACAATTTAACATGGCTCCATTAACACTGAAGTGGAAAGGTGTGGTAAATGCTACACTAGCAGACACACGCTAGTGGTCTCCGAGACCACATATCTTCACTTAAGAGTTAAACGCAAAACATGTTCCTCACCTGCAGAGCACTGCGATTGCTGAGCTACAGAGCGCCTCTTGTCATTGGACACGGGTTCCTCCACCTCCTCCAATGGACGGGACGTGTCGTAGAAGGTGGACGTCGGTTGGCCATCCCCAGACGAGGCGGAGCTCAGGAGGGAGATGATTGACAGAGGGCGTCGACGAGGTTCCTGATTGGTGCTGTTGTTGTTGAAATTGTCAGAGCTGGAGACGGCTATAGAGTTCCGAAACCGAGGCACTGCGGGAAAGTGAGGACTTTCTTAAAGGTTATGGTGGCTAGTTATATGATTTCAGCACAGAACTTTAGACATACTGGACTTCCATGTATTTTATGTCACAGGTATTTAATTTGAACAGAGCCATTTAGTGTCCCCTAAAGCTCTTTAAATAGAAATAATGAGTTTCTTATTCGGTTTTATATTTCTTAGGTTAATCGCACGCTGGTAACTAGTGGTGTTGAATCTAAACTCTTTAGTTGCATGCAACTGGAAAACTCATATTGTATCCGCTCACCGAGTAACTTTTAATTGCACAAAATACCCTTTTGTCTGTTACTAATGTCCATGCTAATAGTTTGGCAAATAATCGACAATGTAGCAATATTTGCAGGAATTGTAGTAATAAGAGTTTGGCGATTGCAAAATCTGAGAGCTGGCAACCCTGAGTTGGATGCAATCAAAATAATCGCCTACAGTGATGTGAGAATTTTTAGTTGCTCACAACTGAGCTTGCTTGTGTGCGGCTTACCTCAAAGATGACCAGAGCAATTAATTCATAGAACAAAATAAAATTAGTAAAATATAATTATTTACAAAAATTTGAAAAATTCTGTTCAATTTTAAAATTTATAATGCCAAAATGGCAACACATTATTGCATAAAATATTCTTATATGGGGGGGCAATATTCTTATATCTAATGGCAGATATTTATTTGCACAGTTAACAGTTATCGAAAAAATAGTAATGTAAGGTCCAATTTGTATATTGATTAATTTCAAAAGGATGTAGAGAATTATGCAAGTTTAGTTATGAAGTTAGCTGCTGATTTTAATGGTTTGAAAGAATTCACAAAGTTACAGTTGTATTATACTTATTATGAAACTTAACAATTTTCATGACTAAGTAATACATAGTAAAACTATAGTCTAAAGAAGCAAAACATATTATATGCATCTTTTGAAAAATAATTAGTAATAATTAAGATCTCTTTGGATATGAGATGGATATTAGTGTAAAATAGCTCCTTCAAAAATAGTAGTACTAGTCTTTTGAAGAACATAAATTTCTTGAAAACAGAGCAGCAGCTGCATAGCATAGTTATCTTTGAATGTAATGTAGCATTTCTATACATAGAAGTATGTTTAATAATAATCCTTCAATCGTATTTGGTTTCAATGCACAGATAACATCTAAACCTACCTTTGTTCAACTGTTGCAGACTGATGGAGCGGTCACAGATCTGGTCTCGACTCGGGGTGATGTCCAGGCAGGGCTTGTTCCCAATGCCCATAGAAGACATCTCTTCCAATCGGAGATCTGTTGAAATGAAAAGTACAAAAAAAATATAATTAACGAAAACAATAAAATTGTGAAAAGGCAATTCCACGAACTCATTCATGCAAATTATGTCGAAACATCAAGAATTTAGATTAATTACAATACCCATAAAATAATAGGGCAGTTTCAATTAATACACATGCTTAGTATATAAGTGTCGGATAGTGCATGGGGCCAAAGGGCATCCCATCTTTTTTTCCCTGGCCCCACTAATTATTAAATTTTTTTATACATAATTTAAGGAGAAAAGTGTCAAACCTTATTTAAATAAAATATTAACTAGCAGTTAACTTATTTTTCGACTATTGTCTCTTAATTTTTATTCTTATCCATTATTGTCAAATAAACTTTTGGTTCATTTTTTAGGTCTATTCTGCACCAACGAGTAAAACGGATGTGAGCTTTTCAGTGATTTAAAAAATCAATACCAAATAGTACGAGAACAAAATAATATGATTGTCGAATAACCGAGAAGCTCGTGCTCGTTTTACCGGTTCATGTAGAATGGGCCTTAGTCTATCTAATAAGTATTATTTTCATTTGCATTTATTTGGATTATAAACCATCCTAGGATCCTAACCCTGCACTTTCATCGTTAGAAGACATTGTTATGGCCACAGGATCGCAATATTAAATCCAAGAATGAAATCGTTGCGTCCACTCACTTCTGTTGCGCTCTGCCTGCTTCCAGAGCAGCATGCTGACCTCCTCCACCCAGGCCTTCTTGATGCCAGCGGAGGGCGCCTGCAGCACGTACAGGTCCTGGGCCTTGCACTTGCGGAACCAGATCTCGAACTTCGTGGGGCTCTCTCCCACTTGAGCAGTCAGGCCCAGGTCAGAGGTCTGCGAGGACAACAGGGGTTAAAAAAAGTAAGTATTATGACTAATAGGCTAGTACATTTTAGTATGAAGTAACATTTTCTAAAACAATTAGTACCATTAGGCTTTAGCACTACCATTAAATCTCTAATGCAGCAGTTCCCAACAATTAACATTAAGCTACGGACCCCTAGCTAATATAGAACCAGAGACCCTTTCTTCGTATATGCTGATGGAAAACCTTTCCTAAATTGTCCAGCTCATTCCGTTCTGGTCTTTTTTTAAACCCACCATCGAAATTAAATGTTTGAAAACTCCAGTGGAATTCAAGTACAAAAAAGAAAGATTTCAAACAAACAATATTGAGAAATTCACTATTGTTTGAAAATCGGGTCATAACAAAACAATTATGAAAAATACATGAAATAAATTATTACCCCTTGATGGGGAATCATTCGTTTTGGGAGGTGTGGCAATCGTAACTTAAATAAGAGCAGAGCAGTACAATCACAATAGTCATTTATTTTTTTCCCTGAGTCATAACACTATGTATTTTCAAGACAAAATCCTAACAGTGAATAACATCATGCTAGGAAATTGCTTGGTTCCATCCATCCTATCATGATGTTATACACTGTGTATTTTCAAGACAAAATCCTAACAGTGAATAACATCATGCTAGGAAATTGCTTGGTTTAAAACACACGGAAATTAGGGATAACTGCATACAGATCTTGTTGAAGACACACTCGCTAATTGTACAAGGGGGTTTCCCTTGTAGGGATTTACATTTGTTCTTGGGAAATCCCTAAATGAGTTTTCGCATAAAAAATGTGTAGATGGGGAAGGGGGGGGGGGGGGCAGGAAAACTGTGGAGTCAGCGAAAAAGCATGGGAAAAGGCGAATCGTAGAGAGATTTGGGTTGGAAAAAATGGAATGTTAGACGGGTGAAAATGTGCAAATTAAAACTAGGTATGTAAGTGGGCAGTCGTTAACGAAATTTAAAAGTGGTGGTAAAAGGAAATCCCTTTTATACATTTGGGGAAAAAAAAGGAAATTTAGGGGGAAAAAAGAATTCTTCAGAGATGCAGAACAATCTCATGAATGATTACATCAACATACATGGGCATAGGCTTAATATCAAATGCATCCGTGCATGTATAGGATGCCCCCTCACCTTGATGCTGCTCTTGTACTGGTAGTGCTCCGTGTTGCCGTGCGCCCTCCTCGCCTTGCTGAAGAGGATGAGGTCTTCGAAAAGGAAGACATGCCGAAGCGCCTTCCGTTTGCCCTGCCACACCAGGAACTCATCCTGGCGCAGCAGACGACCCTGCTCCTTGATGTTCACCTGGAGGGAAGGGGAGTAGAAATGAGATGCCAGAGCTTTTATGATAGCGCAAAGATAGGGTAAATATACCAATTTTTAACCAATGCCAAGCATAAAAATTCTTGTGTCTACAAAACATGCATTAGACTGTAAAATGAAATGTACCTAAATCTTAGAAGCCTTTGAGTAACATTGATTGAAAGGACATTTAAAAACATAAAATGCTCTTAGTTTTTAATTATTTTTTTCCAAGTGATCGGTAACTGATGCATTCACCATAATTCAGTCAAATTTTACCTAAAAAACATTTTGTTTAAATAAATGAGGGAAATTTTTGCCTAGTGGTGCAAGTCACAGAAAGATGTAAATGAATTAACACAACTTCCCATTACTAGGCAGCTGGATCGATCATGCAGCCAAGTGGTGTTTGTGCTAATTCGATGGACTGCCCAATAATAAGTTCAATGATACTCCACTTAACGTTATACCACGGAGAGTTCTAAACTTTAGACATCTTATCTCAAAACTCTGTTTTCAGTCTTACACCACTTTTGCAATTGAATAAGTAGGCAGATTAAGTTCAGGTTTGATAAAGCAATGGAGAATATTTCATAAAACATATCTTATAATAAGAAATGGAATTATGAAGTTTCCATGTGTTTTGCTATTTGATAATGGCAATTGTTTTGGTTCTATAATATATCCCTTCATACCCTGGTTTATAACACTAGAAGTATTAAAAAATGAGCAACCACTTGCGAAAAATTTGGAATGAACTGTAAAGGGAGAAATACTTACGTCACATTCTCGCAGAGCGTCCATTGCTAGGAGGTCGTTTCCATGCCGCAACTGAAAACGCACCATCTCCTCGGCTGCCTGTGACATGGGGGGAAAAAATCATCATTTGTACTACTCTAATCACTCCAGCAGCAATGTGAACATTTAACAGTTTACTATTAAAGGGTAAAATGACAAAATTGGTTCACTGCATTCAAGAAATGAACTTTTACATCTAAGCAGAGCATATGGTGCACAATAGTTTTTTTTGTAACTATTGTGCACTACTATTATTTTCCATCCCATTGTGTAATTCTAGTATAATATTAATTCAACAATCCAACCCCATGCAACTAGTATATATTTTTTTAATTTAAATATTTACGTAGAGATGGTTAGATATTTTTGTAAAAGTTCAGCTTCTGTTAATTTGTTTTAATATTTAAAAAATGTTCCTGGTCTAGTTTATAAAAATCTAGACTCTACTTTACTATATACAAATAAATTATTTTGAGAATGAATAATTTACTACTTTTTTTATTGGTGCCGTCAAATAACATGTGTTATGAAAATTTCTTTATGATAATGGACTCACAAGAATAAGCTAATTTTATAATCTCAAGGATTTGAGACTCCACAATTCAAACTACATATCACTTTAAAATCCATTGAAAAGACAGTAATGTCTTTTTGACTCAAAAAGCACAATACTAGCAAATTATATTGAAAGAGGAGTAATCAAAATAAGTGTAGTACCAAAAAAAAAAATGTAACAATTTATAATTGCTTTTCCATACATAAGTTATAAAAACAGTAATTAAGTGCCTACTTTGAGATTGTTGTAGTGATCACTGTTTGTTTCTGGACACTCCTTGAGAAGTTGCTTCAGCAGAAGTGCGTACTTTCCCATGCGTTGCACAGGCTTCAAGAGGTAGCTAGCCAGGTCCATCTTGTCACCAAGCTCAAACTGCTTTTTCTGAAACAAGCCAACATTTATAGAAACAGTTTATCTTAACCTTTGACAAGCAAAGCCAAAAAAGAAAGAATATATAAACATAAGTATGTAATAGGCCAATCGTTTAAATATGGCAGTCTCTTGAAACTAAGTAAAACAAATACTCAGCAACAAAGATATTTTTACTAAATCCTAAATTGGCCTATTTTGTTTTAACATAAAATAAAAAGCTTAGAAATATTTTAAAACTTAATTCAATTTAGTCATTTATTTTCAGAGACTTATTTAAATTAAATATTTTTAGCTTGCTGAAACGAGAAAAATCCACCTATGTCACTGTATGGGAAATAACTTTAAAAAAATACCTAAATTTTTTTTAATACCCTATTTTTAACAGGCAGTTATGCCTTAATTGAGCCGTTTAGTCTCAAAACCAGAGAGATCCATTTTTATGTTTTTCAGATTGTCATTTATTTTTAGTTTTCCTACATCTCCCAGTAGGTGAAATCATAACATTCCACAGCTCAGAGATGCTATTCATTTTACAGTGTGAACGTAGTAGTCGGTTGTAAACATGCAAAATAATCAGTCTCAAAAACAGATAGATCAAGAGGCATGCAAGGCTGATGTGCATCAATCGAAGCACAGTAATCGAGCTACATCCCACAGCTTGGTTGCAAAACAATATATATCTCATAGCTTGGCTGCAAAACAAGACAGATCCAAAAGAAGAAAAATTATATCAAACTAAAGCTCAAATTTGGTTAAGACATGTGCATCTAATACCAATTTGTAAAAAACAAAAACAGAAAATTCTTCCTAAAAAACACAATTTGTTAGTTATTTTCTTCTTTTGAAACATTTGTCAAAAGTGATTTATTTGGAATCGAAACGAGACGTCTGAATTGGACAACTGTAAATTTGAAATGGGCGTTGGTAACATTTAATGAAGTTAAAAAAAATGGTCTAGAAGACAAACTTGTAACTTCCAGACAATTTAGACAAGTAAGGAACAAACAGACATTGTTCCACTCATCAGGAAAGTTTTACTCCATCCAGCACCTTTTTTTATAACAAGTAAAATAAAAAAAATATTAGAAAAAGTTAAATATCTCTTAAAAAATTAAATTTTGTGATTGAAATTGGACAGTCATCGTTTAGCTTTTTTTTTAGGGGGGCAGGGGCATTGCCTACCCTTCTACCAAAAGTCTGAATTTAGTAGTCGTAGAGTTTGTTAACCTCTTCCAACAAAGCTACTTAAAGCGGTTTAAAAACCTATAGCATTTTACAAATGTGCTTTTAACATTATAAATGAAAATTATTAAAATTTATTTAATATATGTGAAGTAATGGTAATTTCTTGAAATGTATCCATGGGCAACTAGAAATAAAATAATAAAGCAGATGTAGAAAGTACCTTGAAAAAATTGTTTCCATATTCAGCCATCAAACTATCTGACTTAGGTTTATTCTTGTTGTACATTGCATAGAGATAAAACTGGCTCTCCTGAAAGAGAAAAATCAATAATATAAAGCACACATTTAAACTTTTTTGAAAAATCCGATTAAATGTAGGTATAACTATGATTCATTCAAGCAAAACTTTCCACATACAACTACTTTTTTGCTGTATGAATCAAACATACAAAAAATACCATTAAATGTCTGGGAGTCATAAGAAATTAGAAAATCTCAAATCTTACTACAAATATTACAGTTATAGCATAAAAGACAATTCGTTCAAGTATCATACTGGTTTCTGCATATTAGTTTTGTGATAGTTACTTTTACGGGTTAAATAAAACCTACTATTAAAAGAAAGAAAAGAAGAACGATAATATTAATCGTTGTTTAATTTAAGAATTTACCTGGCGTGATCGTATAGTTTAGAACAGACAAAAAAAAACAACACAAGACTAAAAATTGTGACCAAAAGAAAACAAAATTTATTAAAACACTAAAATTAAAAAGGGAACGGAACACTAAAAAAACCATACAAAATGCCAAACAAGTTAAAACTAAATAAATTAAAAGGGGGAGGGTAAACTAAAATTAAAAATTACTACCTTCAGCTGATTTCGTCGAGAGAGATGTGGCAGGAGATCAAGGCGAATACAATACGAGTGCCCCCCAAAAAAACGAAAACATGGCCAAGCCGCTACGGCCATACTAAGTGTCCAAGATTGGGAGGTGGACAAAAAGGGGGGGTGGTACTTGGCACATCCTTCGACGGAGTGTCAACTCCGATGTCAGCTTCAGAGGTGGTCGGTCAAAGGGCGTCAGCCAGTGGTGGTCGTCTAGCAGAGAAATCCAGTTCAGAGGTGGTTGGTGGATGGGACCTTCTCTGGGCGAGGATCACGGGCCTGACGGGTGATGGGGGAGGCGTCCAGGGCTGACATCAGAGGCAACGGCAGAGGACGGGAACATCCCTCTGGGTGCTACGTCGATGGGTGGCTGGGGTTATTGCAGTTAACCCGGCAACATCTACTGGAATGGGCGACTCTCGAGCATCGTTGAGGTTGGTGGCGGCGGTTAAATAATTCTTCTAACCCCGCATCAGCATCGGCGGCTATTGCACGATATTAACCCATCGGGTTTTGAAAAAGGACACACGGTCCGCGTTTATAAGACGGGAGCTACACTCCTGTACGTCTTGAGGCTTCGAAAGATGCGTTAAAAAGTCCCGTCAAAAGGTGCGCTTACCAATAAATCGCCAAAACCTCCTTGCCAGATCCCTCAAAACTAGCACATCAATTTTCCTCTCAGCCAATCAGAGAATTTACAATTACAACTTCGGTTACAGTTAAACATAATTCCAGACCAGTACGTAAAACGGTCTCAAAAACACGAACTCAACTCACATACCAGACCCCAGATGTGTAACATGATACAGGAGGAGAGGCCGATGTGGGGACCCAAAAGGGTGGAAAAGACTCCAGACAGGGGTTATCACCCCATTTACAACTAAAAAGCTCTTAGGGGGTTATGAAAAAGGGGGAAATCTACGTTTGGGCTTAAATGGAATCAAAAGTGCAGGTTCCCAAGTACAAGTTTGACAGTTAAATAGGATACATCAATATTACATAAATTAATTAATACAATTAGGGGAGTCTGAAATTAAATTAAATAAAAGAGGAATTAAAAATTAACCAATTATGGTTTTAACCATAACATTCCCTACGCGTACCTCTTAAAAAAAGTTAAGAATTAACTTTTTTTCACAAGAATAAAAACACAGATCTAGTCAGAAAGTAAACAGCAGCACTCTCCCACAAAAAATCTTCGTCCCCTACATGGGGTGTTCACAAATATGGCAAAACTTTAAAAACTAACACAATAAGGTCACACAATGCATAACAAAGACAAATGGGATTTAACCGGACGAGAAAATCTAAAAGTTAAACTCAAACATCTTAAAATTAGAGGCCCTACAGTAACTAAAATAAATTAACAATTAATTAAATCAGAAATACAACATTAAATTCAACCTATTGCTTAGTTAGAGTCCTTGAAGCAATTTAGGTTTTAAGCAAAATAATTACAAGCAAATCAATCTTATCAAACAATGCAATTACAGATAGTCAACAAACATCTTAAAACTAGAAAATTATTAAAATCTGAAATAATCACAGTTTAAGACTGAGGAAAGCAACCCTAAACAAAATTTTAAAACAACAATTAAAAAAATCAGAACTCACTCCAAGAAGAAAAGTATAAAAAAAAATTAAAACTCCCAAAAGAAAACAATTAACCATCTCCCAGGTAACCAAATCAAACCAAGGTAGGACCACACCCACAGAAAAAATCCCAGAGAACCAGTGACAGTGCATGAAACAGTTGCTCGAAAGAAGAAAAAAAATTGCAAAAGCAATCAACCTAAAAATAAAAACACGAAAATACAGATTGTAAATATTACTGGGAAAAATAGCTTACAACATACCCAATAAACCCGAAAATAAGGAATACGATTAAAAACATCAATACACAGGCAGGAAGTTAAGGAGTACAAAAAGGAGGGATAACCTTTAAGAAAACACTTAATTTTAAATGGATCCAAGATGGAAAAAAAAAATAAGCACTAAAGACCAGCTAAAATGCAAGAAAGAAACAAAAAAAAAATCACTAACTAAAAGGGAGACTCGCAAAACCACCAACCTGAAATTGAAAAAATAATAAAGATACCTCAAAAAAAAATTCAACTCATTCCATAAGAAAGAGCAAAAATACAAGCAGCGCGTATACACTTAAAGATAAACAAGTAAAAAAATTTCATTTCAATTGTGAGATGAAATGATAGACACAAAAATAAACGAATAAAATTTTGTCCACAACTGTGATATGTAGACAAATGACAAAAAAAAATTAAATAAAACAGTAAAAATATAAATGTTCACAAAGCAACATTTTCCTCCCAAAAAAATACCTCTAAGGTGATACTACAAAGCCCGACCTTCTTGGTCGCAAATCATAGGGTGCCACGTGTGTGTCCCTGAAAACTTCTTTCACACTAGTTTCCTCAGAAACTTCATTCTGCTCGATACTTACTTCAAGAGAGGGGAGTAAAATACGCCCAGGTATGCGAGTGAGTCTGTCGACATGGACCCACTTCACATCCGAAGGCTTATTTAGCAAAACCAACTGGTAATTTACCTTGTTTTTAGCCTGTCCAATAACCCTGTAGGGTCCTTTATTGAACTTGGCAAACTTCTTCACTTGCCCACTCTGTAAAACTGGTGTGTGCAGAAATACAGAATCCCCAATCTGAATCTGTTTATCGACTGCAGATCTAGACCTAAACTCTTCTTGCTTCTCGGCTGCCAGGGTTAAGTTTCTACGAACTTCCCGAAAGGCAGTTTTCAATCTTGTTCCCAAATCCGTTAAATAAGAAGGCGTGTCAGCGTATGTTCTGAAATCCTTCTTCAAAAGTAAATCACAAGGCAATGTTATATCACGACCATAAAGTAAGTAAGCAGGCGTCTCGCCTGTTGCAGCATGACGAGCTGAACGATGAGCCAGTAAGGCAAAAGGAATTAGCCTGTCCCAATCATCATGTGAATCTGAGACCAAATAACTCAGAGAGTTAATTAAAGTGGCATTCAATCGCTCCAGAACTCCATCAGATTGTGGATGATAACTCGTCGTGTTCTGTATTCCCAACGCCTTATAAACCTCCATTAGAGATTCCGAAAGAAAATTAGTGCCACGGTCGGTGATCAGCTGTTCAGGTATACCATGGGAAGCAATGAACTTCTCTAACGCTTCTGCTACAGAATGACTCTTGGTGTCAGGTAAGGGATATGCCTCAGGATAACGAGTGAAATAATCGGTCATGACCAGAATGTACTTATTTTGAGACATGGTTATTGGCAGGGGACCTACAATGTCCATGGCTATTCGTTCAAGAGGTCTTGAAGTCACAGGTATTCTACCCAAAGGTGCTTTCTTCGATGGTTGGAAACCTCTTCTTTTCAGGCAGTCATGACAGGAAGAAACATAGTTCCGAATTTGACTGTACATGGCTGGCCAATAAAAAGATCTTTGAATTTTAGATAAAGTCCTACCAAAACCACAGTGAGCAGCCACAGGAGAGTCGTGATGAAGAGCCATAACTTCAGTTCTCATATTAAGAGGAACTACTAATCTTTTATTTCCCTGCCATCTGTGCTTTGGCTTGACATGTTTACAAAACAGAATGTCATTTTCACAAAAAAAATTTAAAGTTTTGGGATTTGGTGCTAAGCCTGACTCCACCATGCCTTTCAGTTTAATGCATTTTTCATCACTTGGTTGCTGATCTGAAATATTTGTAAATAAAATGGATTCAACCGAATGTTGTACCAAGGAAATATTATTTACGGCTCGAGAAAGAAAATCAGCTGTTACATTTAGTTTACCTGGCTTATGAATAATTTTATAGTCAAATTGACTTAAAGCTGTGATCCACCTGGCTATTCTTGAGGTAGAGTCCTTAAGTTTTAAAACTTGGGATAAGGAGGCTTGGTCACAGTAAATAGTAAAATGTTTACCTAATAAATATTGTCTAAAATAAGCTGTGGCCCACACAATACCAAGGGCTTCCTTTTCAAAAGTACTATATCTGACTTCAGCATCTTTCAATTTTCTACTAGCAAATGCCACAGGATGCAAAAATCCATCATATTCCTGACACAGGCAACTGCCCAAAGCATAGTTAGAGGCATCGGTACACAAAACAAACTCCTGACTCATTACAGGTAACTTCAAAATTGGTTCCTTTACCAATTCACTCTTCAAAATTTCAAAAGATTTCTGAGCCTCCGGGCTCCAAATAAAAGGTGTATTTTCTTTAGTTAAATTAGTTAACGGTAAAGCTTGTTGAGCATAATTCTCAATGAAACGGCGATAGAAACCAGCGAGTCCCAAAAATTGTCTGACATTCTTTTTATTCTTATGAACTGTAAAATTAGCAATTAAATTTAAATTAGAGGGGTCTGGTGAAACAATTCCTTTCGAAACCCTAAATCCCAAGTACTTAATAGTATCTTGCATGAAATTGCACTTGCTAGGTTTAAGTTTAAGACTATGCTGGGCCAATCTATCAAACACTAATTTAATCTTGTCCAAATGTTCTTCATAAGTCGAGGAGGCCAGAACTATGTCATCTATATAGATGCCGATTTGGAGTGGCTGTAAGTTGGATAAAACTATTGACATTAAACGTTGAAAACTGCTAGGGGCATTCCTAAGCCCAAAAGGCATTCTGTTCCACTGATAGTGACCAGACTGGGTGGAAAACCCACATTTCTGTCTGTCTTCCTCTCTGAGTTTCATCTGATAAAACCCAGAGGTCAAATCCAAAGTAGAAAAAATGTTGGCTCCAGCTAAATTATCCACTAACTCTAACATGTTAGGGAGTGGGAAATTATCTTCCAAAGTTTTTAAATTTAATTTCCTAAAATCAGTGACTAGCCGATAACTATTGTCAGACTTCTTTACTAGCATCACAGGTGCTGAAAAAGGAGAACTACTTTCCTGAATTATGCCTGCATCGAGGAGCTCAGCAATTTGCTTATTCATTTCCTCACGCAAATGATAGGGGGTCCTGTATGGCTTGACACGAACTGGGACAGAATCTGTCAAATGTATTTCGTGTTCGATAGTATCACATCCTTCTAAATCCTTAACTGTCTTGGCAAAAAGAAAACCATACTCATTGAGTAAATTCTTCAATGGTTCTTTATGTTGGTCAGGAATGTGACTTAAGTTAAATTCTCCTCCCCAAACATCAAAGCTGTCTTCTACTTGGGTATCCAAATTCAAATTGTTCACTGTCTCCATATGGGTTTCTCTCAAAGGTTCAGCCTCCACTATTTTCACACCCTTATTCAAGTGAATTATCTCGCCAGAAGAATTTAAAACTTTAATGAAGTAACAGTTATCTTTGTTTAAGGAATGAATACAACGTCCAATGAAAAGATTGTCATTTTTAAGATTATTAGAATGCTCAAATAATACTAATTTAGAATTTAAATTCCTCCCTTTTAATTTAATCTTAACAAAACTCTCTGAAAGAGGGGGTAGAGTTTGTTTATTTATCAAAACCCCAGAGCAAGTCTCCACCATCTCCAAGGTGTTCACTTCCTCTGAGTTGCAAGTTTTACTATTTTCCCAGGGCAAAAAGAAATCATGGGCATACAAAGTATTTATTGAAAAATCTACGGTCACATTGTACTTGGACAAGAATTCGGTACCCAAAATAGCACCATAACCCTCACCAATCTTACCTGGGCAAATGAAAAATTTAACATTAAAAACTTTCTTGTCCAAAACTACATCCAAATGAATAAATTCGTGAATAAAAATAGCAGTATTGGCAATGCCAGATACTTGTAACAAACAGGGCTGAAAAATAGGATCCTTAATTAAATCGACATATTTCTTTTCAATTAAATTTATTGAAGCTCCAGAGTCGCAGAGAAATTTTAACTTATTACCTCTTAGGGTGCCTTTTACCACAGGCAAACCATTATTTGTGCTACCCAGAAATACCTCTGTCACCGAAAGGGCTTGAGCGATGGTAGTTGGTGCAACTACATCACCCACTAACTGTTTAACGAATCCGTTGCAGGTTGGTTGGAGCTTGATGACTGGCTTTGAGCAGGAGGAGCAGGTGCCTGAAGGGCGTATTGGGGCTGCATGCCCACAAATTGTGGTGCAAAAGCCATGCCAACAGGGTACTGATAGTTGGGACCTGGACCATACTGGAGAGGGACGTAGTCTTGACCCTGTCTCCCACGGCCACCTCTACGACCTCGGTTCTGTACGAACCTACACTCGCGAGCCATATGTCCAAAACCATGACATGCATAGCATTCAATGGTTCTGCTCCTTTCGGGTCTAGGGCCTTCATGCCTCCTAGACAAGTCGCTAACGATTTTGGTCAAGGAGTTGACCTTACCCAGTAGTTCGGCAATAACGTGAGAACTATCGACTCCCTGACCTTGACTGGGAGGGAGAGGGGCAGCCTGCACAGTGTTAGCCACTGCTCCCTCCACCTCCAAAAAACTGTCGTACATCTCCTCCTCTAAAATTGCGTGCCTTTTGGCATCGCTAAAGGTCCTATGATTCTGAATCATAACTAGACGCTTAATATTAGGTTTTAAACCTTGAGTGAAGGAGTGCAGAAGGGTCTTTACCCTTGTTTGTTCAGCGGAGGGGTCTCCAAGAAGGTCTTCGGCGACCGTTCTATGAGACAAAGCCTCCAGCCTTGCAGCAAACTGTTTAACATTCTCACTGGGCCTCTGGAAACCCAACATCAACTGTCTAAGGGACAGGTAAATGTTGGATTTCTCCGCAAAGTGTTCCTCCAGCCTCTCTTTGAAGGTGTCGTAGGTAGTCTCTCTTTTCAGACTAACATTAGCCCTCATAAATCGAGCTGCCTTGCCTTTAAGCCTCAGCTTAGCGACAATCAGCTTGTCCTGCATGGTCCACTTGGCATGGGAAGAAATCATCTCGATATTTTCGAAATAGTCAGTTATTGAAAGGTCAGATGACTCTCCAGAAAATTCCTCCACTGAATCCATCAGATGTAATCTAGGGACACCAAAATTAGGGGGGCAATACTCCACTTCCTCATCAACAACCCTATCTGTGCCCTCAGTTAAATCATTTAAAGATCCAAAGGATCTGGTGGCAGAGGCACTCTTGCCTCTACGCGCCATCTCTAACCCGAAAAAAAAATTTAAAATAACAAAATTCCAACAAAAAAAAAATCAACTAAATTTATCAAATTTTAAATTAAACTAAGTTATTAATACACACAGTAATCAAAGTTCAAATCAAATCAAATAAAAATAGAAATCTCGACCGGAAATCCCATTACGAACATACATCAACAATGTAAACAAACTCCCATCAAAATATCAATAAAAAAATTTAAATTATATAACTCAATTAAACACAAGATAATAACAATTAATAATGCTTAACACAAATCAAATGCAATTAAAGTAAGTTCAATTAAATCCGTAAACACAAAAAGAAAGAACACTACCAAAAGGTAAACAAACATCGCAACACGTCTCCATCGGCGAAAGTCGCTTGAAGTTAGGCCTAGCTATGCCGCAAAATTGCAGATAAACGGGGAAAAAAAAATCCTAAGGTCAAAGGCACCACTGTGATAGTTACTTTTACGGGTTAAATAAAACCTACTATTAAAAGAAAGAAAAGAAGAACGATAATATTAATCGTTGTTTAATTTAAGAATTTACCTGGCGTGATCGTATAGTTTAGAACAGACAAAAAAAAAAAACACAAGACTAAAAATTGTGACCAAAAGAAAACAAAATTTATTAAAACACTAAAATTAAAAAGGGAACGGAACACTAAAAAAACCTTACAAAATGCCAAACAAGTTAAAACTAAATAAATTAAAAGGGGGAGGGTAAACTAAAATTAAAAATTACTACCTTCAGCTGATTTCGTCGAGAGAGATGTGGCAGGAGATCAAGGCGAATACAATACGAGTGCCCCCCAAAAAAACGAAAACATGGCCAAGCCGCTACGGCCATACTAAGTGTCCAAGATTGGAAGGTGGACAAAAAGGGGGGGTGGTACTTGGCACATCCTTCGACGGAGTGTCAACTCCGATGTCAGCTTCAGAGGTGGTCGGTCAAAGGGCGTCAGCCAGTGGTGGTCGTCTAGCAGAGAAATCCAGTTCAGAGGTGGTTGGTGGATGGGACCTTCTCTGGGCGAGGATCACGGGCCTGACGGGTGATGGGGGAGGCGTCCAGGGCTGACATCAGAGGCAACGGCAGAGGACGGGAACATCCCTCTGGGTGCTACGTCGATGGGTGGCTGGGGTTATTGCAGTTAACCCGGCAACATCTACTGGAATGGGCGACTCTCGAGCATCGTTGAGGTTGGTGGCGGCGGTTAAATAATTCTTCTAACCCCGCATCAGCATCGGCGGCTATTGCACGATATTAACCCATCGGGTTTTGAAAAAGGACACACGGTCCGCGTTTATAAGACGGGAGCTACACTCCTGTACGTCTTGAGGCTTCGAAAGATGCGTTAAAAAGTCCCGTCAAAAGGTGCGCTTACCAATAAATCGCCAAAACCTCCTTGCCAGATCCCTCAAAACTAGCACATCAATTTTCCTCTCAGCCAATCAGAGAATTTACAATTACAACTTCGGTTACAGTTAAACATAATTCCAGACCAGTACGTAAAACGGTCTCAAAAACACGAACTCAACTCACATACCAGACCCCAGATGTGTAACATGATACAGGAGGAGAGGCCGATGTGGGGACCCAAAAGGGTGGAAAAGACTCCAGACAGGGGTTATCACCCCATTTACAACTAAAAAGCTCTTAGGGGGTTATGAAAAAGGGGGAAATCTACGTTTGGGCTTAAATGGAATCAAAAGTGCAGGTTCCCAAGTACAAGTTTGACAGTTAAATAGGATACATCAATATTACATAAATTAATTAATACAATTAGGGGAGTCTGAAATTAAATTAAATAAAAGAGGAATTAAAAATTAACCAATTATGGTTTTAACCATAACAGTTTTTATATGCAAAGAATTTAATTATCAAATTGAGAAAAAACCTTAAGTAAAAAAAAAATCATATTGATCTTTGAAATTTTAAAAAAACTTGTATATTTTGAAAAAAAAATAGTTTTTAAACAGTAAACAAATATTTAAAAAATAGTTAATTTTTAATCCAAAATCCCTGAAAAGAAAGTCATTGTGAAAGTTTCAAAACCAAATAATCCCAATTAGCTATCATATGACTTTTATATTAAGAAATCTAAATGCAATATTTCTATATGCAGTTGATAGATGGAATTAATATCACACTAGAGTTGAACAAAAGGGGCAACTAAAGAAGGTTCGGTATGTATCCCAAAAGAAAAGACTTTTCTCATCCGTTTAGCATATGTTTTCTTATCCGTTGTTCTCATCCGCAAACCGATTTTTACACTATTTTAATCTAATAACAAAGGCTGGTGTTGTAAGTGCATTAAGTATTATGAATGCACTATAAAGTGGATATATATATCCGCAACATACAGTTCTAATTGCAATTGAGGTTTTTTTTGTGTGTGTTTCTATGATTTTTTTCACTTTTATTCCAATAATAAAGGCAAGCCTCTTAAGCAGCAATACACAGTTGAAAAGTGAGCTAAAGAAGTAAAATCTTACGTATTTGAGGAAGCACTGTCCCACAGAGTAAGGGAGAGATTCACACTGCTCCAGTTCCTCCAGGAAGTAACAATTGTGAAACTCATAGATCTTCTCTAGGTTGCCAAAGATGACATTCCTTTGGCTGCGCAGCTGCTGGCTCACACTGCTGCTTTGGAGCAAGGGGACGTAGTTCTGCCAAAAAAATAATCAACAAATGAGATCACATTCATTTCATAGAAAACTTTAATAACACTAAAGTATTCTATGTCCATTACCTCTATGATGTAGCCGAGGGACTTGACATAATCTCTTTCGGTTTGGACCATCTCCATCATTATCAACTTGAGTGTGCGACTGAAAAACGCAAAATATTATTATACATTGTTAGTTGAAATCTACAAAAATCAATTAAAGTGAATGTAGGATTTAAGCTTAATAATGCCTTATCTACGCAAATTTGTATAAGTTTGTTAAACGTTAGTTGTGTCTTAAATTTAAGTTTGTTTTATGCGATATTCACTTATTCATGTTCCAAGTAATATATAAATGACTCAGTTTAATTGACCAAGTCAAAAAAAACTGGGTCAACTATATTGTTTTGAAAAATTGAAATTACCATGAAAGATAAAAACAATAGAATATGCAATGAATATTACATCCTGAATTTTCGAACTTCAAATTGTAATTTCGCACAAACTACATTTTTTTTACTTGGTCTATTTTGGCAGTATATCGACGATACCATATACTGCTTGTATTTTGAGATATATTAGATACCTGCCCTTAAAGGAAGGGGATACCGCCTAGGAAATCCCGGCAAGTGAAATACAAACAATAGGATGAGGCGCAAGCATGTATCAATTGCACATTTCCCCTTTCAATAATGCACAACAGGAAAGAGAATAAGAAGGATGTAGCAATTGCATTTGCTAAAGGTTTAAAATCTTTGAATGGCAATGTGCACAAGAACGTTTGCAATAAGAAAGGGTTGAAGATTCAAGGGAAAAAGATCAGGAGACCTTTGTTTCCCTTCACATTGCTATGGAGAAGGAATCAAAGGGATCAACTAAAAAAAGATCAATCATACTTATTTGGCAGTCCCAATGCCTCCATTCCGGAGGGAGTTTTTCCGGATGTGGAGAGGAGCTCCTCAAAGTCGGAGCAGGAAGCGCACCTCGTCAAGTGGGAGTTGACAACGGGAGAGGTCCTACGGAGATCGTCCGGATTGGATGATGGGGAGGCGTAGCTGCTCGTGCTGTAGCGCCTGCCACTGTCAAGGAGATTCCTAGAAAAAGAATTTTTCATGTAAAGCACTGAAATTGTTTCTATAAACTTATTATTTTGCTTTGAAAATGCTTACAGCTAGAACATGCAGAACTTTTACCAAAAAAACCCCTAAAAATTTTAAGCTCCTACAATTTTTTTTTTTACGCACACAAATTTAAAGCTTTTTACACACAATATACAACACAAAAATAAAGAGCACCCCTTTAAGGGTTTCACGGGACATGAAACAAAGAATATGGAGTGCTTAAAGACTTTGGCCTATACAAATTTTGTTAAACTGAGCTCACCATTAGGACAAGCTTAATTAAAATTGTTTTAGTTATGCAAATGCAGCATTAACATTACAGGAATCAAACTTACTTTTGCCTCAAGATCACTGCCTCCTGTTGGCCCGACACCCTCATCTCCTCCAGGAGCCTGTTCTGCTCTCGAACCTCATCAGCATACCTCTTTAAGTCCTCCTCGCACACACTCCAGTTGCGCTCGTCTTCCAGTCTCGACTTTGCAGAACTCTCAAACTCTGTAACGCTCTTTGAGTTTAAGTTGCTCGTGGAGGAGGGGAACGCCCTCCTGTTCCTAAGCACCACGCTCGGCTTGTCCGAAGAGCTCGCATCAGAGTCCGAATCGACCCTCTTAGCGGTCAGGTCCGTCATACTGTCGCTGGAGAACGGCAGAGATGCTCGACGACCGGAGGGACTACTCACTTGTCTTCCGTTTGTTGTTGGATCAGAAGAATTTGTTTCATTTAAGTCTGAGCGACTGCCATTCACAAATGGATAAGATGGCCTCCTGTATGAACCATTCTCTTCGGCAACCCCTGATCCTACTTCCAAGCGATTCAGCCTCAGAAAGAGATCTTCCGTCAACGACCCTCGTTTCGAATAGTACTCCGCTCGGTTCTTCCTTTGCAAGAGTCGTTCTCTAAATCCAACGGGAGGGTGGTAGCTGCTCGGGAAGGACGTGTACGATCCGACGAGACTGGGGTTGTGACCACCCAGTCCAGGATTATGGCCGCCCAGATACGTTTGCGAGGTTGTCCTGTAGGGGGCGCCTTGAGAGAGAGGGTTCCACAGGCAAGGTTTGATCTTAAGGTTGTCGAGGCTTTCGCTGACACTTGAAAGTTCTTCTAGGTCTAGGCGTTCCTTAGCTTTTGCAAGGGCTTCACGACGGATACGGATCAGATCGATGGTTTCTTCATACTTTGACCTGGCGGTCTGAAAAGAGTTAATTACATTAAAGTATAGCATATGGAACATGCAAGAGGATAAAACAATGAACAAATACTAAATTAATATACATAGTGTCCATAAAATAATGTTTCCTGTTTAGAGGCATTAGTAGATAAAACTAATAAACAAAAATACACCACAATTCATTTTGAGAATCCTGAAAGCATAAGAATACGATTTCTAAGGAAAAAAAATTCTAGTTTCAAAAATTGAGGGGGAAAGTAAATAAAATAATAATCATAAAATATCTTCAAGAGGGTAATCTTGAAGTTATTTCAAGAGGACAATTATGAAGCTACTTCAAAGATGACAATCTTGAAGTTATTTCAAGAATACAATATTATTCTTCCCTCGTTAAAAAATTGCCAAACTCCCCCAAGGTGATATCATTATTCCGCAAGTACCCATTCCTCGAGCCCAAAAGAGACTTACCTCGCATTGCCCAACCAGAGCGTCGTTGTTGAGTCTTGTGGCCAGCTGGGTCATCTCCTCGAATACGCCATCCTCGATGTAAGGATGGGTCTGAAGATATGAGTCCAGGCGCTTGGCTGTGGCCGTGAGGGCGCTCACTGGAGTGGAAGAGTCCACCTTCATGTGTGACACGAATCGCATGGTCTCCAAGGCCCACTCGTACGTCTGTGGGGATATAAGTAGTTGGTGGGATAAATGTTACACTGGAGCTACGCAATGTACTATCAGCAACAGTTCAAGATCCATCCTCAATTAAAAGATCCAGTAAGGATGCCTTGTCATTCTGAACCGTGGTCAAACGACAATGCAAGCTAGTACTTAATGTAGGTGTGAGGATATTTGGGACATTAATTACGAAGAGTCTTTTATTCTACCACTCAGACCATCTGTTGGCCAGATAAGCATGGAATTCATAAAACAAAAATAAAAATTATGTTTAACCAGTAACTCCATAATAATAATATAAAGGTCTTAATATCCATATTATTGGATATTTTAAGTCATTATGATAGATATTGCTAATGTTGAGCATTATATAGTTTGTGGGGGAGTGGGAAGTAAATGGTATAACACATGGCTGAAAGTTGGTAAAAATTAATAATTAAGGGCGGATTATTGTAAAGAGGATCTCAAGCACAACATCTTAGTTAATTATTATCATATTAACTATCATCACCTATTATTTTCCAATGTTATATCTTATCTCCATTAAATGATATTATTGTTATCCAAATATCCATATCCAATTGTTGTTCATAGTACTCAAAACAAATAAAAAAATTGATTGTGTTTGGCTGTATCAGAGCAAGGATAGAAGGATTTTATGTGAAATATTATTTAAACAGACTATAAAAATAGGGATTAGTCGCCAATGAAACCCTTGCCAACAGATGAGAGAAAAACGAGCTGTTATGTCTAACTCTACCTCGTCAAATCCATGTATGTGCTTTGGTTTATTTCTAGATTTTCCTTGCATCACTGCCTAATTTTTTTTATTGAATGAGACAAAATTTATGCAAGTTTTACTATTTCTTAGGAATTAATGGTGACAGAATTGATCACAATAAAATAAAAGTGTAATATAGTCTATCCGGACACTTCATGTAGCTGATTTTAAAGATATTTCGCCTCAAAAACAATTCATCAACAACAGAAAACCGGTGACTCACCTTATCCAACAAATGGTAGCACCTGCTAGTGTCCTCCAGCTTCTCTCGAGCATCCTCCAGCCTGTCCGTAAAGTCCTCCAGCTGTCTACGGAGGTGGACGGAGAGGCCCTCCCGTGCCTTCGGGATCTCCTCCAAAAGGTCGTTGCCTCTCTCGATCTGGCGCTGCAAGGAAGGACAAGTCGTTTCATTTAATTTTTTTTAATGTTTACATGAATTATTATTAAATGGAATTCTGTCCTAAAATTATTTTGTTCAAAATATTGACCAAAATTTCAGCTGGATATCCGTTTATCCCTAGTTGCAAAGTACATTTATCGACGTATCCCATCTCAAACAAGTTTTAAACAAAGTATTTATTCTCACCATTGCCAAGAAGTAGAACTTCTCAAACTCGTTTTCCTGTTCTCGGATGGCGTTGAGTGTCTCTGCAAGCGTCTTGTGCCTCTTCAAGGTCTCTTCCCCTTTGCGATTCAACCATGTTAAAACCTAATTGAGAGTCAAAATACATAAATTGATGTTTTAATAAAAGTCATAGTATTACAGTACTTGCTTTTTTGTATATGACAAGTGCACATTTAAGAAAACCTCAATTACAGGTATCATTCAACCATTATTAGTTAAAAAAAAGTTAAATAAATTTAGTTTCCCGTTATAAATTTGTATTATAAAGGAGACAGGAAAAGGTGTCTTATAAACTGAGTGATTGGATTTGAATACACCATTACTTGACTGCAGACCCATCATAACAATTCAAAAACAGCCAATGCTGAATATAATTATTCTTAGTAAACCTTCAACATTAAGCATTATCAAATTTTTAGACTAGTTATAAATAGTTGAATATAAAATTTAATTTGTGGCAATCATTCTTATTTAACCAAGCTCTGAGGTTCTTAGCAAACCAAGCCAAACTCCACCAATCAGAAGTGAATCTACCTAGTTAGCGCAATTTACGAATCTAGCACAGGACACATGTATATACGGAATGGGTGCTGGACACATGAGCGCTGGTCACTTGTTACTGCGTTAATGGACGCTCTGGCAGATTGTGTCACTTTCTTAACGAGTTTTTAACAAACTTGTTTAAACGTTTTGAATAACAATCTAGTTGAAACTAATCTACTCTGAATTATTGAATCTACTTCTATAGTTACCATTATAGTTTCTTCCATACTAAAATAGGGGCTTCAAGGGTTAGTAAAAATTTATTGTAGTTAGATCAGGGTTGTAGTGAGATAACCTTCCAACAAAGCTAAAAGTTTATTATTTTATTGTGTTTAAAACAAAATGTGTAGTATTAAAAAATTACATTGAAAATGTGTGCAAAATAATTTTTCTGTTGTATATTAGTATCCAAGTTGTGATAAAATTCCAAAATTTAACTCAATACCATAGAAAAACTAACTTGTTAATTAGTTTCTTAGCCCCAAAACTAATTGGTTAGGTAGCCTACAAGTGCTGAAAATTATAAATTTATAACAAAATCTTAGTTTTATTAGAATTTATACAATCATACAAAGTAGTGAAAAACCATAAAATGTACAAGCAATCTGCAATGTAATGACTAATATAAAAATTAGGTAAGTTTCAGATTTAAAAGATGCATAAAACAAAATTAACAACCACTCCTTCATTTCTCAATGAAATTAAACTACACATTAAAAATAAATTCTAATAAAAGAACAAGGAGTTGTAGGCTACCTGACTAGATTCCTCTTCGAATGCCTTCATCATGAGGCACTCCTGCAGCTTGTTGAGGCGTTTGTCTGCCAACCGTGCCAGCCTCCCAACCACCTTCTTCAGTTGCCTGTACAGCAGCTGGCTCTTCTCAACTGCTTCCCTGCACACAACATACCAACATTTAACAGCATACCAAGAACACTTTACAAAGGTAAATCTGGAATGCATATATATCTAGTCAAACTGTTTTAAGCTGTTAAAACATACATATTTAACACTCAAAACCAATTGTCATAGTCACACCTCCTAAACTTTACAACCATTTTTTATGATCAAGGTGTTATTTGAAAGAGAGTTAACTGTAAATGTGCCAAAACTATAAAATATGAAGTAATTATTTAACTTATTACACTTTTAAAAAAATGAAAAGTTATCGTGGTGTCATCTGCAGCAAAGAAAGAATTGGTTTGTGAGGCAAACCAATAGGGATTGTAAAGCAATTTTCCGAGGGTTGACGAGTATTAGTGAGTAGGGAAGCGGAACACCCTAATTCTGCTTAAAGTGACAATATTCATGTCTTAATAAGAAACAAAAATAAAACAGTTGTCCAAATGCACTCTAACTTATTATTATTTAAAACAATAGCCAAAATCATTCAAGCAGAAGTTCGCAATTTCTGTGGAAAAATATTCTGTTAAATATTATACTAACTGAAATATCTGTACTTTGAACAGTTTTAAATAACAAGTGAGTGTTTTTCTTTACATAAATTTAGCTTCCTGACAACATGGTAAAATGAGTTACTGCAATTAAATTCATGCAATCGAAATACAAATAGAATACAAGTTTTATTCGGTCAAATTTCATCATCACAACTTTATAAGAAGTAGAAGAGATGATTAAAAACTTTTTCTTTTATATAATTTAAATATTACATGCATAACAATGGCTAAAAGCACAATTATTGTCAGTAACCTTTTTGAAAAAGCAAAGAGAACATAAAGCACTTGAGCCAAACTTTAAACCTATACCACAAAATTATTATTTTGAAGAGACATGCATCATTTGTGCAGGAAGAAAGAGCCTAGACTCCACCTATACACCAATATCTAACTTCTGACAAAAACAGATATGCAATGACTGTGCTTCTAGCCATCCTTATAGAGAGATGTTCCACTCACTCGTAATCCGGGTTGCCCGCCACTCCCCTCTCCTGGAGGCGCCTGAGGATACCCTCCCCCTCCGCTTCCAGGCGCAGCAGCTGCTGGTCCTCCAGCACCCCAGACACCGCCCTCCGCTGCTCCTCCACTAGCTGCTGGGTGAGGGGGGCACTGGGCAGCTGACGCAGCTCCTGGATCAGCCGCACGAGACGGCACCCAGTCTGGTGGCAGCCCACCACAAACGGGTCGAGGAACTGGAAGGAAAAGGCTGGTTTAGAATGCGATAGGAAATTTATTGCATTTATAAAAATTATATAAGGTATATTGGTTTTATTACATAATAAACTTAAGTTAACTACATAACACACTTACATAAAAAAAATTGTGGTACATTAGTTTTTAAATATATAATTTACTAGTTTTTTTTTTAAGATGGAAAAAAAGTTTGATATATTTTAACCTTAATGCTTGAGACTTAGTATTATAATAATATCGACCAACAGATTGAGAGAGTGTGTGTGGTAACTCCCAAACATATTTTTGTGTCGAGTCTTCTCACTACCAGCCGTTTGGCAATAATCATTGCTATTTTACCACGGGGGCCATAAACTTACGTATGCACCAATTTTACAATGTAAAAATGATTCAGTTATCTATCTATCTATATGAGATAACAGAAATGTCTCCATAGCAGAGCTTTCTGATTTCTATAGCATTAATACATGTCTCCGCAGCGGGTCTACTGAGCATTAAAGGTTAAGATTATTACAAGTAAAATTTTTTCATTATTTGTCTCTTTCAAATATATGTTTTTCTTCTTAATATTAAACAAAATGGCCCATTAAAAAAATTAAAGTTAAGGCAGTATGTAAATACTGCCTTAACTTTAATTTTTTTAATGGGCCAAGTATATAAAAAACAGAAAAGGTTTTTAAGTTTGCATGGCACCTCATCTTGCAAATGTTAAAAATATGACTGCCAAAACAAAAATCTTTACTTAAAGTAACTTTGGTATCATTAAATTCAGAAAAGATTTTTTTTATGAATAAATAGAAAATGTGTTATTTTGTTGAAAATTTTAATGTTAGTGTTTTTAATTGACTACTAATAACTTAAGAAAACTGTTACAATTGTTATTTTAAAGATTTGTTAATAGTCTCCAAAAACTTAAAATTTCTTAAACTTTAATTTTTTTACTTTAAGAAAAAATTATAGTAGTTTCATTAATGTAAAAATACCTACAATTTCTTTGAGCAATGTTAAAACACATTAGAAATACATGTAAATTTGAATAAGAAAACAACTACTAAGCAACTACAAATCAATGGCCAAAGAAGGCTCAAAGCATGAGAAGGAGCTGTATAGCGACCAGTTGAAACAATATGGAAGCTACTACACCACAATACCTCATGGAATTTTATCCACTCCTGGTGATCATACACGTAGGTTCCTGAAAACTCTGGAAGAAGCTGATCTTTAGAAATATATTTCAACAGTTGATTTTCATTGACAATTGGCTCAAACTGAAAAATAGAAGAAAAAAATATTGTTCAGAAATTGTTGCTAACAGAATTTTAAAAAAAATACAAACTATTTTTCTGCAAGAGGATAATTTTGCTTTTTAAATAGAATGAACAAATTCAACTAAATGTAAATTTATGTGCAGCACACTTTTAAAGTGTATTTTTATAAAAGTCAATTTCTATTAGATACTGTGCCGCATCAAAATATTTCATTTAAAAGCAGCCTTTACAGTTTGTAAATAATGAAAAGCAATCGAAAATTTAAAAAATAAAGATTAAACATTTAAATCTTAAATTTTTCAAAATAAAAAAAGCTGATCTGTAAACAATCAATTATAAAGGAATGTGTCCATTACCTTTATGTGGAATATAGGGTATTTGGAAGACAGGAAATCTGATTGGCGGCCTTGCATGTGCAAGAGAAGCACAAGGCTTATGGTGCCAGGAATAGTCTCCTGTAATAAATTCAAATCATTTACATAGTAATATACATATATAAACAATTGTAATTGAATGGTTAATTAACGTTGTACTCAAGCTACACTATGATTTACATGGCAAAATGATGAGAATATCCGAGATGGCGTCCTACATCCTATACTTTCACTCCACGACCAACGGATCTGGTGGTTGTTCCATTTATAAATTACTAGGAGGCTCCGCCCCCTGCTGCGCTAACGCTCCGCCAACCCACGCCAACCACGTAAAATATACGATATAGAACAGGAAAAATAACTAAACTATTGCTGAAGAACGTATTATGATGGAGTACTGAAATGAAATCTAATACATTTGATATTTGAAAGAGTAAGTGAACGAAGGAGGTATGCAATATGTATTTAAAAAAGTGCATGGATTAAGAAAGTATGTATTGGTCTGTTTTCTAACACTGAGAGCATCACTGTTGAAGCATCATTAACAGAGATACAAGTGTCTTGAAGGAGGTAAATGACCACAACACAATACGAAGTAAAAACTTTTGTCAGATATCTCAAAACTTAGTTTTTGTTACATATCCTCTGTACTTATTCCTTCATTTTATATTGCTACTCTGAAATAGCTTAGATTTTATTAGATCTATATTATCTTTAACATGGTTATTTTGTAAAAATATGAATGCATTCAAAATCTCATTTACAGGTGTATAATTTTTAAGTAAATAGATACATAGCAAATATGGCCAACCTCAATGAGAGCCACGGTCTTGTGCAGAATATTCCAAGAAGTTGAGCTGGCACCACGACCATCAACGAGCATCAAGAAACCCAGGCACATGGTCTCTTTCCTGAAACAAAAGAAAAATTCACTTGCAGTTACAGGAGTGATGATCAACTACTGCTTCAATTCTTAAACTGGAGCATTGCTCAACTCTTCGGGAATTAAATAGTGTTTTTATCGACATAAAAAAACTATGTAAGCATTTTTTACTAACTGATAAAATATAATTTTTTTTCCTAATTACTATATTACAATCAACATAATTCAGGAATGCAAACAGATGCATTAAAAAAAAAAGGACTGTTTTACAAAAAAATTTACAATTTTTGCAAACAAAAAATTGCATAAAATTATATTAACCAGTAGAACTTGAGACCCCCAAAAAACATTAAAAATACATGTCGTTTTTAACGACTTCAAGAAACATTCATACCGAATTTGAAGAAAATCGAGCAATGCTTTTGGTGGTGACTGCGTAACAAACAAATTTACAGACGAAATATTAAGTTGAAACAGGGATCTCACTAACACTAAAAATATTTTGCAATAAAAAAATTTGTAGAGTATGATTTTTTTTTTCTTTAACAGACTCTCTTCATAATCAAAGCAAAAAAAATTTAACAAAGAAAAATATTTCTTGAAAATCATAAAACTTTATAATGCCATTCCATAACTCAAAAAAGTATTTAAAAACTGTAAAAGTTGCCATAAGACTCAATTTAAAAATTGTGCAATGACCGTTGTAGAAGCAATCTTTATCCAGTTTTTAAGGCTGATGATCTAAGTCGCTCATCCTATGAGCAGAAGTGTTAAGGGAGCTTACTTTGGGATAGTCTGGAAGTAGAGTAACATTTCAGCGAGCTGCACGGCTTCTACTCGGTTATCTTGCATATTTCTCAGGGAAATATAAACAACACTCCTGCCACTTGCATCTCTGCTGCCTGAAAGGAAGGAAATAAAACTTACTATACAAGAAGTATTGGGGATCTAGTAATTAATTTAGATGTATGAAAAAATTTCAAATATTAAAAATCCACATATATTTCATATTTTTAAATGTTATAGTAATAAGACAAACATAATAAATATCCCCAATTAGAAAAACAGGTTCAAAGTTACATATTCAGACTTGTACCAAAGCTTATTATTGATTCGCGAAAAAAATTAGTTGCACTTAATGTAAAAATACAATATTGGTGTTGTTAAATTCGAAATAAAATTAACTATTTTTTAAAGCAATAAAATATTTTTCGATATTTTAGGATGATTGCAATGTGTAAAGTATTGTTGTTGTATTTAGCTCTGCAGTCTCATTGTCAAACGAACAATTTAATGACAAATTTTAACATACGTTTTCGGTACACATGTTCAATGAAACCTTAATAATTGTATTAAGTTTTTATTCGACAAACAGCATTTAATCTCTCATGTAACAAATTAGGTTATTTCCAGGTAACTATAATGCATTGAGGACTCGCAAAGAGTTTTCAAAGAATGGAAATATTATTAAGTGGATAACAAATGCACAACAAGCTTTCACACCATTATGTCCATAGCAAGTTTTCGTGTTGATACCACATAGGATGATCATGCATTGTGCACGTTCTCAAACATTAAACTTTACTCATATCAAAGAAAATATTGGGGAAAACATGATATTTAGGGCTGAATAAGACAACTTCAAATAGGGCAAAGTAGACATAATAATTCAATAATATACCACAGAAAACTTCTAGAATTGCTTTCTGTGTATGTTTTCAAAAAATAATTTATCCCAACTCATTTCCAAAAAAAGTTAGTTATCTCACGCTACAAAACCTCTCATGTCCAAGCGACCTTAGGCAGTGTCCACGCTCACTCACCTGGCATGCTGGCCACTTGGGAAGCCATTGCACTCTCGTCCAAGTCTGCTATTGCACTGGGCTGCCTCACTTCTGGCAGTGGGCTTCTCGGGAGGCAAGCTTCGTCCTTCAGTTGACCTTCATACACAGGGATGAACTTGGGTTTCTGCTCTGTGTCTGCAAATGCAATAATTCAAAACTTTTAATATTTTTTCACAACAAGAAATGTTTAGTTAAAGTACGATGTGAAAAAAAATTCAAAATAAACACATTTAAAAAAAAAAAAAAAAAAAAAAAAATGAAGTAACAGTTCTTAAAGACTTTTGAAGGACATAACGGTAAATTTTTAAGGACCACTTTAATTTTTCAATGATTATAGAGGAAGAATTAAATATAATCAAGATAATATTAAACTACAAATGGGCTTGATAAAGTAAAATATTTTGAAGTCAAAAGGATACACCAAAATGCAATATACTCTTAACATCAAAGTTGGAAAGTACCTTTATGCTTAAAATTTCAAAGTACCCCATGATTAAAATTTCCAATACGAAAAATATTTTCAATGCATCTTCATCAACCACCAAGAATAAATATTCCAATGTGCCAAAATGTTTTAATATACCCCCAAAATTAAATTCAATAATAATTTTATGCATCTGCATAAAAAAAATGAACTGCAAAAATTTAATTTACTTCGAGAATAAAACTAAAATATAGCTGTATAATAAAAAAATTTACCCTAAGATCGAAACTTCATTAAAAAACACGAAAATATAAAACAATAATGTGCCCCTAAAATCAGAAAACAATGTAAATTAAAAATAAAATTTCAATATATGAAAACCAAAATTTAAAATATACACCCAATAGTAGAATTTCAAGCCCAAGATTAAAAATTCAAAAACTATAAAATATCGAAGTTTAATGTGCCAAATGAAATAATGATCACACATGCAATGTACACTGATGTAAAAAAGGAACCTCCAAAATCAAGAATTAAGATAAATTCAAAAATACCTTAATACACAAAGATTAAAAAAAAAAAAAATCCCAGAAGATAAAAAAAATCAATATGCATCCCACAAAATCTAATGTGCCCATCAGGTAATATAAAAAAATCAATGTTGTAATGAACTTCTAAAAAATATATTTAAAAAAATTAAAACTGTAAAACATAGCCTGTAGCGGCGCCCCCCCCCCCCCCCCCCCTCCAATTCAAAACAAAAGTCCTATATAACCCAAAAGCATACCAGATACAATAAAAACAAACTAGCGTGACGTGGGATAATTATCGCATGAATAACCCCTTTCCCCGCAACACAAACACATTCGTTGTAACTACTCATAGAAGACACTCCGTTCAAAGAATTTTACCCATCGATGGCAGCACTACCAACGGCTCGTTTAAAAATTGCGAAGAAACTCATTATTTTTAAACGCATTTAACAAAAAAAAAAGTTAATATTTATGAGACAAAAGTATGATTTGTCACTGCTCCGGGTAATTCCTATTTTTTGTTTAATACCTCACATATTAAGATCCATTGTGTACGAGACCCGCAAATGGGATCTTTACTACTGAAATAAAATATATGATGATTAAAAACGCATATCCAAAAAGTTAAAAGTACCCAAGATCAGAAGTGCACAAATTTTTTTTCTCCAAAAATGCAATTAATATACACAAGAGATCTTCAAAATAAAAATTTTAATTCGTCCCATGAGTAGTATTCTAATTAACTCGATAAATAATATCCTAATCAAAAGTTATCTGTAACCAAGATTAAAAATATACTCTTAAATCGGGAGATAAATTTCCAAAAATAAAATTCCAATAATTCCAAAAAGTCCAGAACAAGTATGAAAAAGGCGCAAGTTCGAAATATTTTTAGCGTTTGCCGAAAGTTTACAAAAGTGGACACACTAATAATTGAGCTTTTAGCCATCGATACATATGTGGCGGCTGCTCCTACTCATGCCCGTGGTGGCCTGGTTGGCTGCGTGCATTTTCCAGTGGTCTGGTTGGAGAGAGTGTAGAGGAGTGGAACTTATGCAAATGATGACATCGTGTGGCAGTGACCGTGATCCAACTACAGCTATTTATTGTGAAGCTCTGTTACGATCGATCTCTTATCATTTTTCTGTTGTAATTTATTGTTCCGTTGAGTTAATTATTAAAGTTAGGTTATATTCAAGTAAATTCTCATCCTTGTCTCGGCACACCACCTTTCCACGTAGGAACCTTTACAGTAAGGCTACTTTTTATCAAGACCAGTCTTACATATCCAACAAATTCGGATTTTCCCCCTTCATACAGCGAATTACTAGGCTACACTCATCAAATTGCCAATGGCAAGAGGGATAAATTTCAGTTTCTAATAACCGAATTTTCTTTCCCCCGATGTGAATTCCTTCATTTGAAGCAATAAACGAGAAACAATTTCTTTAGTATTTCGCTAAGTACAAATATAATTAGCAGGTTGCGACAACACTAAAATAAAATGCACTAGACATACAACCCGAATTATCATTATCTCCGCTAATTTACACGGAATCTTATGCAAATGTGTTGGAAAATGTATTCTTTCCCAGGTAAGCTATAATAGCCAAGATCCATTTCAAGGATAAAGACCGAAAGCTATTTTCTAGTGACATGACACTAGCAATTATAATTGTTTTTAAAAAGTAACAGTGGTTAAAACCATTTGGGGAAAAGATTAGCTGACATTCAAGGTCGGGCTTAAGATAAGAAATATGCAGAGTAGTCATTCATTAAATGTGAGCCTGTTTAAAAGAAAAAATTATTTCCTAAAAATATATTGGTGGGGATTACTTTGGCATATGCATTATTATATTACAGCATCCCATTATGCAAATACACATGTGCTAAAAAAACACCTGCTGTTAAATTGGGTTCGTCAAGTTAACTTGTGAAGTTAACAAAATTCGAGAAATTCTAGTTATATTTTATGAGCGAAAGATGCAATTACTAAAACGAAGTTTTATTATGTAATAAAAATAAAGGATTTTGGTTTTTACTCAGTGCTTTACAATAACATCTAAAACTTTAAGATAAAGCTAAGGATTTTTTGTTTTAAATATTCACAAGCGCGTCACAGTGTGTTTAAGAATTATATTTACAACTTTGAAGCAATAAAAGAAATAAGATAACTAACTTATGTTGTTTGTTTGTACGATGTTTTAAAAAACCTTACAAAAGGTTTATAAAATTAGATTTTATGTGTTGTTACATGTACAAGCAACAAAAGTAAGCTATCTTATTTCCTTTAGATTTTATTGCTTATCAACGCTATAAAGAATATGTCCGTCCTCAGAAGAAAGCTCAGTACGTTGATGGCTTATTTGTGCATTAATGGTTTTGGAAATAAACTGCGCACAAATAAAACTTCATGTGTTGCTCTTACATGTACAAGCCACAGAACTTAGCTATCTCATTTCTTTTAGGTTTTCGAAGTTCTAAAGATAATTCTTAAACACCTTGTATTAATATAGTACACAAAGCTTCCATCATAAGATGGGCAAATGAGGAAGCAAATACTTTAATTTACTATCTTAGAATTTGATTAAGGGTTAAATGACATTCTTTTCATGTATAGCTAATTAAAAATATATACATCAAATTTAAATAAAAAATTGAAAAGAAATAAAGCGCATTGAGTGCACTTGGTTCTCTCACAGTCTTAAGTATTAGTCATCCGACCTTCATCGAAATTTATGCAGACGTACTAAACGCAGGGAAATGTCAAGCGCATTGTCTTCCCCGCACAGCTGTTTTGTGCATACAGCATGAAACACAAAATGCGAAAGTTGCGCCTCCCCACCAAAATGATCTTCAGATGACTAATGTTTCGAGAGGGGATCGAACCAGGATTAGGATCTTGTTCGAAAAGAAGAAGCCCAACCGAGCGATAAAAGGGACAACGAGGATAATTACAGGTAGACAAACGGAGAGGTTCAAGGCCGCGATTCGGACATCACGTCGAGTTAATGAAGTAACAAGATAGCGATCACTGCAGATGAGTCATTGGAAAGAATGTAAGAGGAAGGACCCATTATAAGGTTGGAAGACGGATCTTCCAGACCATCTTCGATTGTTCGACTGTTCCTTTGTACGAAAAACATTGGAAAGGTTTATATACAAATAATGAAGACTCAATATAGGGATCTAAACCCAGCAAGGTTCGTCCTGTCAAAGGCACATTCTACATGAACGAGTAAAACATGCGCGAGCTTCTCGTGTAGAATGGGCCTAACGCATAACAATCCCAAATGCCGATCAAGTTGTTTCTTTAACCTACCAACACCGGAAGAAATAACCACCTTTTCAGGCAGGGCAGACTGTTCCATTTGTGTATAACTACGCTCTGAGCTCTCGCTAAAGGGAATGGGGATTCACACGGGGTTTTGGTAAATTCCTGAAGGCTTAGCAAAATCGCAAACCTAAAACCTAGTTGGCACATTTGTGAAACGTTTTGCTTTTCTTTTTTTAAATGACACTAAGAAGTTTCACTACGAACTAGATAGCTAGCTGAAACTAGAAGTTTCACTGCTAGGCAGCTATACACGGGGACAACCTAAATTGAACCTGAAGCGGAAGCTATGATATGTATAAATATCAAATTGCTTTAAGCTCAACTTAGGTTGTCCCCGAGTATAGAGCTATCATTCGACCGAGTGGTGTAGCTCCAGGTTCAATAGATTGCCCAATAATGAATTGAATGTCACTCCACTTTACCACCTCGGAACGTACAGACAGAAGTCCTGTCAGGAAGTCTTCCGGAAGCATTATTTTGTACGTAAAAACGTGAGTTGGAATTTTTAAACTTTTTTAAGCCAACTCAGAATTTTCTTGACTTTCTGGTCAAAAGAAAGGAAATACCTCTATACGATCGTAAAGGAAAGTCATAACGGCAGTACACACCGTCCTGCCGGAAGGACGTTACGTTGTACGTTCTAAGGAACGCTCTTATCTCGGAACTCTGTTTTGGGACCTATACCACTTTGTCCATTAATAGGATATCAAACTAGCGGATGGATTGGCTATATCAGCGAGTATGATGAAGTACTAAACATACTGCGTACAACACTACCCTGGACAAATATGCATCTTTTATATGAAAGGATCAAAAATTGAAGGACAAAAAATGGACATTCCCCTTACCTGAGCAGAACTCTTCTTCGCTGGCGAGGGGCGCGACAAGCGTCTGAGGGTCCACAGCCACCTCCGTCACTCCATCGGGAATAGATGCGGAGGGTCCACCTTCCACCTCCGTCTGCATCCAGCTGTCCCTGGTGCACCTGTCCCTCCTCCGCCTTCTACCCTCTAAGAAGAGTTCCTCGAGGAGGCGATCCACCGACACCCTTCCAACGCCTCCTTCCTCCTCTGACACCAGAAGGTGGGTCCGCCTCCCCCGCTCCTCTCCATCGTCTTCGCCTTCATCTTCCGCCTCCGATGAAGACTTGGAAGGAAAGTTGCAACCTGGAAAGGACAGAACATAAATTTCCTCAGTACACAGTTGTGACCATAGAGTAAGGATAGGTTGTGACAATGCATTATTATTAATTTGAGGTTAAGAGCTCATTTTTTTCATACTAGACTTTGCCCCTGCCCCAAGGGGAAAGAGATCAGGCAACATCTTCTCTAGGAGATGTTGGCTGAGACCGCAGCCCATCATCATAAGGTACCAGCCGGGATGTTTATTGAAAACTCCCAAACACACAACAAAATGTAAACTGGACATCAATAAGAACTCATTTGACCCTCCCATTGTTTGAACCTGACACCTGAACAATGTGTGACACCCTCACACATTGTTCGGCGATGGACATTGTTTGACTGTATCACATTTAGGCAAGCCGCGCACTATGGTAACGATAGGACATGAAACTAAACTATTTAGTTGAATGCAAATGGAACACTCAAATTGTATTCCAAGTCTCAAATTTCGCAGTCGCTGAAGTGAAAATCCAAACAAAATCGCCAAATTGTCGATCATTTGCAAAAGTTTTTGCGCGGTAGCGAGCGCACGGATATTTTGTACAATCAAAAGTTGCTCAGTGAGCGGTTACCATTTGTGTTTCCCAGTTACACGCGACTAAATAGGTCAGTTGAGTAGTTGCCAGTGTGCGACCAGCCTAAGTTCGAAGTCAATCAAACAAAATATCCCTATGAACCACAGTTACACTGGACAGTGATCAAAATAAGGTTCAAAGTACCCGAGGACTTTGTGGACGCTTTGCCGAGCATCGCCGCCATCTCCGCCGCGAACTCCCGAGCGTCCAGAGACTTCTCCCGCAGAGCCGCGGTCGTCGTCCTCCACTTGAGGGAGATGCCCACTGGGGAGGCCACGAAGTAGAAGTCCCCCTCCTTTAGGACGGAGGGGTCGGGGTCGTCGATGTGCACGATCACGCAGCCCCGGGAGCAGAGGGGCCAACCGGGGGGTTGCTTCCTGCGGACGCCCCGACGATGCTTCTTTCTGGGGCGCTGGGGGTGGACCTTGTCCTGGAAAAGAGAGAGACCGCTTTAGAAATTTATTCATCGCTACGAATCAGCTGCGAAGCGTCAAGTCATCGGTAGATGCGCCGACCATATATGTAACTTTGTGATTTAGACAATGAATTAAAGGGTTAACACATGTAGTGTAGTTGATATATGTTGAACGCAATTGTTTTATACGGATGGAGGGACAGAAAATCTGTTATTTTTATATTAGTAGATCGCTAAAATGTATTTTCAACTACAAAACAACATATTTGGCAGGCTGACATTTGTACAATTAAATGATAAATGACTGGATACAACTACAATGATAAAAACAAGTGTAGCATATATTTGCTTTATAGAAGTGCTTAATTGAAATATAAAAATATTGTAACTTAGCTCACACTTCCAAAATACAGAAATTAGACAGTCCTTTTTGGTAGCGCATGTGTCGAATTCATTTCCCGGTCAAGAGGTTAAACGATGTTAAAAAATTGACTTATAAGTTGGTTCGGTTTTGTTAATTAACGTCGCACTAGAGCTGTACAGTGGGCTATTGGCGACGGTTCAGGGTCAATCTCGAAGGAAAGACCCGGGAACACATTCACATTCATACACACATCCATACCTGCACCTCGTTATTTTAGAACCATGGTCAGATGACGAGGAAACACCTGAACTGGCACCCAACGCCTTCAATAGACGTCGGGACTTTGGACCCCGATCAGATGTATCGTGCACCAGTCCCGTATCCACGCCAGTATAATTTGTTGGCTATTCTGGACGACTTTCTAGTATTTTTGTAGCGAAGCTGGCAACCCTCCGATCGCAAGATCATTACTTTTTTACTTTTCTATGTCAAGTCCATTTCACGGATTCGAACCACCAATCTTCTGATTAGTAGCTGAACGCCTTACCAACTGAGCAACTGCGGCTCTACTTATAAGTTGGAGTTAACTTAACTTGGCCGTCAAATTTAACTGATAAGTATTTCCAGAAATAATAATAAAAAAAATGTAAAGCTAGTAATTGATAAGAAATCATACATTTAGCTAGCAGCCTTGTCTTCAACGTTTAAAAGTAAAAATCTAAGGTTAAATTAGTTCATACAGTTATGGAGAGAATGGGGGAAGGGTCGGTAAATGCTCCTGGAACGTCGATGCTGACATCTCTTACTCGTTGACTCATGTTGGACAACGTGACACTTAACTGCATGACAAATACCACCACATTCTATAACATCAAATATTCCGTTACGTGGTTTTTTTAAACAATAAGAAACACTTCAACGGCCTGGGCGGAGATTTTTTTTAGAAGACCACAAAACCGAAAAGTACGACTCCGCCACCGCCACAATGCTCGACCCAATTAAAAAAAAAATATTCCACGAATAATTAAAATGTTTCGAAACGTTACTTCATTATCTCGGAATAAACACTTCTGCCGTCGCCATTTTACTATTATTATTATTATTACTTTGAGGTCGAACCCACATCCGTTGTTCCCCCCACCCAGACGTCAGCTCTCTCTCTCCTATCTTCCTCTTTTCGCTCATTTTTCCTAGAGAAAATGGGCGAAAATGAAGAGAAAATAAAAAGGTTTTATTTTCCTTTTCAAAAAAATCGCAGCCTTCGCATTTACGCTCACTTACGCGGACAGAAAGGCGTCGACTAGAATATACACAGACTTTCACTTATTTCTTTTTATTTACTCGTGCGGAGGGAAAAAAAGAAGGGGGAAAAAACGGATCCCACTGCAGTTGTCAGCGGTCTCAGCCTGACGCGAATTTGGCGGGAAAAACGTTAAATGCTTTTTTGGCGTAAACTGTAATATAATAGTATACATTTTTGTTCAGTCAGTTATGAACGTATTTCATCAGTAATAATCATTCTAAACTTATACTAATGTTTAATTTTATTTTAACAATTGTTATTTTTGTATAAGAATTTCAATATACTAGGACGCTCCGCTGCGAAAAGATGGCGTCACCCCATTTATCGTTCGTTTGCAGTTTAGATACGTGTTTTACAAAACATTATATATATATATATATATATATATATAATAAGGCTTATATTATAAATAAGGCTAATTTAAATCGACACTCAAAATAATTATTCATCAATGAATTGAAGGGGTTAATCGTCAAAATGGCTTACAATGGCAAAATACAAGTGCGGACGCAACATAATTTTGTAAATAAACTGATGTTGCCATTCCACAGAGAGAAATACGTTTTTCAGTCACCGCATAAGAGAATTATTATATAGAGATAGATATTAATTATTTACTTTCATTTCCATTAATTTAATTATTACTCCCCCCCCCCCCCCCCTCAAAAATTTGGTTTATTTCAATATTAACCGATCGTATTTTTTTCCCCCAATTCCTTCTTGGTCTGCGTCACGTGTCATACGTCCAGTATTTTCTGGCCTGTATGGTTTCCAGGAGACCATACAGGCCTGAATAGAACAGACGGGGAAATCAGTAGGATAGAAAAGATTAGCGCATACAGCGATAAAATTTAAGATAGGGCAAAAAAGGATTTTTTTTTATTCTTAAAAAATAATGTATCGAAAATTTGAGAGTAAAAAAACAGTCGAAAAAGTCGTTAAGTTAAAAAAATATTATGATACATTAAACACTTTTTCGATAAGCCACGATATTTTTATAAATTATTCTATAGCCCTAATTTAATTTATTCTTTAACTTATACTTTTTATATACATATATTATAAATCTAAAACATTGATATTTTCCATCGGAATGATAAAATTTTCACAGAAATTCTCATAATTCCTTTTCGAATTCAAACTTCACTCAATGTTACACAACATTTCCGCATCAACATAAACATTCACAACTTTTAAATCACGCTTAAGTGCCCAGTCATGCAATCCTCAAGCAAGATCTCCACGAGGTAATCCAATGTAGTATCCGTTTTTATGCCTGCTGCTTGTACAAGTAGCAGAATATTTTTGTCATTTAAGCACAGGGTTGTCGAATGAGGGTGGGATTTTTTCGCTGATCGCAAAGGGTTTATTTTGGGGTTGGTTATAATAATAAATTAACGTCCCCAGGAGTAGCTGTGCAGAAGGTTGGAATGCTCAACGACCCTTTAATTGCAGCTTTGGAGTTGACGGAATACTACACTAAAGTGACAGGGTAGTAGATAATTTCCAGCTTCAAACATGTCCAAGATAGGTTGGAGTCCAATATATAAGATAGTTTTTTATTTTAATAACCAAGACATGTTATATAAGATAAGTTGAAGTCCAATATACAAGATAGGTTGTAGTTTTTTTTCCCCGTACAAAAGTAATGATAAAAATAAACAGTACAATAGAGTTCGTATGGGATGCAAAAACTACATATTTTTTCAGGAAAAACCTTTTGTTGAGTTAGCGTTTCGTATCCGCGTCGTCACTCGAAGTGCACAAGGCCGCATGTCTAAAAGCTGCATTTTTTTACGAGATCAAAAAGAAGAATTATTTCCTTAGAACCATTTGACATTTGGTTGTATCTTTAATTGGACAAGTATTGCAATAATTTTTTTTTAATTTAATTTTTAACGTACGACCTTTTGCAGTTTGAGCTAAGATATGTACAACAATGTATTCCAATAATTGTGGAAATCGTTAATTCCCCTAAACCCAAACATCTCAACAATGTATACAGAAACGTTTTGGAGTCAGTCAGGAAGTTTAAAAAAAAAGTTAAAAAACAATATCCATCATCCAAATTTCAAACGTTTACAAGAAATATTGGACAGGAAGAAATGACATTTTTTTATTGCTGAATCATTCATATAGGCAAATGCTAATCATTTAACCTACACGGGAATATAATAAACCAGATACCTAAGAAAATAAGAGCCAAACCTATGGATAAAGCAAAATATTTTATAATTTTTTTCAATTATTTATCAAAATTTTGAAAAGGAAAAATAACGAATAAAGGAGACGGGACAGTGAGAGAATAGAATGACAGCTATTTCTTCCTTGAGTCGGGTGATAGAAATAAAACATAAAAGATGGAGGAAAGGAATCAAAGGAAGCGCTGTTGTGGTGTCAAGACACCACACACTACTGTGAACTCCGCGAGAAAGTGACGAAGACGGTGGGAATCTGGTCTGACGGGGACGAGGATGGTTCAAGACCGTTTGGAATGCGATTGTGATGCTCCTGCAGTGTCACGGCATTCTCGTCATTTGTCACACAGATGGATTGCGAGTGGCCGTAAAAAAAGTACACGCATTTGGTGCCTTGCCCATTCATAAATCTGAAGTTTGACCAGTCCCATAGATATACGGGGTCAAGGGGAATAAGCTCATACTGAATAATAAATATTAGCTCCGTATAGAAGAAGATTCTTTCGGCATAAATAAAAACAATAGAAACTGTTGATTACTTTGTCTTTCAGCAATTAATATTTATAAAAGCTTTCTAAATAACATCACTTCACAACTTCTTGTATCCCCCCCTCATCATATATATTTGAGGCCCGTTATGCTAAACCCCGTTAAGGCTACTCTTACTTAAAACGGGGTTTAGTATAATAGTCGTTTTTCTATAATATAGATTCTTACACACGACGAATAAAATAAGTATCAATGGTTTTTTTTTAACTGCGTTTAAAATTTAAAAAAAAATTCCAAGACCTAGCTGGAACGAAGTTTTGTGGAACGAAGCCTAAAAGCTTTGTAGCGTAGTCGATAGCACGCGGGACTTCGGAACAATAGGTCGCGGATTCGAGAACGTGGGACACTGACATTTTTCGACACAGAGGTTCCCCAGTAACGTGGAGCCAAACAGCTAGTCAGATATATTTCTGTATATCGCAGAGCTGTGTATATAAGTATTGAATAAGTACTTCGCATAAAGGTACTGAATAACAATTTTACCAATGAAGAAATCTTGCAAACAGCGAGGTTCTAGACCTATCCACACACAAACCCAAAAAGCTCAATAGCACAAGAGAAAACATTTCCCAAGATACGAGAGACGTTATCTTTCGTTTCTTGACTTGATAAATGCTGTTGATCTAAATGATTTGATGGTGATACCAGGAGATATCCCCCCGTTAAACCGCGTTCACATTGCAACAAAGAGTCACAAACCACCAGCAGGACCTCCCTTAAGCAGCTTCGGGGACGAGTGCGAACTTAGCCATGGTGTCGCTTTAATCAAGGAAATTGACCTTTCTTTTTTTTTTATGGTAATAAAATGCATGTTCATTCACTGGTGCTAAATAACTTAGGATACATAAACATGTAACCTATGTATGAATAAACAAAAAATAATAAATAAGTTATTTTCCTTTTAAGAATTATAATTTTATCACCTTAACGCGGGGCCCTGTGCGATGGCACAGGTCGCACATCCCTAAGGATGGTCCTGACCATTATATGAAGTGGGAAAAACTTAATTCCAAAAGCTGGCCTATGCGGCTACTTTAATTAGGAATGGGCGTTTCATTTTAGTTCTTGCTGTCTCTTTTCAGAGATTGAACTTATGTCAGTTTACTACGAATTAAAAGTTTGATGCTTGTTGTGACTACAAAACTCTTCGCTCAGTCAGTCTGCTTCTACTACTACTTCATCACAGTTGACGGCATCTGCTAGCGTTTAACGTGGAGGGAAAAGGGACAAGGAAGGATATATTTGTAGTACAAAAACCTTCACTCAACGGCAATATATTTTTTCGCAACTACAGCGACGGGAATTCTTATTTCAATTGTAACGAAATTGTATCGAACGTTAAAAGTTAATCAACAATAAAAACCTGATTGAGTTTTGGTGTTAAATATTAGGACAATTAAAAAAAAATCATAAATCAGACAGCAAAATGTTAACCTACACCATAAAAACAAAAAGTTATCCGTTCCGACACCATAACTGCGTTACTAATAGCTTGAATGACAACTGAACTCTCTCGTTAGGAAATTAAGCAGCGATGCTTTGTCTAACTAGGTAACCTTTTGTAACAGATATCCATTTACCCGGCAATTAACTATCCAGAACTCTCAGTTAACCAGAACATTTGAAAAAAAATATTGTCCGAGTTTAAAAATTATTTATATGTTGGATAGGCATACATCCACTTTGGTAATAGTTAATAGTTTAAAAAATTGGTTATCTGGCTTTTATTTATTTGGAAATATCAATTAATCGGACTTTTTTTTTAAACATTTTCTCCGATTTCAAAATATTTTCATTGTTGGATAGGGTTGGATTTTCTTTTTCACCGGATTATTACACCAGATAATCTCAATATAGGGATTTGGGGAAAAAAAAACAGAGGAACAACTTGAGTTTCCTGGTGAATAATAGCAGGGGTCGAAGCTTCCTGAAAAAGTTTATAACTAAAAAGGGAAAAATAAAATAATCTTTTTTTTTTTAAATAGAAAACCGACTTTAGGAAGAAGAAAAAAGCGTAGAGTATTTTTTTATTAATTTTACAAACCAAGTGCCAATTTACAAAAACCATACCTAAATTCTGACGCCAATTTAAAAAATTTGTGAAAAGTAAAAAATTTATATTAAATTTTATTTTTTTCCAACATATTCGTAAAATTAAAAATCATTTTTTTAGCGTTTTTTTTTCTAATTTTTCAGTATTCATTTTTCTAAAAAAAATATTTTTTCCCCGTTTGCCATGTTTTAACCTGGATGCTGTCTTGTATATCCTTCTGACAGATTGCATGATCAATTGAATTTTAGTGACTGTATTACATGACCAACTGACTTTCTTTAAAAGTCACGCCCCAACAAACCGGTAAACGAAATACAAACAAAATACACACTATGGAGAGGTAAAGAAAGCGACACGAACAATGCATGACAATTCCAAAGTCATGCACTTTATCCACCATTCACATAACCAAAACATTCTTGAAATATGTGTGGCGTTTCAAATTAGCTGACTACTTTCGGAAGAATAATAAATCGGTTCTATGCGGTTCGCGTGCATATCGACATCACATTGTTCGATTTGGACCACCCTCACTCGTAAAGGTACGTTCCCGATCAGTGCTGTTTGACACAAATGAGTCGATCGATTAAAGTTCATCCATTAAGGGAAATGTCGCACTGAGGACGCAGAAACACAGGACGCCACTTTACTTGTCACGCGGTTAAGGAACGTTCATTACGTTTTTCATCCTTTGATACCACCTCCTCTAAGCTTCTACCCCCACATACCACGCACTGTATAGTCTTAAAGTGTTTAACAACACATAATAAACCATTCTGTTTGCTATGCTTTAAATACTTACAAAGTCGACTTAATTAAAAAATTTATAAGCGAAGTAGTTGGGCATAAATGATCTATTATGTCAATATAGTTAAATGTGTTAGATACAGTTAAACAATGACCATCGTCCGCCAATTTGTGACTACCCTATATATGCAACCCTAAAGTTTAATGAATACTAGCATTATACTTTTTATGCAACAAAATAATAAGGTGCGAAATACGTATACAAACATAAATTTGTATACTCCGTACTAGAGTGAATGCACAAATTTCCGCCCAATACCAAACATAAAAGATCCCTATGAATATTGAACTCCCATTACTCTAAAATGAAATTCCCCTAAATTTTCCATGTCTAGTAATATTGATTGAAGGAACTTTTAAGAACATAATGATATACTCTTATCTTTAAATATTTTTCCTAAGTAGTCGGTAACTGACGCATTCACCGTAAAAAAAATTTTACTTGCTGAATTTTCAATGCAGTAGCAGACATATTCACAACAACGCATCTCTAATGGAATTTCACATTGTTTTTAACCCTTTGCACTCCGTTGGCGCCGCTCAGGCGATAACATAACGACACGTTCTTTTGGTTCCCTGTTCTTTAAAATAAACGAGAACAGTATGATCTTGTGTTTAAAAAACATCGATATTTATTTTCAACTTGTTCTTTTGCATATCCAAAACAGATTATGTTTCTTTTCTCTATAAGCATAACAAATTCTAAGGAAAAGAACATAAGGATGAATAACGGTTCCGTAGAAAGAACGGAAAGGTGTTCTTGGAGTGCAAAGGGTTAAGTATATATCAGGGTGGACAGGCGATGGTCATTGTTTGGCTGTTTCACTGCACATACGAAACCATTCTTTCTTGCTTTACCTTAGCTACTTTGTGTGTTGTTACTCAAGATAAGCGACTTGTTACAATATAAGCGAAGAAGTTGAGAACAAAAATAATATTATAGTATGCCAATACAGCTAAATGTGATACCTAGCCAAACAATGGCCACCACATTCCAAAATTACACAATCGATTGCAATAGCCGTATCGATTCCCAGGAAGTACTCTTAACCAATCATTTGCCTTTTACTCAGCAATCAATTGAAATGCGAGTCACCAACTCATTTCAAAACAAAATAAACATTTATTAAATCTGCTATCGGAAACGAAGGGATCAAAGGAAAGGCAACCGCACTGGCTCACCAATTACTTGGAAAACCTACACCAGTTGTCATTTGGGTGGTCTCGCGGGACTAGAAATGGAACAGAACTTAAAACCCCGCCAATTCAAATTCTAATTGTATGCTTGGCATGTAAGAACTTTTCTATTCATAATGGAATCAATGAAAAGGAACTCTGATCTTAAATTGACTTTTGAATATGGGAAAGCAACGCCCGCATTGATCCCTAGTGAAAGTGGAACCCGATCAGGTTGGCATACTCGGACAGGATCGCCAAACAGTAAAGAAAACTACCGCCAAATTAATTTGACGATTTAAATCACTAAGCATAGTCCGCACTGTACTGTAAGGTTTGGTTCGCCAATACTTTGTACGCGTACCTGCTCCTTCTTGCGTCTTCGGTAAGCTCCAAATCTCTCAGCACAGATTTAGACTTTTCGGACCTGTTTCAAGTTTCCCATTCCGTAATTGAACTTGCGTGATATTCATCGTCTACATAGTAAAATCTTCGGCAATTTGTCACTTTTTACTCTACGCAATTTTCGCACATACAGTTTACACTGTAAACTAGTTAAATGGAATTGTATAACTTTTCGTTCTCTTCAATTCACGCCAGCACCCGCCACGATCTGTCGATTAGAAATGAAGTTAGATTATACATTAGCTGTCATTATGGATTGCATTTGGCTTGTTAGGCCAAGAGGTTCCGTAAGTTAAATACAACTCGTATCCCAGCCTAAGGTATTTCTGCTGTAAATTATATACACTTAATAAAAACCATGTAAGACACATTCTGCATTGCTTCCAAGACAAAAAAAACTCATTTTGGCCTGGGTTTTCTTTTAAAGGTTATTTTTTGTATGAGAGTCGGATATTTTACCAATGAGTTGCCCCGCACATAGCGGACTTGACGTTCTGTGAGTTACATATAACTCACGTATGAAAGTCAAAGAAAAATTAATCAAAAATGAGTACATAGAGAGAGCATATATCATTCCGAATTTAAAACTAAATATAATTAAAATTGATTCCCTGCATGTACTCAAAAATGAGTATACGTCTTTTCCAAATGTGGGACTATTATAATCGAAGCTATGATAAGCATCAAATGTATTCAAAAATTATTAAATTTTACTCATTTTTAAGTACATGTTTTTAACAGATAATGTGTTTAAAAAAAAGGCCAGTGTATTCCTCAAATATCTGGGGGAAAATGCCCATTATAATTTCCGTTGAAAGCTATTGAAAAGCTTGGTTTATTTGAAAGCCTTACTACAACCTATTGGGAAAATACTTACTGAGTACAGTAATCTGGTTTAGCCGAAAATGAAGCCATTACTCGCCAACTCTAGAAACCCGACAGAAAACCGAAAACACACCGGGATTCTTTTCATGCACAACAATTAAAACTTCATAGAAAAGGCCCTCTCCTCTCTTCATGCGCGGGGTGTTCATTAACAAAGCGTGGTGTGAGCGAGTCCAATTAAAACACCATTCGGCTCTCCATTCATAATGGCAGCACTTGAGGATCTCATAGTTTTAATTTTCATTCATTCTTCCGCTATCAAAAGCTATTAAAAATGACGCAGGTCATTTTTGCATTTTGATGGAAATGGAGCTGCTCACAAAAGTCGGCTCGGACAGAAGGGTGGGTGTGTACCGAATATGAAAAAAAAATTGGATTTTTTTCGATCTGAATTCCGTGAATGAAATTGCTTATCATTGCGTATATTTTAAAGCAACTAACATGTATCCTCCAAATGTTAGAATTTTTTTTATCATATATATTATGTCTTTTACGTCGCTTACACGCGACGAATTTTAACAAGTGAGGTATAAAAAGATTGGTTTGGTTGTTTGTTAATTAACGTCGCACTAGAGATGCACAGTGGGCTATTGGCGACGGTTCGGGGTCAATCTCGAAGGAAAGACCCGGGAACACATACACATTCCACACACACATTCATACATGCACCTCGTTATTTTAGAACCATGGTCAGATGACGAGGAAACACCTGAACTGGCACCCAACGCCTTCAATAGACGTCGGGCCTTTGGACCCCGATCAGATTTGTCGTGCACCAGTCCCGTATACACGCCAGTATAATTTATTGGATATTCTGGACGACTTTCTAGTATTTTTGTAGCGAAGCTGGCAACCCTCCGATCGCAAGATCACTACTTTTTTACTTTTCTATGTCAAATCCATTGCACGGATTCGAACCACCAATCTTCTGATTAGTAGCTGAACGCCTTATCAACGAGGTATCAAAAGAAAAAGAATATCCCGGATCATTGACGAATAGTACGGTCATCTCGTTAAGTATCAATGTTTCGCTTAAAAAATTATTTTAAAAGAGTTATTGCATAAAGAAACATCTTACGAAAATATTTCACATATCTAGCTAGAAGGGGCCATTGTAGTGTAGTCTGTAGCGCGCGGGACTTCAGAATAATATGTCGTGGGTTCGAGACCCGACGGGGCCACACAAAATTATAGCCATAGGTTCTCCAGCAACGCGGAGCCAAACAGCTAGTCTTTCCTTAATACAGGAGAGTGGCCAGTATTCCGCTGTGTAGGTTTGGTACGACGTTAATTCAACAAACTTAATAAAGAAGGCTTTTTTGGCAATTGTGTTTTGGCTTATGATGGGGACTGTGGGCAAACTTTAGAAATAGTCATTTGGAAAAAAACCTTTCACTATTTATACATTTTTCGAACATAGCCTTACGGTATTAAATAGGAGCAATTTTGTAAAAGATAATAAAATAACGTTTAGGATAGCCGCACACTGGTGACTATCGGACAAGCAACTGGAAAAATCAAGTTCCGCTCATTGATAAACTTCCAATTGCACAAAATGTACTTTTGCTTGCTACTGCGAAAAGCTTTAGCAAATATTTCGACATTTTGGAAATTTTATATGGATTGAGGTACGTATGTTGATTTCAATTTTTTTTTCTTTCACTTTGGCGATTGCGAAAACTGAGACCTAGCAGCCCTGTGTTGGATGCAATTATATAATCGCCTGTAGCAGATGGGTGATTTTTTTAGTTGCTCGGTCGTTAAAAATGTGCATTGCCATTGTTGATATTGTTTTTTTTATAGACTCACACAAGTTAAATTTATAAAACAAAACAAAAAAAAAATAATTACATACTTAAATAACAGAAAGATAAACTAAATTGGAACTTGTCAAAACAATGCACGCTTTAAAAAAATACCTGAAAAATTAAATTGAATACTAAAACTAAATTCGGTGCAACAGAAAGGGAAATCGAAGCTATACTAATAAAAATATGCATATTTAAGTCTGGAAAAGGAATGGTTGGTAGAATTGACGACCTACTAGTGGAGCAGTGTTTTCTCAATTATCAAAATACCAAAATGTATTTTTAACGTTTTTTTTATACGAAAAAATATCTAAATAGGGAATCAACATTTGTTTAAATGAAACAATTTTATGGATTAGAAACCTATTTTTAATTTTCATAACGCTTTAACCGGCCCCTGATTGACAACCAGGCCATCACGACCCTGGAAAATAAATCCAGGGCGTCGTCCGAAAGAACGCAGCAATCAATGGAAGATAATCGAATGCCGAGTGAGAATAATCACAGGCCGAATAATTGCGATTGAAAGTTTACTAGCGCCACTGCGAGATCCATTTGCGGACAAAGTGTGGCAGCAATGGGCGGGTTGCCGGCCAAGTGGTGCAAGTCCCTAAAATCCGAAAATGAACTAACATTATTTTCCATTACTAGGCGGCTAGATCGCGAAACGGATTTATAGTTAGTGAGGCCCCTAGGTCAGGGGTCGGCAACCTATTGAAACGAAAGAGCCAAAAGTTACAATTTACAAAATTTCCCAATTTTTAAAGAGCTACTAAAAAATTTCGTTTCAATATTATAGTATTTGCTTATATATATTTGATTTTTGATTTAGAATAAAAGGCTTTAAATACGGAAAAATATTTATTCATATAGAAACACAAATATAGATAGTTACAGCAATGGGAGCATTGGCTTTGCATGCCTTTTGAAAGTTTGAATAAATCTGGCTTATAACTTGTTGTTTTAAGTTTCAAGCACGACTTTAGATATTTATTTGTTAGTTGACTTATAACTTTACTTTTTATTATATTCATGCAAGAGAACGCTTGCTCGCACCAATATGTCGACCCGAAGGTCGTCAGCACTCCATATGCCAACTTCTTCACCTCACTGTAGCATTCTGGAAGACTATTCCATGCGCCGAATATGAGGGCCTCAAATCGCGGAATTTCTTTTAGAGCTGTCCACTTGTGCTGCGCGATGTGCATGCATTTCTGGACCTCCAACTCTTCCAACTTGCTGTTGAGTTCTGTGAACTTGCCACTCCACAAGTCTTTGGTTTTCAAATCTAGCAATTGCATTTGGAGCGATCCAGCGTCAATTCCAAATGGCTCAATGTTGATCTCATTTGTATTTGTGTTGAGAGGATTTACTATGAACGCGAGAGTACTTTTGTTTGTTTTGAATTGATCGAATCTCTCAGCGAATCCATCCTTCATGTTTTTTAAAGCTATGCTGAAGTAATTCGTGTCAATAGTTGAATTGGTCTCATCGCGATATTGCTTCAGATTTTTAAAATGAAGTAATTTACCGCTCTCCATGTCTTCAACAAAAAGAAGTAATTTTTTTTCGAAACAAACTACTTCTTCAAGCAAGGCACATTGTGGTATCTACCGATACCACAATGAAACTAATTGTGGCGATTTGTAATTAACGATTATGAAAATAGAAGCTATTGAGAAATTAGGTACTTAAAAATATATTTTCTTATTTTTTAATGGTTTTGTTAATAAATTATTAATTTTTTCGTGTGGAACTGGAGAGCCGCAACTTTACATCAAAAGAGCCGCATGCGGCTCGCGAGCCGCAGGTTGCCGACCCCCTTGCCCCTGCCCTAGGTTGAATATGTGGTGCGCACCGGGGTATGTAATGATACCAGTAAAAGAAGGGGGAAGGGTCGGAATTTTTTTTTAAATATATTTTATAGAACAGCAAATTAAATCATGTTGAAGTGTGCAAACGAAATTGGGATACACTTTTTGTAAATTTCCATTACTATGTTACGAAATTACAACGGTTTCTACGAATCTCAAGGTGCAATGGTTTTTTCATTAGGATTTGAGTTATCCTTCAAAATATTTTTTTCCGTAAGTTGATTCTTTTCTTTTTTGGTGTGCGGTGCGGGCCCCTAGGCTGCAACCTATGCTTACATCCGGCCCTGGCTAGATCTATCATTTGGCCAAGTGGTGAGGGGATCCTAATTCAATAGGTTGTCGAATATTGTGTTGAGTGCCAATCCATTTAATCTTTTGAGTTCGTGGAACATGTTTGATGTTCACGTTCTTTTTACGGAACAGTTACATCCCGTTCCACTTCTTTTTAAATAGGTATTCTTTAGCGTATTTATTTTACGTATAGGGTGATAATTATAAAAATAAAAGTGACGCATGAAGCTGAATATTAATACAGTATACCAAACATATATGTCAAACATATATGTTTTAAATAGTTGGCAAACATACACGTATTGTCAAACGTTTAAAGAAAACAGGGGCTGTAAGGAATTTCAATCTGAAGAAAGTTTTAACCCTTTGCACTCCGATGTCGCCTCTCATGCGCCAACAGAACGACCCGTTCCTTTGTTTCCCTGTTCTTTAAAATAAATGAGAACATAAGGATATTGGGTTTAGAACATCAATCTTTTTTGCAACTTGTTCTCTTGCAAATACAAAACAGATAAGATTTTTTTCCCTTTATGAGTATAAAAAAAATCTATGGAAAAGAATGTAAAGAGGAATAACTGTTCCATAGAAAGAACACAAGTCGCAAAATGTTCGTGGAGTGCAACGTGTTAAAGAAAGCAGGGACTGTAAGGAATTTCAATCTGAAGAAAGTTTTAGATCTGAAGGATGTTGTTCTCTTTCATTTAGAGCGACTCTCAAGTGTAAAGCATTAAAAAAATATGTTAATACCTTAAGTGATGTCAAACTTTTATATGGAATTATATTAAAAACAAACTAACGAAAGAAAAGCTTTCTTATGTTCAAGAACATCCAATACTTGTTCAATTTAAAGAACATCAGAGAACAAAAGAACAGGTCGTTATTTTGGTGACAGTCACAAATCGACGGCAACGGATAACAGTATGGCTAAGGCAAGATACAAATTTTAGCCGCTCTTGTATTGAAATTCTGTTTTACGGACTTACTCCACTTGGCAGCCAACTCGTTCAAATAATAAGTCAAATAAACAAGAAAGTGTGTTTGTGTGTGAGGAGAGAGAGCGCCATTCTCCTGTCAGCCATTATGAATGTATCAGAATTTCCCAGGAAAGCGATATGAATGCTATCTGACCACAACCCGAAGATAATTTGACCCACAATGAAGGGGATGGAGAGAAAATAAATCAAGGGTCGATTAAATTCCCTTTAATAACGTCGGTAACGCTTTTGAGAAATACGTGGAAAAGTCGCTTCCACTTCACAGAACTCAGAGTACTTGGAAAAGATATTCGGTCAGCTTTGGTTAGAAACTTCACACGACAAGACCGGATGACAATCATTATCTAGATTTTGAAAAATACAGCCAAGTCGTGCAGAGTTTGACCGCGCACCGTTGAACACTTTACACTCCGAACATTTGCGTTCTTTCTACGAAACAGTTATTGCTCGTTCTGTTCTTTTCCCCATAATTTATACTCATAGAGGAGCTCACAAAAAAAAAAATCTGTTTTGGATATGCAAGAGAACAAGTTGAAAAAAAAAGGGGGGGGGGTTAAGTATTGATTTTATTAACTTATTAAGTTCTTATAGAATGAGATGAGGGACTAAGGGACCTAAGACTACAGCTGAGAGAAGCGATATTGTAAATAAAAAAAAATTGCGATTGAGTTTAATTAAAATTAAGCAAATATAGAAAATAGAGATAGTCCGGAAGAAATGAAACAATGAACCAGTTACCTTATCACAATTCCAATCCGTTTCTCAGCCCTAATTTATCGCAACTTTTCGAACAATTCATCGATTCACATTTTAGAGTCGCCCTGGATATTATATCAGTCAGGAAAGATACAGGCACGGTTGAGACACTATCAATCTCAAAACAACAAATCCAAAACAAGCCTTCTGTATGACAAGTTGAGAAACTTATACCAAAGAGGGAACCAAGCAATTTATAAAAAAATATATCGCAATCTTATTCCAATACAAAGGGCAACAAAGTGGTGGTGTAACTAGAAAAAAAATTTCAAATAAAGCTCGTAAAACTGGAAAATGTAACGATTTTTTTTTCTTTAAATTGTCAACATGTGTTGGAGTCAAGTCTCACAGTGGCTCGTGTATTAACACTGAAGAGCGCGCGCTGTGCCTGCGAGGCACAATCCAAGGCGAATCGAATTGGAGGTGGGACGAAATTGGGAAGATAAAGAATGGGATAGCGTTAATCTTGTTAGGGGCCGCCACTTATTACGCCACAGATCGCGTTTCATCCGCTTTTGCTGTTTTAATTACATCCTACAAGACCAGCACACATTCGAATAGAGTATAATAAGAAACGATCATTTTAACACATAAATATATTTGCATATTGCACAGCAAAAAGCTATTGTCTGATTTTCCTAAATCTATTCACTCGAGGTAAAAAAAAATCCCCCCCCCCCCCCCCCCCCGCCCCAATAATCTGGAAACTCTGAAAGTTGGGAATTTAAACTTTAAAAAACCCGTGTTCAGAAAATTTATGCCTGCAGAAAATTAATATATAAAAACTAGGGAAAATTAGAAATCGCCCAACTTGTAAGATTACATTTAAATTAGATATCAGAACGGACACTGCATTGGAATATCGGTGCAACAAATCAATGCTTGTGAGAGAACTGTTTAATATTTAATATTACCCAAATTATATATATAAAAAAAAAAGATGAAAAATGTCGATAAGTTTGTACTGGGAATTTTCAGCACTGTTGAGTTGGAAATTTCGTACAGTTGAGTTGAGAATTAAATCGGGAAATTTCTTGTTTCAACCCCCCAAAATATTTTTTGTGTAAGGGCACTGTTGATCTTATGTCCTAGATGAGTTCACACAAATTTAAAACAAAAAATCTGTTTTAAAAAATAGGAATTCTTATTTTTGGAAATACCTTTATAGTTTTTTTTAACTTGAGCGCGGGGCTTTTTTAAAAGCGCGATACCCTGTGCGGTGGCACGCCCCTAGGACGGCCCTGAACACGGTGACCATTGCCCGACACGTTGTGACCACCCAGATTGGGTAACGCAGCAACGAGCAGTCCCGTCTTTTCAACAGCAACCTTATTCCAAATACAAAGTACATAACGCCCCTTCCTTACAAATGCATTTCATGAAACAAGACCGTGCACGTGGCGGAGTGGGCGGTCGGAGAGGCAAAGAAAGCGAGAACCACTCTTCCGAAAAGAAAAGCAGCCAAAGATATTTTTGTTTCGTCTCAATGTGTTTATCTTTGCTTCCGATTATGCGGATAAATCAGGACTTGGGGTGGTGGGGGTTGGCTACCAAGTGGAGCAAGTCCATAAACAGAGTTCCCGCTAAAGGAGAGTTTTAAATTTGAAACTCCCCTTGGCTGTAACGTTAACACGAACGGAAATGCGACTCATTATTGGGCAATCTATCGAACTTGGAGACACGCCACTTGTCCAGATGATAGACGTAGCTGACTGGTAATGGAAAATGGTGTTGGTTCGTTTTCGGTTGTTTTTTTTCACTTGCGCCACTGACAGCCGATCCGCCCACTCGGTGAACTGTTGGCGCCGAATGAATTTTTTTATGGCGCGAAATCGAAAAAGTCTGGTGGGAGATTTGATGATGGATAGGATTCGGACTCTCTCCAGCGTCCTTTATTTTTAGATTACATAAATAAACATATCTGGGGAATTCGCAAGGAGATTACGAACATCAAGGGCCGTGAAGATAATGCTATAGGGTCGAGCCACGGAGAAAATGTAGACGATTTTTATATCAGTAAAAACACACGTGTTTCGCACAGGGTTCATTAAAATGACAAGTCATAGAAATAAGCATGTGACTAAATTAAATTATTTATATAACTGTTTGTATTTTTAGATTTTATAACATACCAAAACCAAAGAAATAAATGTTTCGTTTTATATATGTATATATATATTTTATAAGTGTGTAATAATATTATATTGTGTAATATGTATATCTGTAATACAATTTTATACTGCCCAGTCCATTTGAAAATTTTTGTTGTAATATATTTGTTGAATTTTGAAATGAAGTATTTCTGCTAGTTTATAACGTACCTTCTGTTCAATTTCCATGTTATCTTATATTTGTTTAAATTTTGTGTGTCTGTTTTTATGATATATGTAGTTTTATTGCTTTGTTTGGACGGGTCTTGGGGCTCCTTGACAACATTATGTCTAATAATAAATAAAATATAATAGTACCATATATATATATATACACACACACGTGTGTGGGGGGGGGTACCCATAGGCTAATTCATTCTGGAGTTATAAAACTTCAAAATATCAACACATTTCATATCGCGCAGGTTTCTGCCGATGACCTCTGCACACTGACCGCTCTTATAACGCATTCCCGTCACAAGATGAAACAATCTTAACATGCACCCAGTCAGTGCGGTTACACAAAAAATATTTTGGGGGTTGAAACAAGAAATTGCCCAACTTAACGATTCGAAATGCTGAACTCAACTATTCGAAATTCCCAACTCAACAGTGCTGAAAATTCCCAGTTCCAAGTTATTGACATTTTTCATTTTATATATATTTTCGGTAAAATTAAACAGTTTTCTCACAAGCACTGATTTGTTGCATCCATATTCCAATGCAGTTTCCTTTCCGAGGTTAATTTAAATGTAAGTGATGTCTCAACTAGTAAGATTACATTTAAAGTAGACCTCAGAACGGACACTGCATTGGAATATGGGTGCAACAAATCAATGCTTGTGGGGAACTGTTTAATTTTACCTGGGAATTTTAAGCACTGTTTATTTGGGAATTTCGAATCGTTGAGTTGAGAATTTCGAATCGTTAAGTTGGAAAATTTCTTGTTTCTAAGTTGGAAAATTTCTTGTTTCAACCCCCTCAAAATATTTTTTTGTGTAACGGCACTGTATGTTGCCAATGTTGCAAATGTATGTCTTAATTCCAGGTGTAGAATAAAATGTAATTCGAAAAAAAATACGATGGGCTTGTTCTCCGGAGTGGTTTGGTTTGGTTAATTAACGTCGCACTAGAGCTGCACAGTGGGCTATTGGCGACGGTTCGGGGTCTATCTCGAAGGAAAGACCCGGGAACACATACACATTCACACACACATTCATTCATACCTGCACCTCGTTATTTTAGAACCATGATCAGATGACGAGGAAACACCTGAACTGGCACCCAACGCCTTCCATAGACGTAGGGACTTTGGACCCCGATCAGATGTATCGTGCACCAGTCCCGTATACACGCCAGTATAATTTGTTAGATATTCTGGACGACTTTCTAGTATTTTTGTGTGAAAGCTGGCAACCCTCCGATCGCAAGATCACTACTTTTTTACTTTTCTATGTCAAGTCCATTTCACGGATTCGAACCACCAATCCTCTGATTAGTAGCTGAACGCCTTACAAACTGAGCAACTGGGGCTTGTTCTCCGAAGTGGACAAGAGACATTTTGGAATGGAGCGACACCATTCACGCCCCGGGGTCAGAAGAGAAAGCATCCCGATGAGCAACTCCCGGGAACAACATCAAACAAAACACGCACTCCTCCCTCCCCCCGTCCACCCTGCCCCATGGAAGAAGTCTGCGAGATGCTGCTTCCCCCAGTCGAGAGTGAGTGACCCCATCATAGGAAATGCCGATGGTCGGCCGATGGAAAGTGCCGATAAAGGGCCATTAAAAAAAAGAAAGAACCACTTTCGGAAATGCATCTCGCTACTTTGCACGAGAGCTATCCATTGAAAGTGTTCACTTTGTTTATACGACAGAGGAACGACTTTCATTATGTGTATTATTTCTATAGGATAAATCCCTTTTGCGCCTCTTACACGCGACGAATATTAACACGGGAGGCATCAAAAGAAAGAGAATTTTCATTGAATGAATCATTGACGAATCGTACGTTCATCTTATAAATACCAACGGTTTGTTTTTAAAATGCGTTTAAAATAATTATTACATAAAGAATCAAAAATTCCAAGATCAAGCTAGAACGTGCCTTCGGAGCGTGGTCTGTAGCAAGCGGGATTTAGGAACAATAGGTCGTGGGTTAGAATCCCGAAGGAAGTCTCAATGTTTACATAAGCTTTAACGGGATCTTCGAGAGGGAGTGGGGGGCAAAAAATCATATACTTTAAAATTAATAGTAGAGTGATGATTAACGTCATAACCGAAGCTGCACGAATGGGATACTAGCGACTGATTGGGAATTACGCCAAAAGAAATATAGGGGAGGACTGCTGCGACATTTTGAGCCACGGTTGGATGACAAGGGCATTAATATCAAACTGACACCCTAATTTCTAAAGCGAGACTAACGTGAGGACTTTTAGACCACAACAGATTTAACGTGCACTAGACCTCTCTACATAAGGAATTTTGGGTCGGACTTCTTAACAATGGGCCACTATGATTAAAGGTATTTGGTTCGCGACAGATTCAACGTTTCCAAACCCCTATCAGGGTTCGGTTAACGAAAGAGCGATTTATTTGTTTAAACGAAACAACTATGTTCATCGAAACCTTATTTTTTGACTTTCAAATGAGGAGCACATATGCAAAAGCAAATGTGTCAATCCGATCGCAAATCGCAGAAAACTGCAAAAACTTTAGCGCATTTCTATGGACCTACTAAAAGAAGCTTTTAGTACCTCCAGATTCTCAAGTTTTAAAATGAAAGCAAAACACACACAAGTCATACTTTTTTATATATATATATATAAATAGGCAATAGCCCAATTGCGGCCCAAACGGTGCGGGTTTACCATATTCTCAAAGAAGAAAACGTTTGTTTATCGCCCAGACAAAAGGTTGCCATGGCCGCAATTGGAACTTCCCGTAAAATCCAATGCTTATAAACAAATTTTAAAAACTGGATATGTTTGCTTATACTTGTACTAATAATATAGAAAGTGCTTAAAAAAGAAACATTTCATCGGCTTAGAAGTAAAACCACGTATATTTAAACTAAAAATTGGCAGCCGCTGTTGGCCACGAAATCCAAGGTCAATGTTTTCCTTTGAAAACATTGACCTTGGAACGCCACACCAAGGTCATTCACAATTAGAAGTTTATCGTGTATATTTCGTTGCCAACAACGGTTGCTAAATCTTGTTTTTAAATAAGACGGTAATTTGTATCTTTTTGAGAAAAAAATATTTTTTATGACGACTTAGTAGAGATATGTTATTGTATCAACATTAAATAGATAAATTACATTTATAAATAATTCCCACATTCATTTTATTTAGTATTTTTAGAATTCGTTATTGTCGAACTCTTATAATTTAATAGTCCGTAACCATATAAACATTGGGTTTGGTTAATTAACGTTGCACTAGAGCTGCAGAGTGGCCGGGAACGATGCCTCTTATTTTTTAACCGTGGTTAAATGACCAAGACAACACCTAAGCGAACACTCACGCCTTCAACAGGCGTCAAGACTTTGGACCCCGATCCGATTATACCAGTGCCATAAACACTACGAAATAATTTGTTGGATGTTCTGGACGCTTTCTAGTATTTGTGTAGCGAAGCTGGTAACCCTCCCTTAAAAGTGAATTAACCCTCACACAGTATAGGAAAGATCCCTACTTTTTTTTTTTTACTTTCCTGTGTGTCCATTGCACGGGCTCGAACTGAGCAATCCTCTGATTACAAGCTGAACGCCTTTATCCACTGGGCTACCGGGCCCCTATAAACGTTGGGAACCGCAGCACTTGGTGGTACTATACTTTGACATCCCAAAGCCGCAGAAACTCGCCACCGAAAAAATCGCTCGTCTGAACATGCCCTAATCTAAATGAATCCCGTTTCTTGATTAGATCGCCTCCCGGATGAGGTCTGACGAACGGAACGGGTCTGCCGAGAAGGACGTCCCCGATCGGAAGCGGCGATAACGGACTCATCATCGCCAGACGAAAACATCTCTTCAAGAATAATACACATTTGCGTGTTGCGACGCGTTACTCTTTCCGTTCATAGTGAAGTGAAAAGGGGGGGGGGGGAGAAACACGCGAGAAAGAGAGTGGAGAAGGGTCATCAGCAAGAGAGGATGATGATAGTCATAAGCAGGGAGAAGTGACAAGGTCAATAACACGTTGACTAATGGGAGGCATCGTTAAGAGAGACTGGATTTTTTCTGTTTGCTGACGCTTGTTCTCGTTGGAAGAAGGGTTGAAAGTGACTTAACCCTCACACAACATAAGAAATTGTAACTTGGCTGGTTGCATCAACATCATTGCACTAGATCTACAGAATGGGCTATTGGCAAAGCATTGGGATCTATTCCTAAAGCACGGTTTGTGATAGTTATTTTCTGTCAGATCTTGCGCCTTGAATAGCAACTCTGCCCTCTCGGCCATTGGCGATCGTTTTGGCCGAGAAGGTTAGGGAACCTTGTTATGGATCATGAGGTAGAGAGTTCGGGCCCGAAACGCGACACCTCAAGCTGATAAATTATCTAAAGTAACACTTTGAACACAAGACGATTTTGTTATGAGAAGCATTACATGGCTTTCGTCCTTCCCATGTCACAGCAATCGGATAGTTGTTTCCTCGATAAGAATAACTTCCAACAACAGTCAGAATGAAAAATTCTCACGTATAAACGAGATTAAGGAAAAATCCTGGAACACTGCCTCGCTACATTGTCAGAGACGTTAATCGAATTCACAACGTGCCGGATATTGAGCCAAATACTTTTACTGTTCGGCCACGGCTAAATAAAATATAAGAGAAAATTTGTTTTGTTTGTTAGAAAAGAATAACCTAAATAATAAAAAATAAAGTTACAGAAATCCCCCCTCCGTACTCCCTAAATCCCAGCAGTGGCTGAACCACAAGATCTTTCTAATTGGACCATTAAAGTGGGGAGAAGTCCGGAAACAGATAGCATCTCCGTTAGAATCTATCAGACGAGATCAGAAAGGATGACCCCCCTGCTCCCCCTCCTCTTCAGGAAAGAGTGGGGGAGGAGAGAACACACAAACACCGGATGCAGCGCCCTCTTCTTGCCCCTTTTAACAAGATAATCGCATCGGTTCGGTCTTCCGTTAGGAAAAGATGCTAGGACAAAGAAAGAGTTTTAGGATGAAAATACAATCGCTACTGTTTCTGCAAATGTTGCGACTTTTCTCCCTTGATTGGTGGCTTTGTCGGTTAGCTGAATTAACGTCACACTAAAACTGCATAGTGAGCTATGGTTTGGGTTCTATCTCGAGGGAAAAACACAGGAACACTGCCTCGTATTTTTGAACGATGGTCAGATGACAAGGTCAACACCTCAGATAGCGCCCATAACTTCAATAGGCGTAAGGACATTTGAACCACGATCAGATTTAACGTGCACCAGACTCGTATGCACGACGGTGGATATTTTTTGGGCGCAAAAAGAATAAAAATTCACAACAACTCTTCGACTACCAAATCGTTACATCCATGCTGGGAATGGAAGTCGTGCCCATCGGATGCTGATCCGAGTCATAAACCAATCGGCCACCATGGGCAGGTGGCTTGGTCGGAAGAGGACCGAGCTCGTTAACGGTTGTACTAGAGCTGCACAATGGACAGAGACTGATTTACGGCAAGGCATTCGGGACCCTTGTCCAGGGGCCCCAAAAAATACTTAAATTAAGCTTTAAAAAAATGCGAAAAAGTTCAAATAAATTTACTAAACTAATAAAAAAAAATTAAATAGGTTTTTTTGCAAAATTTCTATTATTTTATTTAATCAAATCACATTCATGTTTCCTGCACGTTCTTGATGCATGTCGCCTTTCGCAATCCATTCTAGTAGTTTTATGTTAAGGTACGTCAGGAGCCTCCCAAATGTTCTTTTGCCCAAAGCCCCTAAACTTGTAAGTCGGTCCCTGGACAAACAGGCTATTAGCGACAGCTTGGAAAAATCACAGGCAGTGTTCCCTTGACTTTCCTTCGGGTAGTTCGGCTCATAATCGGTGGGTAGCGAGTGCGAATATCATCTTGGATAGCGAAGCGAGCTCGAGATCGGAGAGTTGAAATTTTCGTCCCTTATCTCCCGCAGTTTGGAGAACTGGTGTACGTGAAATCGTGAACCACCGTCAATGGCCCAATGGGCAGCTGTAGTGTGACGTTAATTCAAACAAACAGATATTACCAAGGTTCGAACTTTACAACTTTCTAACGAGAGAACAAAGCACTTCCCCTCTCAGCTACAAGCAGTGATCTCTACCTGTAACTTCTGGATTGGGTAAGACATTTTGTTGACTTGAAGCCAATCGAAGGGGTAACAACTGTACCCTACTTTCATCGATACCGCAATATTTCGTATATTTTTCATGTTAAAATAACCCGACATGTAATGCTTTAGGCTGAGTTTTTTTTTCTATTTTCTTTTGGAGCCCATTTAAATGCAATCGGCTTTAAAATAGAAAGTCATTCGTAAGTCGAAGTGATTAAAAAGCAAGAGCAAAAACTATTTGCTTGGAAATATAAAAAATAATTCTATAAGAAGAAAATATAATATTTATATACATTTAATATTTCTACAATGTTATAATATTAAAAAACACCATTAAATCACACTTTAAAAAAAAAATGGGGTTGAGTATGGCTGCTCCCACATTGGCTTCAACGCGCCCATAGAGGAAACGAAGTTTTGAGCCTCCCAGAAGTTACAGTTAGAGTTCAGTGGCTACAAGTTCTATAATGAGAATAACTCGATTCAGGAAAGAGAATGCGATGATTCACTCACCGCATGCCATAATTAGAGCCGAATTGGGAATTGCCGGAAACACAGACCCCACACCCACCCCAACTACCTCTGCACCGACAGGACTTGACCTTTCCCTACTGCCACCCCCACTCATTTCCGGTTACAGTTACACCGCACAGGGCACAAACCCTGTCTACAACCGCCTTTATGATAGGTGAGAATGTACGAGTTACCCAAATACAAAAAAAGCAATTACTTCCAAAAATTGGAAAAATTATATTTCATTATCCATGAATATAACCTTGGCTTCAATTCTGAAATATAATAATGGAGCAAAATTCATTATTTGATAATAAAAATTCAAAAAGAAGTCACTCAAAAGCAAAGTAGCTTATCCACGTTTTATAGAGAAGAAACGTGAACGTCAGAGTAAGGGATTTCTAATTAGTCATAATGTGGATGGCATATGTGGTTTTACTTCTTAAACGAAAACAAGATGGCGACAAATCCAGTTGCAAAACAAGTTATAATTTGATACAAGTTAATATTTATAAATTTGAACTTTTTGAACGTTTAGAGTTTCTAGTATGGATTTATAAATCTAAAAAATTACTGTTGCTAGGACACAATGTCATTATGTTCTCTCTACTCTTCAGCAAGCATTGGTTGGCTTAACAACCTTCAGCGGGCGAAGCGAGAATTCAGTCCTCCGGGGGTATGGACAATTAAAAGTTAAGTTTTGGCAGAAGTACTTTATTTAGCATAAATATGTATGTGCTCAACGTCTACATATACGACTACAATCTAAATTAATTCATTTACTTTTTAATTATTTAATATTTATTTTTAATAAAATATATAGCAACTAGGACTATATACTATATAACTAAAATATATAGCAAGTTAAATTAACTTTCTAGAGATTCGCTTACTCAATTATTTCGCTCCTTTTACAACATGTCACAAAAATTCTAAAATGAACTGGATATATCGTTTTGCCCAGTGATGTAGCTCCTAGTTCAATAGGTTGCTCAATAATGAATTGAATGTCATTCCACTTCACTCATAGCCGAAGATAGTTACAAACTTGAAAAGACCTTATCTCGAAACTCCGTTTTTAGACTTAAACTACTTGGCTGTCAAGCCATCCAGATATATTATAGATCCAAGTGTATTTTCTTGGCGAAAACAAGTACTCTTAAACTGCAGTCCAGAGATTTTCCCAATTAATAATTTCACAAGGTGAGATTTTTCGCCAAATCTATCGCGTGTGTAATATTCTAATACTTTAAAATCGGCCACGCACTGACAACTAAACTATTTAGTTTCACGCAATTGGAAAACTAAAATTGCATGTGCTTGCACAGACTGTAGCTAAGCCACTTTCCAAAATTTATCCTTAATTAAGACACAAATTATTCTGTAGCTCGGCTACTTTGCCAACAGCTTTGGCAAATAATAGGCAGTTTTGTATGAATGCGGTGATCTGAGAGTTTGGCGATTTTTCATCTTCACTTTGATGATTGCGAGAACCGAGATTTGATTAGATGCTTCCAGCATGAATGGACTGTAGTAGAGCGAATATGACGTCATAATCGTGAAACCAACATCTCAGACCGAATGACCTCAGACACGTGACTTCTTTTCAAAATTATGAATTAACAAATACACGCGATTGGCTGATGAATTGAGAAATGTGTAACAGTGAAAATTTATTAATGGAATGACGTAATTAACCACGTGTCTGTTGGTCTCACATTGATGTTAGCGAGATTATAACATTATGTTTTCTCTACTATGAAGGATCCATGCTCGAAGGTTAGATGCAATTAAGAAATCAGAATCAGTCAGTGTGATTTTTTTAGTTGCTCAATTGATTAAAAGTTGCAATTCAATTGTTGCCAGCACTGGTCTGATCTAAAAGTTATTATGCTATTATTAGTGTGCGGTGAGCCTTAGTTAGAACTCGTTGTCTGTAACGGAAAAGCACCCGAAATCGCAATACTAATTGCGTGGGTAATCAATAAACAAGTGTTTAATTGAGGAGAATAATAACCGAGCTTCCATCCTCTCACACACACACACTCGAGCTTCAACAAAGGGGCGCCGCAGTGGCGCACTACTGTTCGCCATCCTCAAAACAACAAACAACTTGATGGGGAAATAATGAGCGTCACTTTCACTGGCGGCGGCTAATGGGGCCCTTCGTAACGGCCCTTTGGGTGGCGCAGAATGAAACAAGTTATATTATTCACGCCTTCCGGGGGCTTCAGTTCATCCACACGGAGGACCATCTCCGCTGGGTTTTTGTATCTCTACAGAAAAGGTGCTTAACCTTCGTGAACCGGGTTGCCCAATTCGAATTGTGGACGTTACTGGATTTCATGGAAACGGACACGTTCCTTTATAGCAAGGCAATAACCATCCACATCAATATCAACTGAGTATGTTGAGCTCAAACTTGATATTTAGACTAGATGATTGGCCTCGCGTTGCTGGGGAACACGTGGTGAGAAACTTGAGTGGCCCCCGACGCGACTCGAACCCGCGATCGATTGGTCCGTAAACCGGTGAGCTACCGACTACGCTGCAAAAGCACGTTTTTACTAAATATTGGAAATATTTTTTTAAGATGTTTTCAATAGAGTAATTATTTTAAAAGTAATTTTTTAACAAAACCGTTGATATTTATGAGATTTGTCAGAGTGCTCCGGGAAATTCTCTTTCTTTTGAGACCTCTTTGAATTTGAGCTGTCTAGTTCTTACTCCCACGTCTTCAATTAACATATTTTTCATAAATTTCGTATTACGATTCGTTTTGGGATATTGTAATGTATAGACGTATGTACCCGACATCTCCCGAAGGATATACGGGTCTGTGGAACCGCAGGTTCGGCCAGCAGAGCAAAGCCACCCCCATGGGACCACCACCAAACGCCAACTTTATTATTTTCCACAATATGCATGCTTTACAGAATTTTACAGTTTGTGAGTTTACAGTAGAATTTTCTTCATACATTTTGTACTTCTTATTATCTGACAGAATAATAATTTTTTGAGCACCACACTCAGAGGTTTAAACAAATTTTGAGATGTTACAATATACAAGTGTTTTCTCTATATGGGGAACATTCCCCTCACAAATGATGTAAAAGCAAAAAAAATTAAATAAATAAAAGAAACATATAAAAATTAAAAAAATAAAAGCAAAAAACCCATGGCAGATAATTGAAACACAATCGTTGAGGTAGGCTTTCTGTAGTGTTCATATCTCATCATGGGCATTTGGCGTACCAATAACTGCCGGGTGATCCAGTGAACTACACAACGTTAATTGTCTGAGGGTCAAAAAGTTCGTGCCCTCTACGAAATGTTGAAGTTCTTAGAGCTAAGTTTACTTTAGATACCCATCTTGTCTAAGAGGAATGTTATGATGTGCTGCAGGAAAGTTATATGTCCTTTTGTGAGTAAAAGTTTAGAGAGCGGGACTGCTGGAAAGTTAAGTGGGAAGGTGTTAAATATAATGTGTTCAAACTCTGCACAGTTGTAAATGTAGTGTGTTATTGAGCCTTCGTCATCATCATACGGACACGTTGGACATCCTTGAAAAAGCCTGGCCTGGTGTTTGGGATATTGTAAGAAATTTTTACTTGAATATTAGGGGGGGGGGGAGAGGGGAGGGGCATTGGCTACGAAATTGGTTCAGAGTACTTCGAGAATTAACTATAGCAAAAGTTTTAATTTTTAAAACATGTAGGATTAGAGGGGACCTTATTCACATATTAAAATTTATAAAATTGAATGATATGGAAGGCTTGAAATGTAATACAGCCAACAGTGGCGGCTCGTGGACTACAGCAAGTACAGCCGGGCTGCACCTAATTTTATTAGTTTATTTTAAAACTAAAATTATATATTTTACTAATTTTCTTAAATGAAGATTAGAATTGGAAATGAAGATGATGGTTTCGAGAAAAATGCAGGTTATGTATTTGAAAATTGTGACTGTAGAAACAACATAAAAAAAACATCCAAAAATGCAGAAACAAAGTCATTAACAGACCATAAAATGCTGCAAATAATTATACATTTGTTTGCATAGATTGAATAAATTGTATCTGTGTATTAAAACTGTAGGGGGGAAAAAGCCAACGTCCAATCAGATCATTTACTTTGAGTTATGCCCACTAATTACATGACATTGATCTAGCATTCTATTCACATTGGTATTTTTTTTTAAAAAGTACCTACTCAGAATGTAATTAACAAGAAGAAACTGGTCTCTATTTAAAAATAATTTTTGATTAATGAGTATAACTCGAAATCAATGATAATGGACAGTGGTGTAAGAGACGGGCCAGGGAGACTACTGGAGTAGATAATAAGTTATTCGGATAGTTTTCTGTCCAGAAAGTTCACACAAAGAATTTTTTCTTAAAACAAAATAACTTTTTAGCAAATCGAAATACATGTCACCTCCATTATTACTATTCATGCTTGAAAATTTTCATTTGATGCTTTTAAAAAGTCTTATAACTTATCTCCTTCCCATCCCCAAAAAGAGTGGAAGAAATGGCCACTGTCATGAAAACTTAGGGAGTTAAGTGATTGATGTGATGAAATACAATTATTATGAAGATGACTAGAACCTACTAGGAATAAAATGATTTTCTTTTGTAAATAGTTGAAGGAAGAGGGAAACATTTTCTGAGGGAGGCCCCCAGACTAAAATCATTATGCACTGATAATTGGACATTGGCCCACTTCTTTCCAATGTATAGAAATATAGATATAGTAGTTAATTAAGCTGAACCGTACAGACTTCGTTGCCCAACAGTGTAAGTGGGCATCATGGGTTGCCATGCAATGGCTCCGGGTCCAAAATCCGGCTGACAAGGTGTAAAATGTCATATCTAATTAGATGAAAGTCAGTTTGGCATTATGTGTGAATACAGTTATTATTATATATCAACCAAATCGAGATACACAACACAGTAAAGAAATCATCCCTTTTTAAATTTCCTTGACGAGTATTTACTTAACTCAAATTAGGTAAATAGTCATCAAGGAAGTTTACACGGAACTACCTGAGCTCTGCTCTAATGACCACATGATTGTCATAGGAAGAACTCTTGGGAAGGGGTAGGTTTGCAAGAACATCACAAAGGGAGACCAAAGGGCGATGAAGAGAGTCAACTGTCTTGGGGTTAAGGAGCCTCTTTTTACTACCCGAGGCAACCGCCCTGCATTGCAGAAACAAAGGAAATGTTGCAACATTGCTTGAAATTTATGCATCATTAAAGACTTGCTTAGGAATTGGATGTTGGGTCTTAAATGGAAATTAATTTTAGTCACCTCAGTCCAGGGACCGACTTACAATCTTAGACGCCCAGGGCAAAAGATCAAGGGGGGCCCCTTGACATACCTCAAAATAAAATTGCTAAATTTATGTATAAGTACGCATGGCAAAATAACATAATCAGCTTTAATGGAAATGTAAATACTGCAAAAAAAACTTTTTTTTTAAAACCCTAAGAATTTGAATTAACTTTAATGGTTTTGCAGTACTTCAACAGTTTCTGGTTCTGTTTTCCCCTTTCAGCTTTATTTTAGTTGAGCCAAATTCGTATGTTCTGCCCATTTTATGGCTAAATCCCTAACGATTATAATATCAGAAAATTTGGAATAGGTTGAAAGTATCAGTAAATAACAAATCTATGTGCAATTCGTAAACCCAGTTTCTTTACGGTCCTGGCCATGAATTGAACTTTGCAAGTGATCCAAAGGGCATCATGCAAGAAAAGTGAAAGTATAGTAGAAGTTTAACAAAAAAATAACAATTGATTTAAAAGAAATTATTAAATTTTTTTTGATTAAATTAAATTTAATTGATTTAAAAAAATAATTTGTTTTTAAATTTATTTTTAATTTTTTCACAATTTGTTAGCTATATAATAATTTTTTTGGGGCCCCCTTAAAATGGGGGCCCTGGGCAAGTGCCCCGAATGCCTTGCCGTAAATCAGTCTCTGCCTCAGTCTAAATATTTTTGGGGTGAGTTATGTGCGAAGTGGTCGAGTCCAAAAACAAATTTCAGGGATAAATGTATTCAGTTTGCAACTCACACTGGCTGCACTTTTAATTGGAATGAAATTCAACTCATTGTTAGGCAACCTATTGAAATATTACCCTTACCATCTTTGGTGCCGTAACTAGTATGGCTTTTGCCATACCAACTTTCATTCAAAAAATGTGTAATAAAAATGTCATTTTTTTTCTCCCTGCCCCTACCTCTTTGAAATAAGTTCCAGTGCAACTACACACCACGTAACTAAATGATGGATCTTGGTATTAGGAAAAGGGGTCATCTACAAATGTCATGCTTGGATGGGGGTACATGAAGCTGTGACACTTTGTGACAAGGGAGGGGGTTAAAAGAAGTGCGACATAACACACATCACCTGAAAAACATTACAAATCAACAAAAACAATTAAAAATATTCAGAAAAATAAATAGTTTAGCTTCGGGTTTGAATCGATTATAAAGTAAACTGAAATGATGTTGTAAACAAATGTTGAGTTATAGTTGTAGTTGAAGAAAAAAGTTTTAAAATAAAATTTCAAATACCATCGATAACTCAGTGCTGTGTTTCTGAACTGCCAGTATATGTAATTTTATTAAGTGGTATATTGGTATTGTAGGTAGGAGAACATGACATGTGACACAGGGAGGAGAGGGGTATGGTGAAATGGGACATTTTGTAACATGGGGGAGGGGGGGTCAAAAATATGGAGAAAAGGTTATATCATTTATAGACAGCCCTAAAAGTGTTATTCTATTTTTAAGAGTTATATGACTTGGTAGACAGCTAGCCAATGCTACAATTGATTAACGCGTTGGCTACAGTTTATTGGGTAAAAGGAATATTTCAAAAATGTGGGACGCCGCTTGAATTTTCTTAATCTCCAGATTTCTTAATTTTGTTAACAACTATTTAAATTCTTAAAGTGTTGTCCATCTTGGGACATTAAGGTAGTGATCTTTTCTATGTTTGTAATTTGGATGAAATTAGGTATGGCAGAAAACATACTGCCATACACGTTACAGCAGAACCACTGTTTAAACTTAACTAAAAATATATTTTGTTTTTTTTAATGCTTAAAGTGTTGAGAGCGTATTTCATGGTTGTAATAGAACATTCTAAACAAAAGAAATTCTAAAATTTAGCTTTTATGAAACATATATATATATATATATTTATTATGGAATATGTTACGAAAGTATACTTTAAGTTGCATTTAAGTTATTGTTAAATTTAACAAAGTTGATGATTGTTTAAAAAAATTTTAGCAAAGGTTTACAAAAAAACACATTAATGCAAACTTTGAAATATATTATTAGTTTTATAAAAAAAATTATAGGTAACCAAAGCTAAATAACTACTTCATATTTTTATTAAACTAACAAAACAACTACAAAATACTCTCTGAACAGTTTTTATCAAGTATTTTGGAAATTGAAAAAAAAATAATAATATTGAGAACATTTTTAAAACAAGCGCCTTATTTGAAATCAGATTGATATCCATTAAGTAAATACATAATTTTTTTGAAAACCTTAATCACGAGAGCAGACGAATTTAATCAAACCGAAAATTCCACAGAGAACGTTCACTAAACAAATATAACGGCCGACAAAAACAATTAGCAGCGATCCGTGGGTACAACACTTGACATTCCAAAGAACCCACTCGGATTTTTTTTTTCCTGGCGCCTTGGAACAAAAAAAATATATTAAATATAAACTTACCCTTAGAATGTTAAGAATCCAAAATCCCTGTAGATGTTTCTAGTTTCTAAATAGTGGTAGTATTCCAAGTGCGATTAGACGAGACGGGAATAACTCGAGTAAAAGATTATTTGAGTGTCGTCAACAAACAACAATTCCGCACGTTTTTCTCTCTCCAGTCAGTCAAGTTCTGAACGACCGCGGTGTAATGAGCTATTTCCGGCGATAAGAAGTGACAATCTGCGCCGGAAGTGACGAATAGTGGCTCGTGCTGCCATCTAGTTTTAATAATAAGTACTAATAGAACACCAGTGATTCATGGCCTCAATGGCCATTGTGAAGCAAGGATTTACACGTTTTGATTGTATTATTTTGAGAAAAAAAAATTTGTTTCGATTTTTTATACAAAACCTAACAGCGTATAAGTACTGAGAAAGTCGCACTTTATTTTAAAACTCCTCAAAAGCTTCGTTTTTAAAAACATGAACTAAACGGATTCCCAGTTAAAATTGTAAATATTGCCGGTTGGGCCCTCTTTGGGGCTTGAGAGGCCGATACCGACTTCTGGGAGAAGATGAAAAGCCCCACATGACTGGTCGAAGGGGGTACCAGCTATTTTCGAACAATTATTTTAATAAGAGATACTAAGAGGGTGGTTCAGGGGGTTCAAACCCCTCCCATTGAAAGTCAAGAAAAAAAATCGAATTACTGTAAAAATCATAAAAATACTTTAAAACACTATAAAAAATTCAATTTCTCGTACAACATTTTTTTTTGAGTAACATAAGGGAAAACCTGGTATTTTCCGGAGTCTTTCCTAAAAAAATAGTTTTCAAAAGGCGTCAAAAACATGTTGAGGTCATTTTTATCTCAAACCAAGCCTAGCATGACGTCATCGTGTTTCAGTATTTAGTATTTGGGTTTATTCAACAAAGGGAAAATAACGTCAAACTGGGATGTAAACAAGATACTCCAAACATATATTATTCTAAACAAGGATTCTCAAAATTTAAATTTGTTCTCTAATTTATTTCCTAAATTAGGAGTGACATTTACTAATTTTAAAAATAGGTAATGACTACGATATTGGTAACGATTCCATGAAAAATTTAATGACGTTGCTGTTTCGATATTTATCTGCCGATGTATTCCTGTGCACTTCAATAAAAAAATTTAAGTTTTTTTAAAAAAAGGGGGGGGGGTGAGGGGAAGTTTTGAATTTTTTAGGAGGAGGGGGGGGGGGGGGGGGCTTGAACCCCTCCCATGAGAAATATATTCCTATGTGCCTGCTTAAAAACGGCTGCACTGAATGCCAAAACCATCTGCACGGAAGCTCGCTTAAACTATAAATTCAAGATTTGTTTACGACCAAATTGAGTTGTAGATTTTACAACAATAAAAAATTTGCGCCGGAATTAACCTATGCCTAAATAAAATACACCTACAATTGAAGACGGGGGTGTAAGAACCAGACAGTTCTAATTTTGAAAACTGTTCAGGAAAGGAAGAAAAACGCTGAACATTTCTTGTGTAATTAATATCATACAAAAGTACAGATATTTTAACTGTATATCCTTATAGCCATTGCTTAGAGATGTCTGGTTCTTGTAAATCGATAGAAGTTGTTTGTTCTTTTTAGGAATAAGGGATATAGGAGACATATTTTCCTTTTTTTCTTTAATTTTTCAGATATCATTTAAATTTTTTTCCTACATATTTGTGCAAAGCATATTAACATAATCAGATGGTCAAACATTAAAAAAAAATCACAATTTTTCTTCTTAAAAATAAGAATTTATTAAAAAGTGACCTTTCTTATTTTTATTTTTGTGAAAATATTTTCCTAAAAGCTATATTTTTGCCTTTTTATAAACAAAAGAATGTGTTCAACAAACGGGCTTTACACATATTTTTTATTTGAAAAAGAAATTTTGATATTTTTTTTTTAATCATTCATTTCACTGGTCAAAATACTAAGAAACATATATAATCTATATATGACTTAATCCCTAAAGACAAATTAAAGCAATATCTTTGAAAATACACTGTAGCACATTTGGATTAGTTTCTTCAAATAGGCCTGACTTTATATCAATTTTAAACTTTATCAAACATGAAAAAGTCGTTATTGAGAAAAATGAGTTCAAAGTTCACGCATTTTTGTACCAAAACTTAATATTGATTGAAAAAATAATTAGTCGCGCTTTACGTAGAAATGTAATTTTGGTGTCATTCGTTTCAAAATAAAATTAACTTTTTTTTTAAAGCAATAAATTGGATATTTTTTATGATAATGTGTCCCATACCCTCTTAATGAGAATAAAATATGAAGATGTCGTGTTCTAGGACCCACGTCTTCAATTGCTAAAACATAATAAATTAATTTGATGTAATAATCAACAGATTGTAAGAAAAAAATACAGACAATTGTTGCACCCTAATGACATTTATTTATGAGAAAAATGAACTTTTTTCCTTTAACGATTCGCAGTACGAGCACATATGGGAACGTCCAGCAAAAATGAAACTTTTTACTGAAATTAAAATTTTAACCAAACTGTAAGTGTGGTATATCAATTTAATCCTAGAAAGTTGCTGGTTATGAATTTGTAAGGTATTATTTCATAAGAATAATAGTCTGCAGTGAAATTGTTCTGAAAGTTGACTTATTTCTTCACTTTTATTGGGGCCAAAAATGCCACTTCGATAATACTATATTATTTTCTTAATTTTGTTCATTAATTGAAATCATTATATATACAAATTCATAATCCATTTACATATTTATCATATATATATAGTTGAAATATTTTAGATTAGCTTTTGAATAAAATTTTAACTCTATTTAATAGTGACGTTTAATTGTCACAAGAGTAACAAAAAACATATAAAAGTTTAAAATTTGTAAAAACTACTTAACATTTTTACTTTAAACCTTTTAATCTCTGATTTGGTGGAATAAGACATATTTTACACCATTTATTTTTTGTGTGTCATGCATAGAACATCCTCTGTTGTGTTGTCACAAGAGTAACAAATGACTGTGTCACAAGAGTAACAAATGACTGTGTCACAAGAGTAACGCATAACATTTCTGGCAAGTAAATCAAATAGGTTGTCTTCAGACCAAAACAAAAACAATATTTTAAGTTTATTTGGCTTTGCCCTTTTAAAAATAAGTACTTGAGTAGTTTTTCCATAATTAATTATATTAATAATTAATTTAAAACAAATTAAATTGCATTCATTCATGTTTTTAAAATGAATGAACTTAATTTTTTATTTACTTTAAAATTACAGAACAATTATGACAGCATTTCCTCAGAATGTGTGTATTTGTGGTTTTCATAAAAACTTTCAAAGTAATTCATAGGACAGTTGCAGATTTATTTTCTCCATTCCTAAAGATTTATTGATTTAGAGTGCTGTGCAGGCCGGTTATAATTATATAGCACAGCCCCACTATAATCTGGAAACCCTGAAAGTTGGGAATTTCTACTTCTAAAAATCCCCAATTTGAGAAAATTTATGCCTGAAGAAAATTAATATTATTAGCAAATGAAAGCTAGGGCAGATTAGAAATGGCCTAACTTGTATCATTGCATTTAAATTAGACCTCAGAACGGACATTGCATTGGAATATGGGTGCAACAAATCAATGCTTGTGAGAGAACTGTTTAATATTACCTAAAATGTATATAAAAAATGCTGATAAGTTGGAACTGGGAATTTTCAGCACTGTTGAGTTGGGAATTTCAAATCGTTAAGTTGGGAAATTTGTTGTTTCAAGCCTATTATTTCAATTTTGTTATGTCACTGGTGCTTTGATACTTTACTTGAATGTTGGTAGACATTCAGAATGTGCATTTTAAAAAAATATCATAGAACGACTATTATATAATACAAGACAGATTTTCTGTAAATGTGTTTGCACAATATTTTAATGCAGCATCTCCAAGAAAATACATCGTTCAAAAGTGTATCCAGTTTTTTTTTACGATTGCACATGCCAATTTAAACAAAAATATATTTTTGTAAACATGTCAGCACTTAAATATTAACAGTTTTCGTGGACATTTTTTTTCCAACAGCTTATGATACGAGTGCTGTAGATGGAATCGGTGCTGTTTTTCTTTTTTTGAGTGATGTCTATGATATGAAGTGCATGGTAAAAAGCAATTATACAAAAAGTTGCTGATTTTGCAGAACTTGTTCATGGTGCAACAAAGGTAAACATACTTTATGTACCAAATGAAGAAATCATAGCCAAAGAATTCATTTGCGTATTACTCTTGGAGAAATTGTATAGTGAAGGGCACACAAAAACACACTTTGTCGAAGCTACCAAAAATGCCACTATCTACCATTGACCATAACACACGATAATTCCTACAAAAAGTTAATATTTTATAAAGGAAACAGCAATAAAACTACAAGTGATACCGATGATGAAGACGATGAGCAATTCTGCTCAGTAACAGAACGCAAAGGAGCCGAGAAATTGCAATATAACCAGTAGGTGAATATAAACTATGTTGTGGTCCGTTAATTCTAACAGCATATGATGAATATCAAATACTGTGCTTTAATACACACAAAATTAAAAAGAATTCAAAAGTTTGAACCTTATGATCATGCTATTTGATACAAAAGAAACCAAATTGTGGCTAATTTTGTTGCTCTTATATTTGTAAAATATTTTTTTAGTAAACTTTTTTTTAATATAAAAATTCTATACCCTTTTAAGCTATTTTAGACTCCTATCAATGTTTAAAACTGTGGTATATTAAAAAAATTGAGAATTAGTTCATATATTAATGATTTTTTAAGGTTTTTAAGCTGAAATTCAATTGTGGACAAAATGTCACGAGTAACGTCACAAGAGTAACGCTTAGCCTTTTACTTCAAACAATGCCATTAATTCAGATTTTGTCAAAGAGATTCAAAAGTTTTTCCCTTTTGAAGATATATAATTGCTCTATTATATGTGTAAATTTGAGTTTTGTATTCTCATATAATTCACAGGAATTCTACCTTAAAAACACTTTTTGTATTTTGCCTTTTCCAGTGGTCACAAGAGTAACAAAATTTTGATTTATTTCCTAGACAACAAAAATATACTAAATTACATATTAGATATGTTTTATGAAGCGGAATGACATGAACTTTTAAATAGTAATTTTGAATTTTATCCTAAATATGTTTAGTATTGTGAAAAATGTACGTTTTTATGAAAATTTTCTCTGACCGTCACAAGAGTAACAATGGACGTTCCCATATACAGGCACATTACTTAGGTAAAGTTTTTGAAGATAATTCCGCACTTGATAGGAACAAATCAGATAATCTGGGGATTAAGTATATCATGTGCACATTAACGACTTGCGCCCTTTAGCAGTAACATATACAAATAGGAGCGATTTGTAGGATAATGTGAAACCCTCCATTACCTCGCCCATGCGCATTTTCGGCGTACGCTTTGCCGAAGACGAGTTTAATTGCTCCCTGTCTGCTGCTCCCTGTCTTAATTGCTGCCTGTTACTAATGGCATGCAGCCGGACATCCTCCAGAGAAGGACACAAGCGGATATCGGACAGCTGACGGCACTAATGACCCATTTGATCGGACACTGAATCACGCGGATGGGTCTCTATAATTAGGACTACTTTACATTGGGCTTGGAAGTCGTTACTCTCGCTTTCATAGCT
>OZ010671.1:1739952-1864638 GCA_963932185.1 Troglohyphantes excavatus
CGCCTTCAATGCGAGACTCTCGTAAGGACGCGGTATCAACATTGAAAAAAAAACCAACATCACGTGGTTTTAGCGCTGCCACATTTGGCGTTCAGACATCTGAAGGAGTTCTAAATTTGGCGCACTTTCTTCTTTTTGGTGATAAAGCGTTCTGTCCGTATTCAACTTCTTAACATAAATTTAGGTATTTACTTATTTTCAAACAATTTGCGATGAATATTTCCTCTTCATTACCGAAACGAAAATTTAATTTTCTTAGTGTTCAATACTCGAAAAAACGAAATTTTTTATATTTCTCCGGTTTTATTGTTCATATTTTCTTATTGAACTATACAAAATAACAATTGAAAGAACTTCGCTTATGGTAAATTTTTTACATAAAAACGTAACGCATTTATTTCAAAAGTACAAAGTAAGAAAAATATCTTTAATATATCTGTTAAACTCCCTTAAATTGTGCCACTCGTTAAAAAAACGACATTTAAATACAAAATTAAACACAAAACCATATTACAATACTTCGATCTCGTTTAGTTCTTAAAGTCGCCAAGGCCTGCCAAGTAATATTGGCGCATGAGTGAATTGGCATTTCCTCATATCACGTGGTTTCAATGATGCACACACGGAAATAAGCATTTTCATTCCTCTATTTGTATCATTACTCTATGGTTACGTCGCTCGCAGCGGCAGACACTTCGAAAGGTTTGGTTCATTTAACGTCGCACTAGACCTGCCCATTGGGCTATCGGCGACGTTTTGGGTCTATCCCGAAGGAAAGACCCGGGAACTACTTCAAAAAGAACGGACGGGAATGGAGGAACAGCACGATCACGGTCCACCACCACTGATTGAAATTGGGATGCATGTACTCTTAAAATATTGTTACTTTTGATCAGCATTGAAAAAGGCATCAACATTAGCACAGTCACCGACTCCGATTTTATCGGTGCGTGAAAAAACGGATTAACACGATGCCAGGTTATGCAACTTACTGTAAAATATTCGCAATTTCACCCTCCGAGTATAGGGGAACTGATGCACGTTAAATCCGATCGTGGTCCATTGTCCTGACGCCTATTGAGACTGCGTAGGTCGGGTGCCAACACAAGTTTTGACCTCGACTTCGGTCCATGATTTAAAAATACGATTCGACTGTTCCAGGGTGTTTTTTTTTCGGGATCCGTCGCGAATAACCCACAGCGCAGCTCAAGTGCGACGTTTTTTCAATCAACCATTGTATATAAAAAAATTCAAAATATCGAATGGTTTGGTTTGGTTAAATAACGTCGCACTAGATCTGCACAGTGGGCTATTGGCGACGGTTCGGGGTCTATCCCTAAGGAAATACCCGGGAACGATGCCTCGGTATTTTTTAACCATGATCAGATGACGAGGACAACACCTGAGATTTCACCCAACGCCTTCAATGGACGTCTGGACTTTGGACCCGATCAGATGTATCGTGCACCAGTCCCGTATACACGCCGTTCATTTTTGCGGATATTTTGGACGACTTTTCTAGTATTTTGTAACGAAGCTGGCAACCCTCAGATCACAATATCACTACTTTTTACTTTTCTTTGTCAAGTCCATCGCTTGGCATCGAACCGGGAACCTTCGTATTCCTAGCTGACGCCTTTAACCGCTCAGCCACGGAGGCCCCAAAATTTCGAATGAGCGCAATGCCCTAGACTATAATAGATATAGTAAGAGACGCAGAAAGTAAATACAGCAAAGTTTTCCCATATGTAAAAGAAATCGAATTCCGTCACCTGTGTGAACCCGAAGCAGATGGGTGCAGCGGCCTACCTCTTGCCACCAGGGTCGCTGTACGCTCCTACGCAGCATTCCGAGGTGCGTACAGCGACTGCTCGAAGCAAAGGGGAGTGTCTTTTATGGGGGGTCGCGGGGTCACCGTTGAAAGAAAAAGTTAAAGGTTTTATTCATTACGGAAGTGAGTGTTTGGTTGGTTGAATCGACGTCGCACTAGAGCTACACAATGGGCTATTAGAAACGTTTAGGGGTCTTATCTCGAAAGAAGGACCCGGGAACAATGCCTCGTATTTTTATAAGCATGGTCAGGTGGCGAGGACAACACGTGAGCTGGTCCCCGACATAACCTTATCAGGTATTGGACCCCTATCAGATTTAACGTGCACCAGTCCCGTATACACGCCTATATATATTATTGGATATTTTACACAGACGACTTTTCTGAATCTTTGTGGCGAATCTGGCAACCCTCTAATCATAAGTTCACTATATTTTTACTTTTGTCAAGTCCACTCAGTCAGATTCGAACTCCCAATCCCCCCGACGGTTAGCCGAACGCAGATCCACCTCCTTTTTTCGAATGAAAGACCCGAGAAAACTGCCTCGTTTTTTTTAACCATGATGAGAAGACAATGATAATAACTGAGTTTAGACCCAACACAACCTCAATATGTGTCAGGTTTGGCTTTGTTAATTAACGTCGCACTAGAGCTGCACAGTGGGCTATTGGCGACGGCAATATGTGTCGGGACCCCGATCAGATTTAACGTAGGCTAGTACCGTAACACGCAGGTGAAAGTGGGGTAGTTTATACGACTTTTGGTTATTTTGTAAAGAATCTGACAGCCCCCCGATCGCAAGATCGCTACATATTTTTTTTTCTGTCAGGTCTCTCTCAGCCATAATCGAACTCACAATCCTCCGATTATTAGCAGACGACGGTACCCCAGGGTCACCGGACCTACTCATCCAGAAGGAAAGACCTTAGTGCATTGCCTAGTCACTTGGAACAATGGGCAGATGACGAATACAACCAAGGCCTTCTCTATATTGACAGAAAAGTCAATAGACGTCGGGACTTTGGACCCCGATCAGATGTATCGTGCACCAGTCCCGTAGACACGCCGTTAATTTTTGTGGATGTTCTGGACGACATTCTAGTATATTGGTAGCGAAGTTGGCAACCATCCGATAGCAATATCACTATTCTTTAGTCTAGTCCGCGCTAAGGTTCGAACCGGGGACCTTTTGAATTCCCAGCTGACGCCTTAATCCACTCGGCCACGGAGGCCTCGCAATTCTGTTCTGTATTGCTGCTTGTTGACCGGAGAATAATATTTGAAAGTAAGATCATATAGGCTCCTGGTAAAGCATGGTGATCACTCATCAAATTACCCGCTAAAAAATAATTATTATTTTCTAACCATATTATATAAAAATTCTATGGCGATTAATGTATAGTCTGGCTCCAGTTAATTGGCTATTGGGTAACACCCATCAATGCCGGTTTTAGCGAATCAACAAACGAGTTGACCGATCGGTTTATTCAAATCATATACGCCAAGTAATGTCGCAGAAGTCACATAGGAAAAACCGAACAATATTAACTCAGCAGAGCTCGCTCCACTGAATTCGAACTGTAACTGCTGGAAGGATCAAACTTTGTTTCCTCTACGGGCGCGTTGAAACCAATTGAGAGCTGCCATACGGTGCCCCAACATTTTTTAAAAAATGATTTAGTGGTGTTTATTATTACCAAAGCATTGTAGAAGTATTAAATATATATAAATATTATATTTTCTTCTTATAGAATTAATTTTTATATTGCCAAACAGATAGTTATTGCTCTTGCTTTTTAACTACTTCTACTTTGACTTGCAAATGACTTCCTATTTTAATAGCAGATTGCATTTAAAATGGGTTTAAAAAGAAAATAAAAAAAACTTACCCTAAAATAATATATGTCGGCGTATTTTAACATGAAAAATATAAGAAATATTGCGGTATCAAGAAAAGTGTGCCCCATCATGGAGGCCTCCATATCGGCTTCAAGTCAACAAAATGTCATGCCCTATCCAGAAGTTACAGTTAGAGATCAGTGGCTCGCTCTCCTCAATGCAAGGTGAATCGAATTGGAGGAGACGAATTGGAAAGATATTTTAGTTGATTGACGTCACTTATTATTAAGGCCGGTTTACACGCTACGATAAATGCTAGCAATTTATCGTAACGATCGAATTATTTCGATTTATCGTTGGGTGTACAAAACATTGTAGCGATTAATTGGAATTGGATTGGATGGTTGATGCCGGCCGGCATCAATTTCTGCGAATCGTAACGACATGTTGGAACATGTAAACAAGAGCAGCCATTTCTCGTTACGATTTCACTCAGTTTGCATCTGCATCAGAAAGGTTGTGTTGAATAGTTCGTTCTTTGGTTGACTGTTGTTTTTATTCGAATAGGTAATAACGGCAGTTAAACAAACCCTTTGAGAGTTCTTGAGTGAATTCATTGAACTTTATATCGGAGTTTTACCTGCTTGTGGCTCGTTAAGAGCAAATAATACTCCGACAGGAATAAAAAAGACCTTGCTTATACAGAGCTCATTAAAAAATACAAGGAGTTTGATCCGTCGGCAGACAGAAACATTGTTGTGAAAAAAATTAATGCATTGCGTACGGTTTATAAGAAAGAACTGTCTCCTCGTCCATTCTCAAATAATTTCACCAGTCATTTTCTCAATTCTTTCAATAATTTTACATGAGAGAATTCCCTTTTCTTTAGCAACCGCTGGCGGCTCCACTTTGTTCTTGGTCTTCTCGACTTTTTCACTTTTCTCGTTTAACAACCGATATATAACAACACTACTTCCTCCTTGGCAAAAGCTTATTTAGCGGTCGACAACGAATATTTGACAAGAAATCGTTACGATTTATCGTAGCGTGTAAACAACTCACTCATTCGATTTAGTGGAACAATAAATTTGTCAATAACATCGTCACAATTTATCGTAACGTGTAAACCGGCCTTCACTTATTTCGGCTGAGAGGCTTGCAATAACAAAGTAATTATCTATTCGACAAGACAATTTCGCTCATAGGGAGTTTTGGTTTTGTTATTAACGTCGCACTAGAGCTGTACAGTGGGCTATTGGTGACGGTTCGGGGCCTAACTCGAAGGAAAGACCCGGGAACTCACTCATAGGGTGAAAAGGGTGTTCGGAAGTTCGAGTGGTTGTTGGTTTATTTTATTTTATGTTATTGAACCGCTTGGAAAATTATGAAAAAATATTGTTTTACGTCTAGTGAAAATATTTATGAAAATTAGACAATAGCCATCTGCTGTGCATTTTGTAAACATACTTATGAGTTACGGCGGTCGTTTCTTATTATACTGTAGTCGAATGTGTGCTGGTCCTTGGCAGGGTTTGTCGGCATCTGACCATGGTTCAAAAATACGAGGCATCGTTCCCGAGTCTTTCCTTCGAGATAGGCCCGAACCGTCGCCAATAGCCCACTGTACAGCTCTAGTGCGACGTTAATTAACCAAACCAAACCTTGGCAGGGTTTAATAAAAAAAAAGTGGATCAAATCACGATGCATGGGCATAATAACAAGAATACGTACTATCCCAGTCCTTATTTTTTCCTCATTGTCGTCCCACCTCCAATTCGATTCGCCTTGGATTGTGCCTCTCAGGCACAACGCGTGCTCTGCAGTGTATTAAAGAATGAACACGCCGAACCTCTTAAAAAACATAAAAATAAATAACAATGCCAATCTCGCATACACCGAAGGTTTGTTTTCTTTCAGAGTTCCATTCATGCGATCCTGGAAAGAACCTCTCCGTGTCAAGTCAAATAAATAACAGAGGGAGGGGGGGAAGCCGATGCGGAAGGAATCTCTTCAAGGTCATGGGCGGCGCCCTTTGAACCCCATCCATTCACCTGTTACCAAAACCCCTTCTTCCCCCCTCCTCTTCCGGCACCACCCACGCCTCTCGCCTGGAGGTGCTTTTTTTTTTCGCCCTTTTTTTGTGTATAGAAAGAAGGATCAGAGGGTGTCAACTTTTTCTTTAGTTTAGTTTGGTTTGGTTAATTAACGTCGGACTAGAGCTGCGCATTGAACTATTGACGACGGTACGTGGACTATATTATCGTCTTTTATACATTCTGGGCCTTTGAGACCTGCAAAGCAAATGAATCGAAAATTGTAAAAAGGGCATATATGTTTCATAGACTTAACATAGCACATATCCCCTTTTATATCTTCCGATTCAAATAAAGTACGTTTTTCCCTTGAGTAGAAAGGGGATACTAAATGAATGAAAAATTATTTGAATCAATAAACAAAATAATTAATTTTACTTTAAATAAGGTTTTTAATTTTTTTTTACTTAGATTATTAGAGGAAATAAGACTAGCAATTTTTTTTTGTTTCGCAACATTTAAATACGATTTCTTTCTCTATGAATTTCATGATTACTTTTATTACGTACAAGTGACTGGTATAGATTAAATCTGTCGGGGCTCAAATGTCCTCAAGTTGGTCGACTTTGTATGGATTGATTGTGGTAATACGAGTTTGACGATTTTTACCTTCACTTTGCCGATTACAAAATCTGTGACCTGGCAACCCCGAGTCGGATGCAATAAAATAATCGCTCGCAGTTTCTGCGTGATGATGGTTTAGTTGCTCAGGTGATGGAAAGTGGTAATCCAATTGTTGCTAAAGATCGGCTCTAACAAACTGAACTATAACTGTAACTTCTGGAAGTCTCAAAACTTGTTTCCTCTAAGACCACGTTGAAGCCAATTGAAATACTAGAAAAGTCATCCAGAACATCCAAAAAATTACCGGCGTGTATACGGGACTGGCGCACGATAAATCTGATCGGGGTCCAAAGTCCCGTCTATTGAAGGCGTTGGGTGCCAGTTCAGGTGTTTCCTCGTCATCTGACCTTGTTTCTAAAATAACGAGGTACACGTATGAATGTGTATGTGGCTGTGGTAAGTCTCAATCCGAGACAAAAATAGGCAGCCGGAACTGTATAAAACCAAACCAATTGAAAGCAGCCATACTGAACCCCAAAAAGTTTTTAAAGTGGTGTAGTGTTGTTTTTTAATACCATAGCATTGTAGAAATATTAAATGTATATAAATTCTTATAGACTTAATTTTTATATTGCCAAACAAATAGTTTTTGCTCTTGCTTTTTAACTACATTGACTTGCAAATGACTTTCTATTTAAGTAGCAGATTGCATTTAAAATTTGTTTCCAAAATAAAATAAAAACACCCAGCCAAAAGCAATACATGTCGGCTTATTTAACATTAAAAATAGAAGAAATATTGCGGTAGCAATGAAAGTGGGGTACAGTTGTTACCCTTCAATGGGCTTCAAAGTCAACAAAATATCGTGAACAATCCAGAAGTTACAGTTAGATATCAATGCTCTAACCTTACTCTCAGGGTATAAAATAATTTTAATGCAAATGACTATTTTATAAATATGATTAGTTCCACATTATTTTTATTTTGGCCTTTATTCATTGATCTGATCCTACCGGAATTGAAAACTAACTAACCATAAACTCTACACAGAGCATTGGCGTTTCGAACTTACAATTACCAGATTAATCCATCACCCCGCACAATCTCAAAAATATTTCTCAATCAAGTTGAGAATGATTTTTTGTCTCATTCATCTTACTCCCAGCCTTAAAACTTGAAGCTTAGTTAGGACTCGAACCCACACAGGTGAACAATTCTCATATAAAAGCAGTATAAAGAAACCCTTTCGCTCATGAGGCAGGTAATCACAAAACCCATGCATTCATGGCTTTTCACAACAGGTGTCAACGGACCCTTGATGATGTTAAAAATAAACGCAATTCATTCAGTATCGTGTTCGGACCAATTGGGAAACGCTTCCAGAAAATACCGTAACTGAGTATCTGTCAAGGGCAATAAGCAGGAGAGTGACAGATGGGGGGTCATTTTCATTAACCCTCTCGAACCTGATGTATACACCCCCGCATTTGAACGGGCACTCCTGAACGTGAAGCAGCTAACATTAGCGTCCAATACGTTGGAGAAAAAATCTCTGATTTCGACATTCCCTCTATAGTAAACTGTTCGTTTACCCTTTTTCTTAACCAAATGTAAATCGCACTGATCTCTTAACTGTAACTTCTGGATTGAGCAAGACGTTTTGTTGACTTGAAACGAAATGAAGGGGTAACAACTGAACCCCACTTTCATTGCTACCGCAATATTTCTAATATTTTTAATGTTAAATGATTCGAGAAGTATTGCTTTTGGCTGAATTTTCTTCAATTTTCTTTTGAAACCCATTTTAAATGCAATCTGCTATCAAAATAGAAAGTCATTTGCAAGTCAAAGTCGAAGTGGTTAAAAAGCAAGAGCAAAAACTATTTGTTTAGCTATATAAAAGTAATTCCATAAGAAAAAAATATAATATTTAGGTACAATTAATATTTCTGCATTGCTATGCTATTAAAAAACACCACTAAATCATTTAAAAAAAAAAATTAGGGTACAGTATAGCTGCTTCCACATTGGCTTCAAAGGACCCATAGCGGAAACTTGTGTTAAGCATTCCACAAGTTACAGTTGAGAGTTCAGTAGTAAATCGTTGGACAAAATTGATTGAATCGCTTTTTTTTTATTTAACGTGCACCAGTCCCTTATACACGACGGATGAAATTGTGGATATTTTTAGACGACTTTTCTTAGTAAAGAATCTGGCAAACCTCTGATCACGAGATCGCTACAACTTGTTCATTCCACGTATATATTCGAACTCGCCATCCGCCATTTACTCGTCAAATATTTTAACACTGGGTAATCAGGCCTGTTAAAAATTCTACACAATGGGCATCTGGTTCGGGATATATCCCGATTGAAAGACTTGGAAACACTATACGATGACTCAGATAAGTATAAACAAACACACCCATGTCGTGGTCAGATGGACGAGAACAACACATTAAGAATGAGATGGTATCCTACTCTCCGACAGTGTATGGATAGGAGGATTACGAGTTTGGACCCCAGCAAGTACAGCCAGGTAATAGCTTACGATCTACATCAGCAAATATGGTGGTTCTTGGACCACGGCCTGGGAACCTCTGGTCTAATGCATTTTCTGTTGAATTATGAAATTCAAAACCATATAGTCATTATGTCAAAAAAATAGTTTTTAACAATATCGCGAAGTATGCTTTTAATTTTCCGTTACAGTGTTCCCAGTCCGAAATAAATTATTCGTCAAGCGATCTTATTTGAAACGAGGGGAGCCCATTAAAAGGACATGGTGCTGCCATCTATTAGAATGATATTAAACAAATCAGTTACCTTCTAAAAAAGAGAAACGTCACTAACAACTCGTGCAAGAACATAATAAATTACCCAGATAGGTGTATATATATATATATATATATATATATATATATATATATATATATATATATATATATATATATATATATATATATAATAAAAGATTATTTATAAATCCCTGTAATTTTTATAACACAAAAAATGTAATTGCAGGCTCCCCTCCCCATACACACAAAAGAAGAAAAACTTTCATTTTGTTGTTAATGCAAGTGTAACGGTACTAATGAAAACATTAGCGATTATTCGTAATGCAATTATGTAATTTTTTTATGTAAATAAAGTTGCACGAAGCTATTACTGGGTATTTCTACCAGTTTTGAACAGAATTAATAATAATAATAAAACAGATATCGCCTATAATTAGAACAATTTTCAGAAGTTGAAAAAAGGAAATATCTATAAAGAAATGAAAAAGTTAGCAATCGAAACTTTTAAAAATAGATTTATCCGAAAAAGGAAAATTTTTGCTTGGTTTTCGACAGAAAATTAAAATTGTTTATGATACTCGGAATTCAGAATAACGCATGGAAATAAACATAATTAATCTACTTTTAGTTATCTTTATTCAATCCATATACATCTTCGTTACATTAAATTTTCGTTCATCTCTACGCAAAGCTGGCGATTTAACATATTTAAGAGTCAGCAGGTGGCCCAGTGGCAGTGTCGACTAATCGCAGACTAATCGAAAAATTGTGGGTTCGTATCTCAACTTTGGGAGCACATCGGTTATCAACTTCGTTCCTCGTCTCCCGCTGGAAAGCATCGGCCACGTAAAGGGGACTGGTGGACCCTAAATCTGATCGTATTCCAATATCCTCACGCTTATCAGGTTACATGGGGTGTCAGCTCAAGTATTGTCTTCGTCCGCGTTTTAAAATAACAATGCAATGTTCCCTAGTCTTTTCCTCGGGATAGACTCTGAACCTTCGCCAATAGCCCATTGTGCGGGTTCTAATATGACATAAATTCGACCAACCATTATGTTTTGACTTAGTAACACGCAGCATTTGGTGAGGGTTAGTTTGTTGAATTATTGTGGTACTGGAGCTACACAGTGAGTTATTAGCGACGGTTCGGGGTCTATCTCAAAGGAAACACCCGGGAAGAATGCCTGTCTTTTTTTTTATCTATGGTTAGATGAAGAGGTCAACACCTGAGCTGGCACCCGATGAAACTTCTATAGACGTCAGAGCATTGGACCCCAGTCAGATTTAACGTGCACCTGTCTTACATACGGTGGAAATTGTGGATGGCTTTAGACGACTTTTTTTAGTAATGAATCTGGCAACCCTCCAATCACGATACAACTTGTCAAGTCCACGGCCTCCAGTGGCCCAGTGGATAAAGGCGTTCAGCTAGTAATCAGAGGATTGCTAGTTTGGATCCGTGCAACGGACATGACAAAGAAAAGTAAAAAAAGTAGTATCTTGCGGTCGGAGGGTTGCCAGCTTCGCTACAAAAATACTTGAAAGTCGTCCAGAACATCCAACAAATATACTAGGGTGGGACTGGTGAACGCTAAATCTAATCGGGGTCCAATGTCCTGAAGTATATTGCAGTTGCGTCGGGTGCCAGCTCAGGTGTTGTCCACGTCATCTGACCATGGTTCAAAAATACGAGGCATCGTTCCCGGGTCTTTCCTTCGAGATAGGCTCCGACCCGGTCCAAATAACCCACTGTGTAGCTCGAGTGCGAAGTTATTTAATCACACCAAAACCTTGTCAAGTTCACGTATATATTCGTTTGGTTTGGTTAATTAACGTCGCATTAGAGCTGCACAGTGGGCTATTGGCGACGGTTCGGGGTCTATCTCGAAGGAAAGACCCGGGAACGATGCCTCGTATTTTTGAACCATGGTCAGATGACGAGGACAACACCTGAGCTGGCACCCAACGTCTTCAATAGACGGGACTTTGGACTCCGATCAGATTTATCGTGCACCAGTCCCGTATACTCGCCGTTAATTTTTGTGGATGTTCTGGACGACACGTATATATTCGAACTCGCGATCCTACAGACGATTACCAGCCGGATACTTTACCGCTGAGAAACGGTGCCCGCCTTTGGCGAAGGAGAACTTCAGAACTCAAATTACTCATTGTCATTTTAAGTGAAATCAGGTTGCGAACGTAAAAACACACATACGCACGCCCCCGCACGGGTTAAGAGAGAGAGAGAGAGACCAATCCACCCTTTGTAATTCGATAAGCGAAAGCGGAAAAAAGAACGCAAAAATAATAATAATAAGACCACCACTTTCTTTTCTTACGACCCACCCGAATGTCATTAAATGGCGGCGAACGCACCCCAAAAAAGGAAGCGGTAAAACGTGATGACTCCCCGGGTTGTGCAAACTTTCCGATTCGGTAATGATATCTTGAAAAGGGACGACCTGGATTGTTCGACGGTAATCTGATCGTGTGGTCCAATGTCCCGACGCCTGTTGGAAGTTGCGTTGGGTGTTAGATCCAGTGTTGTTCTCGTCATCTGACCATGGTTTAAAAATAAGAGGTAGTGATCCCGGGTCTTTTCTTCCAAATTAAGATCCCGAACTGTTGTCAGTAACCCACTGCTTTAGACCCCACACGTTAATTCGACCAACCAACCTGTAGGTGGGAAAACCATGCAGCTCCAGTTTTCAAAATTATCCAGGAAGAACGAAACACACTGAACGTTTCTTACTATAAAAGTACAACTCCATTTCCTTTATCTATTACCATTGAAGAGAGTTGTCTGATTCTTGAATAAATAGATTGAGGATATTTTTCCCCCTTTATCTATATATATAAATGCGAAAACCTCCACTCATTCACTAAGTCTCCAACTTCCAGTATACCCATGAAGGAGAAATTTGGCAAAGTTGTTCCTTATACCTTAAATAGGAAAAGTGAGCTATTTTTGAAACGATCGAACGTATTTAAGAGGGTGCAAAACCCCTTTTTCGAAGTTAGTAGCGACGTTAGTTCGGGAATCTACAGACCCAAACTACCTCGAGTGCTGATATTTGGAACACAGATTCATCTTGGGCCCTAGGGGTGTATTACGAAAGGATTTTTAAAAATTCGAACTGCCAAAATAACGATTTTTTATCAGTATCATTTAATTTCTGCCCATTTCAATAATTTCAGACCCCCCCCCTCCCTTCCCCCAATGAAGCAATTGCTTCCTTGTTCCCCCCACCACTTACGTTACGTCCCTGAATCCACAAAACATATCCCTTTAACCGACCAATACCCGCCAATTTCGTTTATCCGATCATTGAAACAGACCTCGCCCACCTGCAAAGTGGAATCGTGACACAGCGGGACAAGGCGAAAAAAATAACAGCGAAAGTGAAACACAAATGAAATAAAATAGAAGTAAAATAAAGGAAAACAGCAGGTATAAAACAACACAACTCCCCGTCACGCCTCAGCGAGATAGAGAGAGAGAGAAAGTTCTCGTTTTGGCAGGCGCCCCCCGCTTGCAACCCACACTGGGTATTTATACAAAGGGCTGCCGAATCTGAAATTCAAAAAGCGCCAAAAGATGAGAATGAAACATCGCCAATTAGAAAGCATGACCAAACGGATTTTATGCGAAACGGCATTCCAGAAGACAAAATGAGAAGATACTTACAAAATAATTTTAATTTAAATGGAGACATTGGTTTAACTTTTCAGCACTTATAGGCAGACCTCCACTGTTTAGGGCAGCGATTCTCAACCCATAGTCCATGACAGAATTCTAAGTGGTCCAGGTCCGTGGAGCCTTTTTTCAATAACTACAGTGGTTCCCAATTCGTGGTCTGTGGACCTATTTTAACTACATTTGACTCACGGGTGTCATGTTTCACATTTCGAAATCGCCAAAGTAAAGATGAAAAATCGCCAGACTCGTAATATCCTAATCCATACAAAATCGACACACTGTCGATTATTTGCCAAAGTTGTTAGCGCAGTATCGAGCGAAAGGCAATTTTGTTCGATAGTTGCGTGTCCCATGGTTGCTGAGTGAGCGGTTAGAATTTGAGTTCTTCAGTTGCATGCAACTAAATAGTTCAGTTGCATGTCCGATAGTTGCCAGTGCTGCCTAAAATGCATTGAACGGTCACTCTTGATGGCTATCGAAAAATTGGGAAGCAGTCGATCAAAGCAGCAGTCGATCAAATTGTCGATATTTCGCCAAAACTGGTAACACTGCCGCACAATCTACAAAGAGGCCCCCGTAAAAAGATAACCCCCTCCAGAGTTTGTGTTTTCATTTCTCTTTTCTGGAAAAAGATGGCAATAAAATCCCACCCCGAAGCAGATAAGTAAATACATCCTGCATGGGGCGAAGCATGATAAGTATTTATGATATACTGAAGTGACGGGATGTACTTATAGAAGAGGAAAAGGGTTTTTATGAGTCGCTTGCATGTTGGGAGTTATTTGTTAGCCGCGAACTGGCAACTGTCGGAAATGCAACTAAGCTGTTTGGTTGCACAGAATCCGAAAACTCAACTTGTATCCGCACCACTGAACTCTAACTGTAACTGCTGGAAAGCTCAAACCTTGTTTCCTCTACGGGCGCGTTGAAACCAATTGAAAGCTGCCATACTGTGCCCCAACATTTTTTTTAAAATGATTTAGTGGTGTTTTTTATTACTAAAGCATTGTAGAAGTATTAAATATATATAAATATTATATTTTCTTCTTATAGAATTAATTTTTATATTGCCGAACAGGTAGTTTTTGCTCTTGCTTTTTAACTACTTCTACTTTGACTTGCAAATGACTTCCTATTTTAATAGCAGATTACATTTAAAATGGGTTTAAAAATAAAATAAAAAAAACTTACCCAAAAATAATATATGTCGGCGTATTTTAACATGAAAAATATACGAAATATTGCGGTATCAAGAAAAGTGTGCCCCATCATGGCGGCCTCCACATCGGTTTCAAGTCAACAAAATGTCTTGCCCTATCCAGAAGTTACAGTTAGAGATCAGTGATCCGCACACTGAGAAATATTTTCAGTTGGACAAAATAACTTTTTGCTCGTTACCGCGATAACAGCTTTGGCAAAAAAAAAATCCTCCACTTCGGCGATTTTATTTAGTTTACCAAAATATGAGTTTGGCGATTTTTCACTTCCACTTTGGCGATTGTGAAATCTGAAACCTGGCAGTCATGAGCTGGATGTAATTATATAATCAAAAGCAATTGAAGTGTGATTATTTTTTTTTAGTTGCTCAGTGGGATAAAAGCTCCAATGCAAATTGTTACTGGTGAGTTAGCTTAAATTCCCGTGACTTCTCTTGCTGCGAAATCAATTTTCCATAATCATTTGGGCCTTTCGCGACTATATAAGATAGCAGTTTCAATTTTCTGTATCCCAAGATTTGATAGCTTTTCAACGTTTTTAATTTTACTTGGCCCTCGTTGCTGGGTGAGAAATTTAAGTGTCCACCATCGAGATTCGAACCCGCGACCTATTATTTAGGAATCTCGCGTGCTACCGACTAAGTTACAAAGGCACGTTCTAGCTTGATCTTGGAAGTATTTTTTAAAGATATTCCTATACGTAATAATTCTTTTAAACGGCATTTTTAAAACAAACCGTTGACACTTATGAGATGAGCGTACGATTCGTCCGTGTTGCAGTTTTTTTTATATACCACACCCGTTAAGATTCGTCGCGTGTAAGAGGCCTCAAAGGGATCTATAATAATCTATAAATATATAAAGAAGAGTATCTATGAGTTTGCTTTTCATACAAATCTGCAGTTTCATTCCGAATGTGAAGAAATTTTGCACACTTGGCCTTCAAAAGAAGAGGAAGGTATCTGGCTACATGATATTTCGAAAAAACACCTCCGTCCAACTTCCCACTCCTTAAAGCATAAATGATTTCTTACTGAAACCTCCAGATGTCACCACGAGAAAGAAATTGGCCCAACACTGCATAAAGCCCGGGTATTTCATATAGGATTCTACAGAAATAGTATCTATGATATCAGAAAATATGTACCAATACAAACTCAGTTTTCTGGTATTTGTCAAAATTCTTGTGCTTTCCATGCAATTCTCTCCGCAGCAGTATTAATCAAAAACAAACATCATGATAAATGATTCGAATATAAAGCGACTCACGTGTTCCCGCACCGTCCTGAGGAGCCTGGCCGTGGGTCCGAGACAGTGCGCCTCGAAGTGCTCCCGGTTCGAGTCCCTGCATCTGGCAGCGGCCTGTGACGTCAGCTGCCGCCTCACGGAGGGGGCGTAGAGGGGGACGAGGTAGCTGTCGACTAGGGAGGAGACGCCTCCGTCGTCCGCCTCCACCGCCTTGAGGGGCTGGAAAGAAAAGGAAATATCGTTCAAAAGATATTCAAGAAAAAAACAAGAACGCAATTGATTCCCGTGTCGAGATCATTCAGATTGACTAACTTCGCTCAAGATTCAATGTTCGAACCCTTTTTATCCGCTCTTAGAAGTTCACAACTTATATTAACCCATTGCGTCGAGAGGTGATTCTCATTCACCACAATAACGTCCATTTTTTCCCCCCTTTTCATCAAATTGAATGATAACTGCATGTTCTTGGAACATAAAAAAAACGCTTTTCTTTCGTTAGCTTGTTATTTGTACCAATTTAACAGCATGACATCATTTGGGTATTAACAAGTTTTATGAAACCTAAATTAATAAATACCTCTTTAAAAAGAACAGGAACAAGATGTAAGCTGTTCCATAAGAATAACTTAAGTATCAAACCTGTTCCTCGACTGCAAAGGGTTCATTACTAAATTTACATTTTAAACTGTTCTGCTAAAGGAATGTCTGCAGATATTTGCACACACAAATCTGCCTTATTAAATTTTTGCAAGATTTGTGGTTCAATTATACTGTACCGGATAATCAAATATCCTGATAAAAGATTATTAAAGGGGAGGGGGGGGGGGGGGGGAGAGTACTATCCCGATAACTGGAGTTCGGATAATTGGAGTTCTACTGTGCTAGGTGGTAACAAATTGTTGTGAGCGATGGTCAATGTTTAGCTTTTTAACTACACATAGTACATTGTTACTACTAAGGCCCATTCTACACGGACGAGATAAATGCTAGCGATCTTTTGCAAATGACTCTGTGATTGAAGCATACAAACCATGTGGCATATCCACCATGAAGCATATCCACCAATCGCAAAGTCATCTGCAAATGCTTGCGCGTCGCCAATAGCCCACCGTGCAGTTCGAGTGCGACGTTAATTAACAAAAACCAAACCAAATGCTTGCGCGCGTTTATCACGTTCGTGTAGCATGGGCCTAAGGCTAAGCGACTTGTTTAAAATATACGCGGGCGTACAATAGAACTCCAATTATCCGAACTCCAGTTAACCGGGTCGCTTTGAGTAAAAAAAGAAAGCAGCAAAATCCACAACTTATGAGTTTCTTATTGGTGAATATAAAAAAAACTTACAATGCATACTAAATTACATATCATACATTATATACCAAAGTAAAATTTGTTTTTTTTAATAAGACATAACTTTTTTTCATGAATTATTCAAATTATGCGGATATTCGATTATCCAAATTGAGATCTGGTTCCAATTGATCCGGATAATTAGAGTGCTACTGTAGTTTAGGAAAAATAATGTTTTATTATGCCAACACAACCACACAACGAGCATTGCCCAACATTCTGTGAACACCACGTACGTTCAAAAACTCAGACTTCTATGAGCAATAGAAAGAGTTGTTTTGGTGTCCCTTTGTTTTATTATTATTATCGATATTGCAAATTTTCGCAACAATGAAAGAGTAATAAATAAACTTGCATTTAAACAAATTGCTACAAGATATACAAACAAGGCGATCACATCGTTTCGTAACCAACCCCAACGGATACATTTATTAAACGGGTTGATTAGGAGAAGCATTGCCGAACAATCCATTTCAATCCATTCTTCGAATCGAAAGTTCAGGTTCCGATCACGATATTCGATTTCGGCAACAATTCTCGTTCTTAAAAATACCAAAAAACAAAAAACAAGCGCCATATTAAAAGCAAATTCATGAGCGAAAGCACCTGCCTTCGTGACGTCACGCGAAACAAAGGAACGAATTATTAATTGACACGTTCCAAAAAGGAATAATACAACTCAGCACGGAACCCCGATCCGTGACTGGGAATCCACCTGTTGCCATTCCGGATTTTTCGAACTCTGACCTCCAAAAGCAGACGATCTTTTTTGGAAGTTCTTCCCGAGTTAATTCAGAATTTGAAGGATGCCATCCACTGAGGAAACGTTGAGAACCCTTCGTTCGAGTTTCCTGTTTTAAGAGGGTGTTTTATGGGGCATAATTTTTATGATTCAGATCGCGCAGTTCTTCGTAATGTTTCCCCTTTTATGTATAAAATCATTTTCGCCATTAGCCTAATTCAGCTTTTGACACAGATTGGCTCTTAGGATATTTAAGACAGCTAAATTGGGTAAAATTTAGGCAAGGGCATGCGAAAGAAGTTCGCGAAGTGCATCAAAACAGGGCCGTCCATACAGGGGCGACTTAAGGCCCAAGCGGCTGCTTGATCCGCCGGACTTCCAGAGATCGACTGAAGGTCAAAGCGACACAAGCAGCTGCTTCGGGCATCAGACAAAAGCGGGCGCCAAATTTACGTGTAAATTTTTTTTAATATATATTATATTAGGTGGACCGGAAAGTAATGTCGTTTTTTTTACATTAAATTCAAACAAATAAATTTTTATCAAGTTTTTATTTTTAATCAATGATATATTCACCCTCGTTATCAACAACCTTTTGCCATCTAGTGTGTAAATTTTCAATGCCGGATCGATAAAAATTAATGGGCTTTTGAGCAAACTAACTGGAGATGACATTTTTTATATCATTCAAATTTTTGTCACTTAGAAAGTGTTGCAGCGATCGGAATAAATGGAAATCCGATGGTTCAATGTCAGTGGAATATGGTGAGCGAGGCAGTACCTCCCACCCTAATGCATTATTTTTCTCCAGGGTTCGTTTTGCGCAGTGCGGTCTTGCATTATCATGTTGCATAATAACGCCTTTTCTGTTGAAAATCGTTGGACACTTTTCAATCCAATTGTTCACAGTAAAGGTATGCATTCACAGTTTGTCCAGGTTCCAGCATTTCAAAATGAACTATTCTGTAAATATTCCACCAAGCAGACAAAGGCGCCTTTTTGGGATGTAAATCTCAATTAGCAGTACTTTGTGGCGATTCATTCTTAGAGAGCCACCACTTTTTGTGTTTTGAATTATCATAGAAGATTTTTGATAGCATTTATCATGCTATCAAAAAACGCTTCTGCAATGTGCCATTGAAGCAATAAGTTGCATATGGTGGATCAGTGGGCTTTATTTTCTTTGGGTAGATTATGCGCGGACCCAAACACCTGCTCTGCTTAATTTACCAATCTGCTGCAAATGTTCTTGGAGGGTCAACCAAGATTGGTTAAGAGTGTTTGACACTGATTTGCTTCCACTTCCGCCCTTAACACGCCATTGTCTAAAGTTGTTGGTCTTCCTGATCGATACGAGTCGAAAAGATAAAAATTACCGCATCTGAACTTAAAAAACCACCTTTGACATTTAGAAACGTGCAATGCACTTGGATAAACATTGCAAATGTTTTTTGTAGCAATTGTTGCGTTACTACCCTTTCGAAACTCAAAAACCATACAATGCCGGATATGCACCTCTTCTGGTATTTAGCTGCCATTTCACCCAAAATTGCAAATTATTTACAAGTAAACAATTCACTTTTACCTTAAAATGTCTTTGGCATGACTTTAGAATACACAATGAGCTGATAAATGGTAAACAAATATTGGCATGTGCAGAAACGACATTACTTTCCGGTCCACCTAATATTATTAGGTTTCTTTTGCTATATCTTAAAATATTTGTCCGTTCCAATAATTTTAGATTAGATAAATGTAGCTTATAATGGCTTTATATTCTTTCTGAAAAAAATGTGTACGTTAGACAATGTTATTGTCTGGGAGAAAAATGTGTAGGTTAAAAATGTGTGTTCGATATTTACATAGTTTATCGAGTCAAATATAATATTTATAGCCAGTTGGTTATAGAATAAAAAAAGACCATATTCTCTAATTGCTACAAAATTTAACTTTGTGAAAGGGCGGAAGACGCCAAAATTATTCTTAGTTTTGCATAAAAATTTCTTGAATCGCCCCTGGCACCAAATTTCCGTGTAAAACGAAAAATGCAGTCTACATTTGGCCCTTTTCAAGACGTATATCTTAAGACTTCGAAGGATATACAGCTTAGATTAGCCAAGTTATAATAAGCCCCGAAAATTTTTAAATCTGGGTCTTTAGGCCCGTCTAGTCCACTTTCTGCAAATATTACATTAGACAGTAAAAAAAATTAAAGTTCAAGTCTTTCTACATTCGGCTTAATGCGCGTAAATTACTACGATTAATTCTAAAAAATACTTATTTATGCATAAAACAGATAATTTTTTTTTTATCTCTAAAACAAGCCGCACCCCGATATGGGGTGGGGGACGAAAAAGGTTCCCGCCAAACACAGTCCCAAAACGTTGCCGCAAACACCCGAAAGGGTGCTTCAAAATGAAGACATCCTCTTCTAAGGGGTCAAAATTCCAGTTAACCGGGAACTCCTCCCCGTCTCGAAAATTAAATGACGTCCTCCCCGTGGAGGAATTAATCAGCTGGGAATGGCAACATCTGAGCAGGGAGGTGATTTATGGAAAAAGGAATACGGCATGTGAAACCCCGGTGATCTCTGGGATGTTGATTGTGCTAATCTGAGGTTCTCTTCCTTCTTTCAGTACACCGAACGGATGGATAAATGAGAGTATAGTAGGGATGACATGAGTGAGCAGGTCTAAAAATAGCTAATTGAGTGTTCGGAAAAGGGGGGCTATGGAATTAAATGGCTGGTTAAATTAACGCCACAGTAGCTCTGCACAGTGGGCTATTGGCTCGGCCATTCATCCACATACCCACCTCCTTGAAGAAACATGAACCCTGGTTAAAAATGGCAGGCATGGATATTAAGGACTTTAACAATGGGATCACTGTCACACATTCAATTGGCCAAATGGCCTAACTCCTGCTGGAAACATTGCGCAAACCCATCGCAAGCTAAAAAAGAAAAGGAGATACGCCCTCCATTCTGTTTCTGCCAAAACGAAGTTAGCATTATCAGCTCCATTGTTTAACTTTCGTCATTATCGTTTGAGCAGTCTGGACTCATTCGGTCAGTGGGGGGGTTAAACGGCGGACTGTCTCCAATTGTTCACCCGGTCACTGGAGATTAACCCCTGTTCGAACCCGTCGTCTGGAAGTTTCTCGAAGAGTAAGTACATTAGAGAGAGGGAGAGGAATGCTGAGCGGAAAATCCATTTGGACAAGAGGGTGTTCCGTTACTCCTAATGGGAAAAAGGATACTCCATCATATCACTTTTTTGTCTGTCCGTCTAACTGTTCTACTTCTTGCAGCAGGAAAAAATAGCATAACTTGGATAACAGTTTTCTTTGTACATTTAGCGTTATTTGTATAAGTCATGCTGAGTATATACCGTTCTCTTCGTTTTTCTGTGACTAGTAATTTAGATTAACAGTGCTTAACGATGGATCCAGTAATGATATTATAAATGTTTCGCCATTAACCACCTAAAAAGTTTATCTTTTTTATGTCATATTTCTTCCAAAATATAAGAACCTATTTGAAGGACTATTTTAGTTAATTCAACAACACGTTCAGACGGAAAGACGCCCTCTTATCAGTGCCGGATTGACCACTAGGCAGAGGCAGACCAGACCACTGCCTAGGGACACAAGCTAGATTTTTTATTAACAGAAGTATATATATGCATTTGTAAAATAACCCACATTTAAAAGGGGAACCTGTGTTCAACTATTTTTTCCATGCAAATGACTATCCACCAGTTTTATCTGACAACTATGTTTTTACGCCAAGTCAATATGTCAAATACGTTATTTTTTTTACTTTAATTTCTGAATAATTTTACGTTAGTTAAGTTACTCTACTGGAAACATAAATTCATTTACTCAATTCTTTTGCATGGCCCTTAATATTTTGGAAAAGCTTTCAAATTTAAATCACGCATTTCCTTGTTCATTACTAGTTTTAAAGCTCGGAAAACAAAAAAACTTAAATCTGGCGCTGCCTCTTCTTTAATGTGAAACAAAAATTGCAAAGCACGCAATGATTGTTATCAAGTGAAAAGACATCTTAACCCTCTAGTGCATGAATTTTTCTTTTTCAATTAAATATTTTTTTTCATTGTCTTTTTGTCACTGGACAGCTAAAAAAATATGCAAAAAATCCCAAGTGCCTATTTAATGAAATAATTAAGTAAAACCGTTTTGTAGCGTACATGCAAATTCATGTGTAATTATACTAAAATATTTTTTCAAAAAGTACGAAAATATAGTTAAATACAATCTACATACCTCTCGTATTAGCTAGGATTGTTTGTAGAGCCAGATTATACTTATAAGTAATGAAACAATTTTCGAAAACTTCACTATCATTAACCAGTTTTAGAAAAACAGACCTCGAAGCAACTGATTGCCTTTATCACACTCATTTTTATAAAGATCAGGGACCTAGCTGTGGTTATAAGAACTAGGCACACGGTTTCCTACGTGAAAATACTATAATAGTTAACATAAAACTCAATAAATTCAACTAACGGTCATTTTCAAGTTGTGTAACGTATATGCTACACTATGCACTAGAGGGTTAAAATAAATATAGGCTGGTCACTAACTGTTGGGCGATTGATAACTGTAGGACTACCGTTCCTAGTTATGCCAATACAGCTGAATGGGATACAGCCAAACAATGACCATTGCATAACAATTTGGTGAACACTGTATATATTGATTAATTTCTAATATTTATTTTTAAGCTTTGTCGACTCTTATTACCCTACTTTCACCAAATACTAAAAGAATGCCAAGGGAAAAAAAGGGGCTCGTCCCATCGATCATCACATTCCGGCGATCACTTGACCCCCCCCCCCCCCCCCCCCCCCCGACCCCTTGCTCGACCCTCTTCAAAACTTTCGGATTTCCATCTCATTTCGGTGTTATTTCCCACGCGTCTTCCGCGTAACTCCGTAAAAGGATTCGAACGCGCTTCATACGAACCCTTTTAATGGAAATTTTCACCAGAAGTTTCTATAATAAGAATCCTTAAGGCGAGACCGGTGGGGCTTTCTGCTTGAACTTCCGTCTACTTGACCAGAGAGGGGCGCGGGCATTGAAGGGGTTTCTCTGAAAAGCCCACCTTTTTCGACAGTTCGAATGTCGTGGAGTTAGAAGCTAATAAAGAATGCGGTCAAGTGCGGGTGGGGAGACAGAAGGGTCCGCACCCGTTCGTTAAAGCAACCCCCATCTCTAGACGGGTGACCAAGCGGTAAGGTATCGGACTCGGAAGGTTTTGGTTTCAATCTCGATTTTGAGGGTGCAGCGAACTCGCGATCGAAGTGTTGAGAGTTTCATTCCTCATGGTCCACAAAAAAAACCATCCGCAGTGTATAGGGTTGTTAACCCAAGAATACTAACCCTCGTGCTTAACACGTCAGTGTAGAATGGGCCTTAGTATTCTAGGATTAAAGGTAAAGTGGAGTATCCAATTTTTTTTTTTTAATATTCAAGTTAACAATCAAGTTTTTGATATGTATTTATAATGCTCATTCACGGAGGAAATTTTTTGGTTTGAATATAATAAACACTTTTTAATTTTTTTTTAAAAATTGTACGTTTAAGATTTCCATTTAAAAAAAATAGAGAAAAATACAAATATTTCCAACACAATAGTCATAATATAAAAATTATTATTCACCTTTCATAAAAGAAAACTGAAAAAATCCTTTTCTATAAACATGTAGAGATTTTTTAAAAAATATCGTGATTTTAACCAAAAACCTAATGTGCATGGAACATTTCAAAATATTACCTGCGTTCAAATTTAACAAGATGGGAAAAATGCATTTTTAGGAAATATGTATTAATTAAAACTTTTTTTTGAAAAAAATATGGGTTATACACATTTGATGGGACATTTGCATAGTTGCGCTTATAAAAATAAACAACGGTGTTATTTAGGGCAACAAAATAAAATAATCCTAATTTTGATGGATTTTTGGTATTTTAAAAGTCTACTGCACCAAATTAAGAGCCTTTCTGCATGTTATTAATGCGCGTTAGCTTTTGTATATGGTTCAGTGTTTGGGAAATACACACCGTATGGTTTGTGTACACCAATCTCCGAGCCATCTTCAGCTACCGCGCGTATATAACATCCGTGTAGAAAGAGCCTTAGGGTGCACGTTATATCGTTCGTGGTTCAAACGTCTTAATACCTCCGTTAGGTGCTAGAGGTGTCATCTCTGGTTAAATTAGAGAACTTCATTTTAGAGAAACTTTCGGGTAAACCTCTGATAAATTTTCAAAAACGAGTTTCTAATTGCTTTTATATAAGCGCTTTCAGGAACATAAGGATTTCTAACTTGGATTGTCGAACCTCAAGGGTGTTGCCCTCACAAACTCTCGCCAACTTTCGATCAATCCTTTGATTCTGTATCTGTTGCGTTCGGTTGTTGGATGGCGAAAGGACCAGAAGCAAGGAGTTGGCGTGTGCCCGGCCCATCCACTCCCCCGACCCACAAATCGTATCCATTGTGCTGCTGCGGACACACGCGATCCGGGATTACAGTGGACACTGACCCCTGCGACACGCATCCTTCTTTTGACGAACAACTGGCCGTTTACTGAGGACAAGGATCATGTAAATACAAAGTAATGTTAGTTTCATCTTGAAAAGAAGAGTGGAGAGGATATTCACTTCCATAAACAATGAGTACGTCCAGTGGCGGACGGGCCATACGGATTATCTGGAATTTTCCCGGGTGACCGGTAAATAATTTTAAAATGTGGTCGGGTGATTTCTTGAAAAAAATATTTTAAAAATAATTTATTAAAAGCCAACGCACCTTTTTTTATACTGTTTCAAATTTGAAAACAGGGAGCCATGATATCTCTAAGAAGCCAAATTATTGCCTTATTTGAAACTCCGTTCCAGCTGTAGCTTGTCGAGCTGTGGCCACCGATGTGACGTGAAGTCAGTTCCAAAGGCGTCGTAATAGGAGAAAGTAAAGGAGGCCGCCGGACCCGGCCCCCACTTTTTTATTTTGATCAGTGTTTATCGGTTGAGAGAAGGAAGAATTTTCATTTTTCTTGAAAATCGCCAGACGGTATTGGGTGTGGGGAAAAGACAGGAAATAACCAAAACGTGTTCATTCTCCTGTCTATCTATAATAATTGAAGGAGACGGATTTTGGAACCCTTTGGCTTCGACATTCGTTAACGGTCAGATATTAAAGCCCCCGGTGAGAGCGGGCTATACACTTCTGTGCCTCAGAGCCAGACGAGCGTTCTCATTGCAAAGATTGGACTTTGGCTTTTATAGCTCTTGCTAAAAAGGCTTAAAAATAATTCATTCTTGAGTGAATTTTCATGATATGATTCAATAGAAGAAAAAAAACGATTTTTTAAGACAATCTGCAATAAAACAAAAATCGCCCAATTTTTGGACTTCGGCTCGTCTGGCTCCGAGGCACAGAAGTAATATAACTAAAACTATGCTCACTTCCAAGTGTTTTGGTATGATGTAGTATGGTACACACGTTTTTCTACAAAGTTTTGCTACGTTACGCGATCACTGATACCCCCTCTCTCAAGTTACGCCACAGTCACACATGATAAATCCCCCTGCCCTCAAAGAGGAAATAAACCAACCTACCGTTAAAAATTAACGAAAAACCTATACTAGAAAATCCAGAATCTCCCTTACAATTCCCCCTCCCCAGACACACACGAACGTCCCCTCTCGCAAAAGACGACAGCATTCCGACAGTGACACATTTCCATAAAGATGGAAAACCAACTGATAATAATAATGAGGGAAGATTCCCCTCGTCTGGAAACAAAGAGAACCTGCCTCATTACTGGGGAAGTTACAGATCTGGCCTTCCATAAAAAAGAGAACCTACTCGTCCGAATGACATTCCTCGAACGACTTCCCCCGATCTCGACCCCCAGCGACCCTCCCCTTAATAATAAAAAAAAGAATATTCGAGGGGAGCGTGTGCTGACCTAAATATTCACTTGTCCCTTTTCATTGTTTTTATGAATTATTAGCCATCGGTATGGAAGTTGAAAGTTATAACTCTTAACAAAAGCGGTGGCATGCCGAGGGAAAGCGCAAAGGGCAAGGACCTTGTTGCGGATGAGCCCTTGAATGTTAACGCGACATTTTAGTTAGCCGTAAGTGGCAACGCTTACTGTAAGTTTTCTGTAACGCACTAGACGAACGAATAAATAAATGGCGTTTTAAATGCATTCGTGTTCCATAGATTTCAGTCTATTTACAACATTTAAAAATACAACATAATGGTGCCGAAAACTCAATTATACGAATCAGGACAACCTTGAACTTATACTTCCTGTTTTGTTTACGGAATATCGGAAAGTCTACTTTATTGAAATTCCACGCTACGAAATGGCGACGACTGGTGAAGCGATAGACACAACGGTGCTACTCAAACGGAGAAGAAAAACGATCCGAGGTAACATTACTCGTTTTTCTACTGAAATAAATAACTTAAAGGATGATTACTCACTTGAAAATGTCGAATATACTTGTAATCGTTTAACAACTGCCCTAAATGATATGAAAATAGTGGATAACGAAATTCATTGTTTATATTCTGACGAAGAATATCAAAACGACATTACACAGTGTGAAAGCTATACGGATATGGCAGAACTTTCAATTTTTAAAGCTCGTAAGATTATCCAACATGAATTATCGAAAACTAAGGGAAACTTTACTGCTTTGACTATCAATAATAATGCTTTGGCGACGAATTTAGAGCCTTCTATCACAACGCCTGTCACTCAATCTTACACAGTAAAATTGCCTACGATAAAGTTAGAGCCATTTAGAGGCGATATAGAACAGTGGCAAGGTTTTTGGGAACAATTTCAGTCTTCCGTAGACGCCAATCAGAATCTCTCTGTTATTGATAAACATGTGTTTTTAAGAGGTTATTTGCAAGATGAGCCGAGACGATTGGTTGATGGCATTAGTATTATTGCTGATACTTATGAAACTACTAAAAAGCTCCTTATGGATAAATATGGCGACAAAAATAGAATTATTCAAGCTCATTTGGACTTTTTAGAGAATTTAACTCCAATACGCAACACATCGCCAACATCACTCAATGATGTTTATATTGAGTGTAATAGAAGATTACAAGCTCTACGTGCTTTGGGAGAGGATGTCGATGCTTACGGTCGAGTTTTAACTCCTAAAATTTTACGCATATTTCCGGATGACATTTGTCGGCGATGGATCATTTATGCAAAACGTCAGAAAATAGCGGAGGGGGATATAACAAAATTAATACAATTTCTCTCGGAAGAAGTGGAGGGAGCGCTTACTACGAACAAGATTAAAGGTTCATTAACTCCTGATTACACTCCAAAATCCTCCTTAGAAAACTTTAATGTGAATTCTAAACCAGTTACTAGAGATAAAAAAATATCACCTTTCTGCCCCTTTTGTGAAACTGCGGGACATTGGCCTCAACAGTGCAACTCTGTGACAGACATAGACACACGCATACAGAAACTAAAGGATACCAACAGATGTTTTTTGTGCACTAACCGTGGGCACTCGAAAAAAGACTGTACTCGTAAGGAGAAATACTGCTGTTCCAAATGCAAGAAAAAACATCATGTTTCGATATGCAAAGCTCCAAACAATAGTCAGTCTGCAATTACATCTACAAACAAAATTGATATAGTTTCTTCCAATTTTGTCCATTTGCAAACTGCACGAGTTTTTATAACTGGTCCAACTGGAATTACAAAACTGACACGATGCCTTTTGGATGGTGGAAGTCAATCTAGTTTCATTCATTCCGATCTTGTGGACACCTTAAAACTTCAAGCCATCTCTATCCGACCTCTGGAACTTCAAGCGTTTGAGTCTCCAGTTAGTTTTAACAAGCCGAGAAGACAAGTGCAATTTCAGTTATCAAGCATCTGGGACAAGTCCAAAGTCAACCTTACAGCATTCGAAAGCTCCAACAAATACGCATCACACCCGTGTTCACCATCTTTTGTGTCACTTTTTGCCCGAAACAAGAGGCTGAAGCTTGCTGACCCAGATGATTCTTTGTCGAACTTACCAATAGAAGTTTTAATCGGTGCTGATTTCTACTGGAATATCATGAATACTGAAGCTCCAGTCAGGCTGTCAGATTCTCTTGCATTGGTCCCATCCAGTTTTGGATGGATAGTTAGTGGACCTCGAACACATACAACAGTTTCTTTCATTCCAACAGTTCATAATATTAACGTGGATACTTCAAGTCCAGAAGATGCTAGTAAATTAGACTATGCAGTACGAAAATTCTGGACCTTGGAAAGCATTGGCATACAACCAATACAAGAGAAGATAAGCACTCAGAACTCGCAACTGTTGATGAACTTTCATCATTCCTTTCAAATTGTCGATGGGAGACGAGTTGTAAAATTGCCATGGAAACCAGAAATTCAGCTTTCTTCAAGTAATTATGCTGTGGCAATTCAACGTTTAAGCTCTTTAAAGAAAAAACTACAAGCCAATACAGATTTGAAAGAAAACTATGTTACACACATGCAAGAATATATTGATAAGAAACAAGTGGAAGTCGTCTTAGACACACCACAGAATGAACCACATCTGTTCTACCTGCCGCATCATGCAGTCAAGAAACTCGCAAATGAAGAAATCAAGTGGCGTATAGTTTTTGATGCATCTTCCCATTCCCCAGGTCACCCATCTTTGAACGATGCTCTTGAAACTGGACCAAATTTACTTCCCGATGTCATGGCCACATTATTAAGATTTCGCCTTTCTAAGCTAGCAATCATTTGCGACGGAAGCCAAGCTTTTCTACAGCTGATACTAGCGGAAGAAGACAGAAACGCTACTAGATTCCTTTGGTACAAGACGACGCACGCATCTGATGGGAAAATCTACCTAGAAGATGACATTGTGACTTACCGCTTTACACGTCTTCCCTTTGGACTCGCTTCAAGTCCCTTTCTGCTATCAGCTTCTCTTCGTGAATTGGCTACTATGCATAAACAAACATATCCCACTGCAACTAAACACCTTGAAAATAACACCTATATGGATGACTTTGTAATGGGAACGCTTACAGACACTGAAGCTATAGTTCTTTATCAAGAAATGCAGCAACTTACGTCTCATATTAAACTACCTTTAGCCAAGTGGACTACAAATTCTAAGACCTTGCAAGATATTTGGAGACAAGAAAATATTCCGTTTAAAACTGTTACGCATGTCTTAGGTGTTAAATGGGATACCAATAACGATGTATTTCAAGTCGATGTACAGGCAAAAATCTGTCAAGCGGCTAAAGAACCTGTAACAAAGCGTTTATTACTTAAATTGATGTCTAAATTTTACGATCCTCTAGGCCTATTTTCATCAGTTATAGTTGTTGTAAAAATATTATTTCAAGATACATGGCTCAGTGGAATCCAGTGGGATGAATTATTACCCCCAGCTATCGCACAACAGTGGCACAAGTGGATATATCAACTACCATGTCTGAATGATATATGCATTCCAAGGTTTATTTTTTCTGTAGACTCAGAAGTTACTATCCATGTGTTTTGCGATGCTTCAGAGCGAGCATACGGAGCTTGTCTATATGCCCGTCACACAGGCAACAATTCTACAGAAGTCAACCTAATTTGTAGTCGCAACAAACTAGCCCCGATCAAAAAGGTCACCCTTCCACGACTTGAATTGTTAGCCACACTACTAGGAGCTCGCCTACTACAATACCTTTGCAGTGAAACGAACATGAACTCAAATACAGCCACTCTCTGGAGCGACTCAACTGTAGCCTTGAGTTGGATTCAAGAAGACCCAAATCGCTGGAAAACCTTTATTTGCAATAGAACGACAGAGATCCTACAATACACTACTCCAGCACAATGGCGCCACTGCCCGGGTTCAGATAACCCTGCAGATCATCTTACCCGTGGCACCTTACCATCACAACTATCGTCTTTGGAATCTTGGTGGCACGGTCCGGAATGGTTAGCACATGAACCAGAATTCTGGCCTACCAAAGATTTGTCATCTCACACACAACCGTTAGTCGAAGTTGAAAAACGAAAAACCAAATCAGAATCCTTCTACGTTACAACTACTGAACCGATTATTCACATATCTCGTTACAGTTCTTACACAAAACTCCTTCGTGTGACTGCATGGATTCTACGGTTTGTGAATAATTGTAGGTCCCAACAACATATCACTAGTGAACTGACTTGTGTAGAATTAGACAAGGCTAGAGGCTACTGGATACAAGCTGTACAATACCAATGCTTCCCGGCTGAATTGGAGTCTTTGAAAGGTGGACGTCCCTTACCGAAAACATCCAAAATTGCTTGTTTCAATCCCTTCCTCAAAGACAACCTTTTACGGCTTGGAGGTAGACTACAGTTTTCAAATGTTCCTTCCGATACGCAACACCCCTTGTTGCTTGATGGAAACCACCCCTTCGTTCACCTCTTAATTCAGTATACGCACGTTCGTCTTCATCATCTAGGTGTGCGTATAGTCCTTTCCGAGTTACGTTCTACCTTCTGGATTTTAAGAGGACGTCAAGCCATAAGGAAAGTCCTTCACAAATGTCTACCTTGCAAGCTTTCCAAAGCAAAATGTGGGAAACAAATAGAAGCTCCTCTACCTTCTGATAGAGTTGTACCGTGTCCTCCATTCACTACGACAGGAATAGATTTCGCTGGTCCCATAAGTATTCGTAGTTGGGAACCAAGAAACACAGCCTACATAGCACTATTCACTTGTTCAACAACACGAGCTATACACATTGAACTTGTGTCAGATCTTACCACCGACAAATTTCTCTTGGCGTTACAGCGGTTTGTTGGCCGAAGAGGACTCCCACACACCATCTATACTGACAACGCTACTACCTTTCATGCAGCAAACAAAGAACTGATCCTGTTATGGCAAACTCTGACATCAGCTAAAACTCAACAATACTATGCCCAAAATGGGATAACATGGAAATTTATCGCCCCACGAGCGGGTTGGTGGGGAGGCTGGTGGGAGCGCCTAATAGGAATTGTTAAACAATGTCTGCGAAAAGTACTCGGACGAGCTCTGCTAGACGAGGAAAGTCTGTCCACTGTCCTTATCGGAATTGAAGCCGCTCTCAACAGCCGACCGTTGGTTTACGAAGAGGAAGACGACAGCTCTGCCGCCTTGACACCAGCCCATTTCTTGACTGGTCGTAAATTAACTGCCATACCATCCAGCCCAGATAACAACACAAGGCTTAAGAAAATCTACAAACAGCAGCAGGACATACTTGACTGTTTTTGGGGAAAATGGTCAAAGGAATACCTACTCCAATTACGATCTTTCCATCAAGTTCGTAACCGCGACAATCACATCAACATCAGGAAAGGGGACATTGTGTTGCTGCAAGAAGACGTACGTCCACGGCACGTGTGGAAGAAGGCCCGTGTAATGAGTCTACATCCGGGACGTGACGGCAAGATTAGGTCCTGCGGTTTAAGAGTGGATGGTAAGGACATAACACGCCCTGTCTCTCTGGTCATCCCTCTCGAGGTTGACCAGGGTGGGGAGGATGTTGCGGATGAGCCCTTGAATGTTAACGCGACATTTTAGTTAGCCGTAAGTGGCAACGCTTACTGTAAGTTTTCTGTAACGCACTAGACGAACGAATAAATAAATGGCGTTTTAAATGCATTCGTGTTCCATAGATTTCAGTCTATTTACAACATTTAAAAATACAACAATAAATCCCCCTGCCCTCAAAGAGGAAATAAACCAACCTACCGTTAAAAATTAACGAAAAACCTATACTAGAAAATCCAGAATCTCCCTTACAATTCCCCCTCCCCAGACACACACGAACGTCCCCTCTCGCAAAAGACGACAGCATTCCGACAGTGACACATTTCCATAAAGATGGAAAACCAACTGATAATAATAATGAGGGAAGATTCCCCTCGTCTGGAAACAAAGAGAACCTGCCTCATTACTGGGGAAGTTACAGATCTGGCCTTCCATAAAAAAGAGAACCTACTCGTCCGAATGACATTCCTCGAACGACTTCCCCCGATCTCGACCCCCAGCGACCCTCCCCTTAATAATAAAAAAAAGAATATTCGAGGGGAGCGTGTGCTGACCTAAATATTCACTTGTCCCTTTTCATTGTTTTTATGAATTATTAGCCATCGGTATGGAAGTTGAAAGTTATAACTCTTAACAAAAGCGGTGGCATGCCGAGGGAAAGCGCAAAGGGCAAGGACCTCATTTTCCATTAAGCACCGTCCAGCCTTGGGGCACAGGCCCCTCCGAATTTGAGGAACCTAGCATTCATTTAACACTCAAACTGATTGGACCCGCAATTTCCGTGATAAAATCACCAGTTTTCCAACAAAACACCACTTTTAAATATAAAAGTACTCAAAATTAAAATATAAAAAATTAAATATATTTCATTGAAATACATGAGGCGTTCAGAGCTTTAGTGGATCAAGTCCGGTTTGGTTTGGTTAATTAACATCGCACTAGAGCTGCACAATGGGCTATTGGCGACGCGGTTCGGGGTCTATCTCAAAAAAGAAAGATCCAGGAACATTTATCACACACACATTCATACATGCACCTCTTTATTTTAGAACCATGGTCAGACGACGAGGAAACACCTGAACTGGCACCCAACGCCTTCAATAGACGTCGGGACTTTGGACCTCGATCAGATGTATCGTGTACACGCCGTTAATTTTTGCGAATCTTCTGGACGACTTTTCTAGTATTTTGTAGCGAAGCTGCAACCCTCCGATTACAAGATAACTACCTTTTTACTTTTCTTTATCAAGTCCATCGCCTAGGATCTAACCAGGAATCTTTGTATTCCCAGCTGACGCCTTTAAGGATCAAGTCCAAAAGTTGTAATTTTGAGATAATCAAGATAAAAGTTTATTAACGCTAGCTGAATCTTAAAGGGATTTAGAAAATAATAATGCTATCTGTTAGAAAATAGCACTAGCAGGGACTTGGCTCACTATGGTTCTAAAAATATACATCATTAACAAGTATAAATCCGCAACTTTTGGTCTTGATCCTCTTTAGCTTTGAACGCTTCATATATATATATATATATATATATATAAAAAAAACTTTTTTAGTTCTCCGAAATGGATGATGTAAACATGTATTTGTTGTAAACTCGTTGCTTACACCCTTCGTCCTTTTATGCTGCTTATACTTGCCAATTTAGTTCGGTGATTTATATTAAAGAGTATCTTATCGACAATAATGACTAAAGCGCGGTTTAGACGCGAGTTAGACGCGAACTTGTATTTAATGTCCGAGAGCTGAAACACTATGCGAAGAAATACACCGAACATTTACTCCAAGGACGATTTTGTTATCGAGAAGCCTTATATGACTTTTACCCTTCCAGGGACAAAACAACCAGCTAGTTGTTTTCGTGAACTTGCAACATCTGTCTGACAGCAAAAACTTTCCACGTGTAAATGAATCTTAACACAGACTTGTATAACAGGCAGACAACAGAACGTGAACTACAACAAACTTTCAAGCGTTTTCAGTAAGGCCCATTCTGACGATGGACGCGATAAACAAGCAAAGCTTTTTTTCAGATGGCTCTGCGATTGGTGGATACAAATCCCGTGGTTCGTATGTTCCACTCACAGAGCTATCTGCAAAAGCTCGCACACGTTTATTACGTTTGTGTTGAATCGGCCCTATAGACATGAGAGAACAATGTGCTCTATCCAGGGCCCAATTAAGACATTGAAACAAGGGAAGCCCGCCATTAAAGCCTCGTCGCTCTCAAATAAATCCTGGAGAGAACATCAAATCGAAGTTTTACGCACTAAAACCATTGTCCCTGAATGGCATTAAAAATGAAACACTTTTTAAATAAAACAAAAAATATATTAATAAGTAATGAGTATTCTTAATATTCTGTAAGTTTTGATTTTTTTTTACTAAAGTTTTTAATGGATTTTTTTTATGGTTACATTTAGTGACAAACTATATTAGGAATGTAAAATATTTATATAAAATGTGTGATTTGAGGGCCCCTCAAATATGTGAAGTGTAAGCATGGGGATTCACGGGCGTATTCGGTAACCAGGCCCAGTCATTGGCGAATCCAGGAGATGTGGACTGGGAAGGAATCGTCCCTAGCCCCCCCCCCATCCATCCATCCATCCAGATCGGTCCGTTTCTTTTTTTTTCTTTATGTAATCAGAGAAGACAAATGTTGGTAAACATTTTTTGCCCAGTTTTTGTCCTATTCTACAAAATCAGGTAGTCAAGCAGTAACAACCTTTGGACAACAACCACTAAATCAATCTTAAAGCAGTGATCTCTCTGTCCTCTCGAATAATCACAATATTACAACATACTTACATAACTGTCAGAAGCCCCCCCTCCCCCCTTGATTACGTATTTATACTGTGTCCCCCAGAATTTTTTTTCTGGATCAGCCTATAGGCTCTGGCCCTACTATCACTCAGTTCCCAAGTGGACCTTGTCCGACAGACGAGATCAAAACCGTCACCGTGATCCATATTCCACAACCACCTACTCGCCCTTGACATTCCTAATCCGAGCATAAATAACGCTCATCCGAGTTCCCTCGTCCCCCAAGACACCCCACGAAAAGCACCCGTTATTGATAAGACAAGGTAGAAATTTATGGAAGTCTTCAAAGAACTGCGCTTTTGTGAATCGCTATCAGGATGGATAAAATGTAAGAGCTTTCACTTTTCAGAAGGGGGCTGTCTTCTGAGGTGGTTGGAGATCCGACTCGACGATTGGAGAAACGGACGGTGATGAATTCGCAACTGTATCAGTGGCCCGTGACAAGGGCATTTGGGGCCCCGGTGAGGACGTATAGTGCTGCCCTGTACCGGAGACAGTTCAAGGAGTAACGTGCAAACGTCTTTAAAAATGATTTGGGTACATCGGCAGACTTCAGAGACGTATAAAATGTTTATTATTCAAAGCTCCATAACTCTAGAGTTAATCAGTCTATTGATATAATGAACTGCCATCGTATAAAGAAAAGTGATCCGTTCACTTTGGTCCTATTAATCCATTCCCTCCTCTGAGTTTGGAGGGATAAGTCAAATTTCAAGGATACGCTGGACATTCAATTCTAATTAACGAGACGAATGTGTGCAAGCAAAATACGAGTTTTACATTTTCAATTGACTAGTTGACAGTTTAAACTATTTTTGTGAAAATAATGTTATTGTAATTATTGAAAATTATCAAATTACCAACTTTTTTAAAGTCTATTAATTCACCTTTTTTTCCCCGATTGGATGGAAAAAATTAGCTTTAGATGAGATATTGCCAATCCAGCCAGAAATAAAATGTATTAAAATATTGCAGGTTTTTTTTACAATGATTTCCCCAACATTCTTCACATGCCAATATTCTACGAGGGCCGAAAGAATGTTGGTATATTCCTGAGATCTTGCAAAATCACAAACTTAGTTGTCAAAATTGCGATTTTTTTTTTAATAATGCAATTTCTTAGTTTAATTTTCAAACAAAAGCCAAAGTTTGCCAAATAGGTGGGACATTTTCAACTTGACCAGTAGTAAAATTTATTAAAACATTGCATTTTTTTACAATGATTTTTCCAACATATTTCAAGCCTACGTGAGCCTTAAAAATGTTGGTGTAAATTTCTGACATGACAAAATTTCCCGCCAGATGGGAAATTGCCAACCCAACCAAAAGTAAAATTTATTTTAAAAAATTGCAGTTTCTTACAATGATATCCCCAAAATTTTTTACGCCTACGTGGGTCATAAGAATGTTGGTTAAATTCCTGAAGACTTGACAAAATCACAAGCCTAATTGACAAAATTGTGTAACAATTGGCTTTTTTTTTTAATGTGAAACTTCTTAGTTTAATTCTTTTTTAAAAGCCGAATGCTTCACAATTTTGCTAAAAATTATATGAATTTACCAACATTGGGGGAGGGGGGGGGGTGTTATCCCCAAGCAAGAGCGTTGTCAATAATCGATTGTGTAAGTCAAGTGCGACGTTAATGCAACCAACAGGCCAACCATGCGAACAATGAAAAACAATTTGTTCGAACAAAACATTGAGCACAATCAAAATATGTAAATACCCCCCCAAAATGCCAAACCCTGCATCTCCACAATCACCTGCTAACCCATTTCATATTCACAAAGATCCAAGACGTCATTTAATGAGAAGAAGAAAAAATCGATCCATCCGCAAATAATAATCACTCGATTAATCTCTTCGATGCCTGACAAGAAAAAGCATTTAATCGATGTTCACATTTGCATCCGCGTCCTCCACAATCGGAAGATTGGAGTACCTGAGAACGACCTTGTTCGTCAAAAGAATCGTCCCCAATTGTGATTATCTCGCACAATAGGGTCTGCCATCTGAATATTTGTAGGCCACTGGACGATGCCATCAATAGAGATGACAACAACTGTCGATGGATGCTTTTGTTGCCTCTTTTGTGCAGAGGATGTGCTTGTCCGGTTTCCATATTACTCCAATTACAATCAGTGATGTAGTCCGATATACAGAGTGGTCATAAAGTAACTTTGTTGGCATACGAACGAACTACCTGCAACTATCAACGAATGCCAATTTATTTAGAGATATAAGCTGGCACTACAACTAATTAATCAACTGAGTAACTAAAAATCACATACCTACTTGTTCAATTGCATCCAACACATTCTCGCAAGGTCCTCTGATTCCGAAATCTCCAAAGTAAAGGCGAAAAACCGCCTAACTCCAAAGCTTTTCAGAAAAGCGTAGCGTTCTTCCATTTTTTTTTATTCTCCATTTTTTTACTCATTTCATTCTTTAAATCTTTAAAATATATAGAACTAAGCCACATAATCAAATTATTACGTTATTAAACCACTTGTTAAAAGTATGTTGATTCACATAAGCTTTGTAGATCTCCATTAACAATCGAATACAACACTTGATACACTGGAATTCAGTTACATATAGTCTATTGTGAATCTTGAAACAAATGAATCCATAATCAAATGAAATTAAACTATTAACTTATTTTTTATAACATTAGTTTATTACATGGTAGAGAGATTTAACATAAGAGCAGGGTTCGAAATTAGCGATCGTTAAACGTATTTTGCAAATAAAAATTTCAATGTGACAACCGTAATTTTACACCCAGTCGTCATTTTTGACGCCAAACTTTTTATAAAAATTTCATTTTGACGACCGTATTTTTACATATTCTGAATTATGTACAAAGTGGAAGAAAAAGGCCATCACTTTAAAAATGTCTTTGGTTAATTTTTTTTCAGGTAAATTATAAAATGTCTTTGTTTTGTTTATAATCATTATAAATCTTTACAGTTTCTGTATATATGCATACACTTAAGTAAAGCTGCCAACCTTGCCAAAGCTTTTTAATAATAATAATCGATATTCAATAATTGCGCTCATACTTTTCAGTCATTTTGTCAGTAAGACTGATATTTTTAGAATACAAATAGATACATGCTTCTACTTTTATACAAACAAAGCAGTAACGATTAGAAAAAAATATAACAGTTGTCAACTCTGGTTAAGCAATTCGAATTATTTACAAAACTAGAGGGCTCCGCCCCCTGCTCCGCTGACGCTCCACCAACCCCCGGAGGATTGCTACGCAATCCTCTTTAGTTTGCTTCGCAAACCAATATCGGCTTCATACACTGTAGACAATGACAATATGTCCTAACAATAATACTTTTTTTAGTTATATAAATTATTACTGGCAGGACCGTCACACAAATTTTTTTCTCGGATGTTGTTACAAGAAATTTCCCAACTTAACGATCCGAAATTCCGAATTTGAACGATTCAAAATTCCCAACTTAAGGACGTCGGGTACCAGCTGAAGTATTGTCCTCGTTATCTGACCTATGTTAAAAAAATATGAGACATCGTTCCCGGGTCTTTTCTTCGAGAAAGGCCTCGAACCAAAGCGTCCTTGATGTAGTAAGTAAATACGTACCAATAACCAATCAAGCGCGCTTTGCTCGAACCAACGCCAATAGTTCAATGTGCAGCTCTAGTGCGACGTTATTTAACCAGACCACACTTAACGATTCGAAATTCACAACGCAACAGTGCTAAAAAAATTCCCAGTTCCAACTTATAGACATTTTCAGCTTTTTTATAGGTAATATTAAACAGTTCTTTCGAAAGTATTGATTTGTCGCACGCATGTTCCAATGCAGTGGTCCGTTTTGAGGTCTAATTTAAGTTTCACCTTAATACAAGTTTGGCAATTTCTAGTCTTCCGTCGCTTTCATTTGCTAATAATAGTAATTTGCCTGAGGCATAAATTTTCCCAACTCAGGGAATTTTAAAACTCGAAATTCCCAACTTTTAAGGTTTCAAGCGCTGATAACATTGGCGCTGATAATAATTCGCCGTTGGCAGCCAAATACATGTTGGCATTTTGCCAATGTTGGCATTTCGCTCCGAAATATCTTTTAATAATAATTATAGTACTTCACATAAATAGTTACATCTAATTTATTTTTTAAGATAGAATTTCAGTATTGATACCATTCAAGAAAGGAAGATTTTACGAACATAACTATATTTTTTTAACGGGAAAAAAGTATATTTTTGAACTACTTAGAGCAGTTTTAATTTATCCCTTAAAATTTTACGCGTAAAATTGACGATTATTTCATACATTTCGTCAATTATTTAAAAATTTATAACTACAAAACTAAATCAAATTTTCACAAACGCTCTGGATCATTTGTAGCCAATAGTTTTATCTATATCCCTAATTTTTTATTTATTTTTTTGTTGAAAATTGGAAGACAAGTATACAAAAATGTAGGAATTGTGTTCGAAATTTTCTAAAATCATGACTTTAACATAAAATAACGTCTAATATACTGATCGTATTGAAAAACAAATATATTCACCTTATTTCCCAAACATTTCTTAATTAACTGGCATAATTTCATAATTTTAGGACATTTACTTTTTGAGATGCAAACGGAATAATGAGACAAAAAGTCGCAAATTAAAATTTGCTCGAAATATCCGACATTTTTATCCTTCTTCGCTATTTTTTATACCTATCTTAATTGACCATATCTAATTTAATTGTAAAGATAGAAATATAATCTTTATAACATCAGAAAGAGGAAGTTTTAGCGAACATTAATATATTTTTTTGAATAAGAAAATATGTCATTTTAAATGACTTATAGCATTTTAGAAATCACGTTTCAAAAATGAGGGTGAAAAAACTTCAAAAAGTGGAGCGTGTTTAAATGTTTAAAAAATTTATAAATCCAAAACTAATTCGAATTTTAAAAAATGCTTACTTGGATTTCCAGTTCAAACCTATTTGTACACTCCGTAAATAAATTGGGTCTCTCCTTTTAATAGTGTTTCAGAAACTCGACGGACAAAATTACTTGTAAGCGAAATTTTATCAACGACAACTTTAATATTAAATAACTTATAAACTAATAACAGTATTGAAACAAAAATGTATTCTTCTTATTTATCAAACATTTCTTAACAAATTCATTTAATTTCGTAATTTTAGGACTTATACATTTTGAGATACGATCTGAATAACATTGAAAGAACTGAAAATTCCCCCTTAGGCTTACTTTTTCCCCCTAGGGCTTACTTTTTTTTAAAATAGAGAGATTACACCTAATCAGAACATTTCGACAACTAAAAAAAAATTGTTAGATGCCAATGACACCTAACTTTTCTCCTAATTTTGAACCCTGCATGCAAGAAATGTTTTTTATTTAAATATTTTAGCAATTAATACTATTCTAATGGTTTAGAGACTGATAAAAAATATTTTATGTAAATGCATGTAATAAGACTTGAATTATAAAATTCTAACAGATGTGTAAATTGCTTGTTTTTATATTAGTTTATGTATATAAATAGATTTAAATTGTTTCTTAATATAATATTTTATTTGTAACATTTCAAATGAGTAAATTTCAGTGAAATACAAAAAAAAAAACGATTTTTAATATTTGTTAAGACTTCTAAGCAATGGAGTCCGACCCTCCCAATAATTTGGAAACAATGAAAGTAGGGAATTTCAAATTCTAAAAACTCTGAGTTGGGAAAATTTATGCTTGAAGAAAATTAATATTATTAACAAATGAAAGCTAGGGAAGATTAGAAATCGCCCAACTTGTAAGATTACATTTAAATTAAACCTCAGAACGGACACTGTAATATTACCTATAATATATATAAAAAAAAAAGATGAAAAATGTCGATAAGTTGCAACTGGGAATTTTCAGCACTGTTGTGTGAGAATTTCGAATCGTTAAGTTGGGAAATTTCTCGTTTCAAACCCCCAAAATATTTTTTGTGTAACGGCACTGGTTCCATTGCTAACCAATAATAGACTCTGAATAGACTTTCGATATACAGGGTGAATGAGAATTATCTTTACAACTTTGACACGCAATAAAACCTTGAAGAAATAAGATAACTAAGTGAAGTTGCTTGAACATGCAATAGCAACACGTGAAGTTTTATTTGCACGCAGTTTTCTGTCTTTTTACAACGACACAAGAGACACAAACAACATTTGAAGTTCTTATCATAGAAAAAGGCGGTGAAAATTTCCTTGAATACCGGGAAATGTCAGCACATAACGCCGATAACAACGAGAGACTAGTAAGAAGGCAGCCAGTTGTCATGAATCCTCAGGGGAAAGCTCAATGCGTTCAATGGTTTATTGGTGCGTTCAATGGTTTATTGGTGCGTTCAATGGTTTATTGGTGCGTTCAATGGTTTATTGGTGCGTTCAATGGTTTTAAAAAGGCGCGTTGAATGGTGCATTAATGGATTTGGGAAAAAACTGCATACAAATGAAACTTGTTAAGTTTGAAAGCGACATAACTAACTTATTTCTTTAAGGTTTAATTGTGTATTTAAAGTTGTAAAGATAATTCTCATGCATCTAATAGGTTCGAATACCCAAGTAATGTGCATTTCAATAGCACCCATAGTCCTAAAAGCGATACTTTTACTTTGGTGTAAAGTAATTCAAAATGGAGTAAAAAAATAACTATTTGTCCGAAGTAAAACCGGCTTTTTGAGCATCTCTATCTATAGCGCACGTGATCAGAACATTGGGCTAACTGCTTGAATTCGATGCATGTCGTGGTCCAGTTCTTCAACTTTTAAATAAAATTTATTTTTAATTAGTAATTGCAATTTATTATGAATAAATACTGCACTGCAATCGATGTTACTTAAATATACTAAGTTTAAAGAAGATAGAACATTATTAGATAAAAAAGGTAGTTAAAATCGAGTTGCAAGATTTGACAATACAACAATAGCGAGTTAAATAAAATGATGCAAAAACTCCAATCTCCATAGGAACACACACCATCTCAGCAAGCCCCTTGATTTGAGTGTTTTTATGGAACAGCCGGCACGCGTATTGAAGAACAGCTGAAGAAATAGGCACAAGCCAGCTGCTTTTCGAAAACGATCTCTCCGACAATTTCCTCTCCCTTCGCTCACCCACCGGCTTTATGCATTCATTTTTTATGCGACCAGGTGTTTCGTTGGTGGAAGGACACGCGACACGGATTACTATTCTGATTACTACACCCCCAAGTTGACATTGGATAATTCCAACGAATGTCTCAGTGGGTGTGTGGGGTTCCGATTTGTTATAACTCGATAAGGGTTGGTTTCAGAATTCGAAATATTTTGCGCTTAAAAAATTTAGTTTGACGACCGTAATTTTACACCCAGTAACGCCTTTGACGACTGGGTGTAAAATTACTTTCGTTAAACTAAAATTTTTAGGCGCAAAATACGAATAACGACCGCTAATTTCGAACCCTATTTGATGGTTTCTGTGGTGCAGATTTTTTTCTTTTCTTTGTTTTAAAAAAAATCGTTTGCGAATATTGTATATTTTTTGGTTAAAAATTCGGGTGTGAAATATGTACTTTTTCCTTTAAAAAATTCGCTTGTGAATTTTATACTTTTCTTCATTTAAAAAAAATTGAGGGATAAATTTGTACTTTTCTTTCTCATAAAAATTGGGTGAGAATTTTGTTACTTTTTTTTTGTCAAAAAATTCGCGGTAAATTTTATACTTTTCTTCGTTAAAAAATCGAATGTTACTTTCGTACTTTCTTCCGTTAAAAAATCCAGTGTACTTTCTTTCGTTTAAAAAAAAAGTTGGGTTAGAATTTTAAACTTCGTTAAAAAATCAGGCTTGAATTTTTTAATTTTGTTTGTTAAACAATTTGGATATGAATTTTGTACTTTTCTTTGTAAAAAAAAAGGATACGAATTCTGTACTCTTCGTTTTTTTTAAAAAAAACGTAAGAAATATGCACTTTTTTTCTTTAAAAAAAACAGGAGTTTATTTTGTACTTTTATTCGTTAAAAAGAAATCGGGTGCGGCTGTGTCGGAGCACAGTCAGAAGGGTTTTACGTGAAATGTCATTTCCATAGAAATTGATCGCCAACGGAAACCGACAACAGAAGGAAGATATGCAAGCTGTTATGTTGGCGCCGCGGGGCTCTTTTCCAAACTCAGTACGTGTTTTTCTTTATTTCAAGATTTTACACGCATCGGCACCTGATTTCCAATCGATCGAGATCAGATTTATATCTATCCTGCTATTTGTAACGGAGTTTTATTGGAAAGGATCCCTCAAAAAATTAAACGTTTCTACCCTGTTCTAACACAAGTAGCTGATTTATAAGGACATTGCATGTCAAAAAGTATCAATTTTTAAAAAATTCAAAAAATTGTACTTAATTGCTCTTATTTACTTAAAGGTTTTTATTGATAAATAAATAAAAGTTGTTCTAAAATGTCTCTCCATATTAACAGACAGTATAAAAATAAATGTGATTTTTTTTAAGATTACATTTCTATTACATTTACATTTATAATTAAATATTTCAATTTTTTTTTTTTAAATATAATTTTTTTTAACTTGGTTAACCTGATTTATTAGCGATAAAATATTCCTCGCAATTGAAACCTTCACTAAAATTTTTTTTTTACTATTTTAAAAATTCTCTTGGTTTATTAAAAAACTAAGATACACCCTACAATGTCTCGAGTTCTAGTCATAACATGATGAAATTAGTAATCTACAATATTACATAGTCAACTCTAACTAAGTCAACTCAATTCCAAAAACAATTTATGAACGATTATTTCAATGTCGTGTGCCGACTATCTTCAGAACAGACGACAAGACACGTGCCTAATCTTCTCACCCCATCTAACATCCGGGGGGGGGGGGGGGTGATAAAAGACAAAACCGAACACAATCTGGAGTGTGTCCTGTAGATCGCTAGTCGTCTGTTTACGACCTCTCCACACACCCCTAACAGACGGGGGCGAATTTCCGGATTAGCACAAAGAGGGAAAACAGGACAGAGCCCTCGATATCCTCATCTAGCGGCAGTTTAAAAGTGAATTTCCTGTTTTTCCCTGAAAAGGATGAATAACAAATCCGCGTAATAGATAAAGACAATGCAATTATAATGGGATTTTGATAAACCATTTCTTCCTGCCAATCGTATCTTTTTTCTAGGAAACATGTGTCAAATGCATTCATGCGGAAGTATCACTGATCTCTAACTGTAACTTCTGGATTGGGCAAGGCAGTTTGTTGAGTGGAAGCCAATTGAAAGTTAAATAACTGTACCCCACTTCCATTTCTACCTCTATATTTCGTATATTGGCCATGCTAAAATATGCCGAATTGAAGTAGCTGGGCTATTTTTTTTTTAATTTTCAATTAAACCCTATTTGATTGCCTATTTTTTGAAATCCATTTTAACCAATAATAAGTGGATAAGCAGCAAAAAAAACAACTATATTTTTGGCGATACACAAATTGATTCTATATGCGGACAATAAAATACTTAAACATATTTAACACTTCTATAACGGTTTGAGAAAAAAAAAAAACACAAAATACCTTTAAAAAATTAGTTGGGGTTCAGTAAGGCTTCGACCGCGCCCATAGAAGAAACTAGACATGAGCGTTCCAGAAGGTACAGTTACAGTTCAGTGGTACGTCTGTGTGTCATTTTTTTACGCGGATGCATTCGTTTCCTGTTTTTCCCGAAAATTGTTACCAAGAAATCCGTACAGTTGCTTAGTGAAGTCGCACTAGAGCTGCACAGATATTGCGGACGGTTCGGGGTTTATCTCGAAATAAAGACCTAGAAACCTGGGCTGGCACCCAACGCAACCTCAATAGGCGTCAAGACATCACACCACTATCAGATTTATCGTGCAGCAGTCACCTACTCACGACGGTTATGTTTGGTCGCGAAAGGAACTAATTTGACAACTTGACCTTCTGACTATTAAATTGCTACACACATGCTGGGAACCAAACCTGCGCCCATCATCCAAGCCCCTAATTATTCATTCACCACATGCTGTTGTAGGGTTAAAAATTAACAAGAGATAAATTTGTAGCCACGATAGTATATTCGATTTGAGCATCAGCTGTGGGGGTTTGTGGTTCGATTCCCGTGTAAGCCATGGTTGAATTTGTGGATGTGTTGTTAGTATGAATTAGGAGATATTAAAAATGAATCGTAGAGATAAAGCAGCCTATCTAGACGAGCAAAGATATCTCAACAAATCAAATCGAGATAAGTATGAGTATAGCTAGTAAACATACATATGTTTATCTAAACCGTAAACAGAACTCGATACTGGGCAATCAACATTCGGTTGATAAAAAGTGTCTTCTTCACAAACAAAATAAAAAAAAAATCCCAATAAAGTCTTTAAGATCGTGATCGAAACTGAGTGAACTTCCAGGAATAAGCGTCATCCCAAATGTAAGGCGTTCCGCTATTCACGTCGCCCTTTTGTTTCACCGCCTGCACCACATGGGTATATGGGGCAGTGTTTTATTGTGGCAGCTGTTTAACCGGGTCTGTTCCGGCAATGACATCGATGCTGTGTTTGCAACCACTAAAAGTTATCGTAAAAGGTTGAGAAAGTTAAATACCAGTCCAAGCAGTATTCTTTTATGGATGTTTTGTAACTTTTGCATAATGTAGGTTAAATATATTTATATCATGGTATATATATATCATGGTATATATATATCATGGTATATATATATCATAGTATATATATATCATGGTATATATATATCATGGTATATATATATCATGGTATATATATATCATGGTACATATATATATATATATTCCCGCAAATCATTTAACACTAAAACACGGATTCATTAGCCGCAGCGGAAAGTTGCTTGACGGCGAAATCTGAGTTCAGGTATTCCGCTCACTTCTCGTTTTTAAATAACTCCACGTTTAGAAGTGAATCGCTTCAATTTCGTCGCCAAACAGCTTTCGCTACTGTTGTTGAATCTGCGGTTTGGGGTTGCGTGTTTGAAAATTTATTCGACGAGATATGGTATATATACTATATTTAACCTTATCTTATATGCAAGGTATTAAAGTTACGATTGTCTGAATTCACATTTCACTACAGAAATATAGTATTCATAAACTAAGAATTATTAGTTTAGTTTAGAATATACCTTTAGCTATAAACAGCAATGTTAATGATCATTCCTATACGAGGAATTGTACGAAGCAGATTGGCGCTATTTAAAAAATAAACCCTCTTAGAACCTTATGGGGCGTTTACTTATTATGTTACACACCTTTGAAGGAAGAGGGGTCTAAATTGCGTGACATGGAGGATGGGGAACTCAGTGGTTGCGTGACTTGGAAATTGTTTTGAGGAAAAAATGCGGAGTTTTTTTTCCGAACGTTTATAAAAGTTACTTTAAAATAACAATTAAATAGCATATTTGATACAAAGAGTGAAAGATCTGTGAAAAAACAAATATCGTGACGTGACATGGGGATAGGGGCAAACGTGACATGGGGGGAAGGGGTGTACATAAGTATGAAAAATAGCGTGACGTAATAAATAAACGCTTTTTACCAGGATCAGAGCCCCGGTAGCCCAGAGGATAAAAGGGTTTATCCGGTAATCAAAGGATTGCTAATTCGAGCCTGTAAGATGGACTTAACAAAGAAAAGTAAAACAGTAGTGATCTTGTGATCGGAGCTTCAAGCTTCGTTACAAAAATACGAAAGTCGTCCAGAACATCCGACAAATTATGCCGGTGTTAAATAACTGGAGCACGATATATCTGATCGGAGACCAATGTTCTGACGCCTATTGAGGTTGCGTCGGGTGCCAGCTGAGGTGCTGTACGAGGCATCGTTCCCGATATTGCGACGTTATTTAACCAAACCTAACTTACCAGGATCAAGATATTTCCTATCTCCCTATTATCATTATATCCCTATTATTCTTTTATCTCTATCCTTATTTTTAATTCGGAATTCTCCGCTGATAAAACTTCCGATTCCAATGGTTAATTATTAATATTACGAGATGATAGCACAGCGCATTCGACGAGTATTGTAAACAATAGCAATGACATGTCAAAAAGAAAACACACTTCCATCTAATAACTTGTCGTGCGGGGGTATTTTTGTAAACAAAATATCATAGGATGCCTATTATCTCAAATGAACCGACTCTATTGGATAACTTATGTCGAAAGTTTTCAGCGAATTCGATTTAAACAAGCATGAATTGCGAAATTTCTTCCACGGTTGAGGTGCCAGAGGTTGGGTGGTCTAGTTTTAGTAATGAGGAAGGCAATTACACATTGACAAAAAAAAATTACATGAATATTACATGGTTGTTAAAAACCAATGTAATAAACTCTAAAGAATAATAGATTCCTTAGAATAGATTTTAATACAGCTAATTAAGCTGAGCTTGCATTACCAAATATCGTATAATATCTAAAAATTGCGAAGGCTTCGGAATTATATTTTATTTAATATTTTAATTGCGCGTTTAAGGATCATTCTACACGAACGTTAATAAGTTGTACTTTGAAGAAGCCTCTGTGATTGGTGTATTCAAACCACACGTTTTAACAGTCAAGTGGAGACGTACGATAAATGCTACATGCTAGCGAAATATGCTATCTGTCTCCAAGAACGCAGGTTTCCACTTAAAGGTTAAATGTAAAAATCACAGAGGCTTCTGCAAAATGCAACACAAGTTTATCACGTCCGTGTCGAATGGGTCCCAGATTTTTACTATTTAAATTTTAAAAGAATCTATGTGGATCATTCACCTTAAACTGTGAGTTTTATCTATAATTGTTCAGTTTTAAATTTTTGAGGAATCGGATTGATTGGACAGTCGTGCTTCTTTTGAGCAAATGTGCAGTCGCAATTCTTTAAAGTAATTGGCAATTGTGATTCTTTTAAGGAATTCGGCAGTCGTGCTTTTTTTAGCAATTGGGCAGTCGTGGTTCTTCTGAGCAATTGGCCAATCGTTCTTTTTTTTTGAGCGATTGGGCAGTAGTGCTTTTTTTTAGCAATTGGGCAGTCGTGCTTCTTTAAAGTAATTGGGCAGTTGTGATTCTTTTGTGTAAATTGGCAGTAGTGCTTCTTGAGTAATTGTGAAGTCGGAATTCTTTTGAGGAAACGTGCAGTTTATAATTACTTTAAAAAATTGGGCAGTCGTAAAGGTTGCTTTGAGTGATCAATGCATCTATGGCAGGTCAGCAGCCTAGTAAGGCCGCAGATACTTGAAAACATGTCAGTGCAATTTCGAATTCCTCGGGGGTCAGTGCCATCCATCCCTGCTAGCAAAGTCCTTAATCCGCACGCCAATTCTCTGACGTGACAATGGAGGGACACTCTCTCTCTACCTATTAATTGTCTTCTGCTGCTGCTGCCTCCCCCGAGAAGAAGAAGGGGGGGGGATGACGTGAGGAGGTTAATAATAATTACCCCATTGTTCTTTCCGTTTCGTTGTATCTCGGATCGATATATTTATCAATCGCATTCCTTTCCCTGTCGGGCATTTGACCTTAGGAGATCGCTTGTTTATTTTTAGGTTTTACATCACTGGACTAGGAGCTCTTTTGTTAAGGGTTTTGACATTGGTGAGCATGAAATAACGTAGCCCAAGAGCTACGTACCAGGGTTAGTTGAATGAACGTCACACTAGAGCTACACAATGCGGCTATAAACCCCTAACACCATCTACAGCGGATAACTTGACTTTCTGTTTCAATCGTCTCCCCTAAAGTGAACGCTTCTATGACGGAATCTCGAAAAAAACATATCACGTGATACCTCGTTCAAAATGTCGGAATATACATCAACTAGATGGTGCTAGAGCTCATGGTTCGGGATATATTTTTCGTGGGTTGGTTCGTTCGTTAATTAACGTCGAACTAGTGCTTAACAGTAGGGTATTGGCGACGAGTCGGGGTCTATCTCGAAGGAAAGACCCGGGAACATTGGCTCGACATTTTGAACCACGGTCAAATGACAAGGTCGCCTCTGCTGGCACCCATCACCACCTCAATAAGGGTCAGGACATTGAGCAACGATCATTTTTAACGTGCACCAGTCACGTATACACACCGGTAGAAATTGTGTATATTCTTGACGACTTCTGTAATTTAGAAGTGAATCTGGCAACCTTTCGATAACGATTGCTACATCTTAACTTTTGCCAAGTCCTTATGCCAATTTGAACTCCTACACAGGAAAGTGGGGTATTATCTTAGGTGTTACCCTGGTCAATTGACAATGGTACGAGGCAGTATTCCCCGATCTTTCTTACGAGATAGACAGCGAGCCTTCGCCAACAGCCCACAGAGGAGCTCTAATGTTAATTCAACCTACCTAAAACACTTTCCTCTCCTTACTATATAAATCGACCCAATTTGTAAAGTCCTTTGTCTTCGAAACCTACAACAAGCAACTCACGCGTTTGCGTGCCGATTACCCTCCTCCTTCTATCCGCGGCGATCTAAACGACCACAATAGACGCACCTTATCCATCCCTAATCGGATAATTTATAAAACCACCAATTCCAGTTATTAATTAAACCGTAAAGCAAACACTTCATTAATGGAGAACACTGGGACATAAATCAAGAGCAGAACTTTCATCTGACAGTCACACCTACAGAAGTGCTTGATGAAGTACAAGATTGTGGGTTATTTAATTGTACTTGCCGCTTAACTGGCGAATAGAATGGGTTTTAGGAGCAATTTATCCTCGATCAAATGCAATATCGTATCATAGTTGGGACAGTCTAGTTGGTTTGTAGAATTAGCCTCGAAATAGAGCTTCACAATGAGGTATTGGCGACGGTTCAGGATCTGTCCTGAAGAAAAGAACCGGGAACATTGCCTCGTCATTTCGAATCTGGTCAGAGGACGAGGAGAAGACCGGAGCTGGTAGCCCATGCAATCTGACATCGGTTCGAGGACGTATGGACCACGACAGATTTAAGGTGGAGAACTTGTCCTCACGCTTTTCCTCCGTAGCAGCCGCGTTTCTCCACCGAGACACCAGACTGGTCGACAATTTTAATTAATAAACTTATTTACAAATTCCGTTCGTTTTTAATAAACGAAATATATTAATTACCTATATTATATTTAGAACCTAAGTATTTTTGTTATTTATTTTAATTAAATTAATTATTTTTAATGTCATAAAAATATGTATTTTTTAATATGATAAAAATATGTATTTTTTAATGTCATAAAAATATGTATTTTTAAGGACATAAAAATAGTTTTTTTTTTTTTGGGGGGGGGGGGGGCATTAGGGCCTTCTAACTTATGACAGCAGTATACAGTGTCTTCTCTATTCCTTCCATGCTCTTTAGTGTAAGGCGGCTTTTCACAGTTACGGGCAGAATAACCAGGAGCTGCAACATTTACAAGGGTATTTTTAAACGTTTAAGGAAATTGAATTTTTTTTAAATTATTGTAAATTTTTTTCTTTCTGTAAAACAAAATTGTGCTTTCTTATATTTTATGTCCTGGATTTGATGTTGGAAGCTTTCATGTGATAGTCGATTACTTTAACCTTTAGACTAAAACGATAACTTAGGTCGATGTTATGACTTAGGTCAATGTTATCATGTCGACTACTTAATGAGAGTGTATCAGTACTTAAAGCAATATTATGCAAGTGCAAAAAATAACCTTACTTTTGCAGTTCTAGTCCATCGAGGAAAACTCACATTGGGCAGCAAAGTGCTGCGTAAAACTGACATGGCGGTTCCATTGGGCGAGGAAATGTTCGAATTGGCTTCTTGGCGAGACTGCTCGTTCTCACTGCCGCTGCTACGGCGAGATTTGTCCGAAGAACCTCGCCGGTGTCGCCAACAGCGCTTTCGGTTGGCGGTGGTCGTCGCATCATCAGTCTGTATGGCCTTGGCGACTTTGGCGCGAGTTCTCAGCACACCATAGGAACGTTCTGGGATTGTGATGGCGGACGGCGGATTGGCCATGGTTTCAGTCCGGTTCCATGGTTGTGGTGGATCTGGCAGAGGATCTGTTTGAGATCGGAATGGAGCTAAATATCTTGTAAATGTTGGTGCGTTAGCGTTGAAAACGCTTGTGATTGGAGAGGGTCGTTGTGCTGGGATACAGTGCACGGAGTTGTGATCAGGTGGAATCTGTAATTATAAAACATTTTTTTTAGCTACTGATATTGGAATACTACAATAAGTGAATAAATAAAATTAGTTCAGACATTATGGATACGAAAATATTGCTCCATGTACAGCTTCTTAACCTAGATTTCGTTGCTAGACAAAGATACTTACGTATTAACCCAACCACTTTGATGAAAGTCGCCAAATTCTTATAGCTCGCGACACCACTAGTTCATAGCAACCATAAATTCAACTAACAAACAGAAAATTACTGCAATCATAAAATTAGTTAAAGACTACAATAATTGCCTCATTATTCTTGTCCTATAAAAAAAAATCGCTAAACTTCGCCAAGATGGTTGCGATAATACATAAATACCGGATTAAAGTTACATAGTTGGCCGGATGCATTTTAAAAATAGGGTTGGCTACCAACTGAAGAAATATAAGCAAGTTGTTCCGTCTGACGCCAAGGGCTCGAGTTCTCTTCTCATAAATGATGACATTTCGGGATTCGAGATTTTACACGCATTAGTGCCTCGAACGAGACCAAATTTATGTAGATACAGCTGTTTTCTCAGAGTTATAGTGTCGAAATAAAATAATAACACTGTATAAAAGCGTAACGTAGTGCTTCTATCCTCATGCCCCTTGTAGTCAATTTTACTGATGTTACGCTATAATAATTGAAATCCACAGGCATAAAATGATAAATAAAAATTATATGTGCAGTTTGGTAGCTTAAGTGGCATAATTCACAAAGTTTCGAAAATGAACTAACACCATTTTCCATTACTTGGCAGATAGACCTATTTGGCTAAGTGGTGTGAGTCCTAGTACAATAGGTTGCCTAATAATGAGTTGAGTTCCATGACATTATACTGGAGTCATAAGAAAGGAGGCACTAACTCCAAAAAGAAAAAATCCACAGAAAATAAGAAAAACCAAATGTATCACCTGCATCAAATTTTGATACTTTAAAAACGCCTTTTCTTTTGTCTAACAGTAGTTGTTTGCATGTACAAAGTTTTATATATGTTGGTGATTAGTTATATTTTCTCTTACCATGTACCAACTAACTCATCATGGACATAGTATTATATATTTTTTTAGTATTTACCTGTCATACAGGACTTTCTTTTGTCAAAACCAGAATATAACTAGAGTTAGAGCTAATATAAATCTCACTATAACTCATCATTATATTTGATTTATGGATTTTTAAGGTCATCAAAATTCGTATTTTTAAAGACAATAAATCGGACGAGTTAAAAAAATGAATTAAATTTTTTTTTGGAGTTGAGGTCTTTCAACTTATGACGGCGGACTTATAACTTATGACCTAGGGGCGAGTTGTAAACTTTAAACCCTCTTTTTTGAATCTCTTCTTTTGGACTTATAACCACTTCGCGACCAAGCCGCCCCATATGGATGTGTACATTTTTTATTGATTTTTATCATGAAAGTTTTTCCTTGAACTCGTCAACTGTCAATCGGGGTTTTCCTGAAGTCGATAACTTCGCATTTCCTTCGCCGAGGGGCCCTTCAGAGTCGTCTCACCTGGGAATTCCTTCCACAAGGTATGTCACTGCTCATGTCTCAAGGGCGAATTTTTTATCGCCAAACAAGACAAAACGTTCGCCTAACAATCCTGAGAGACGTTTTGAGAGACGACTTTAATTGGCCCCTGTTTTGTAATGCAAACTTCGAAGCCTATAATGTGGTTTATACGAATGTGTCTTCTATGCGGTGGAAAGGCTGTCATTACTTTGGTATTAGAGTTTTGAATACAAGTGCAGTTGGAAATGGAATAATAGAGGAGAAAAATATTTTTCTTTTTGAAACAGCAGAAGAGTTAAAAAAAAAACAAGGACTAATTCGTAGAATGAAGATACGAAACATGTCACTGCGGTTTTCATCCGTGACTGCTGCGTTCCACTTCTGAGACGCTGGATTGGTTAATTCAATTAGCCAATCAATCCAAGCAACTCGGAGGAAAACGCGATGACATGTTCCCAGCTTTAACGTCGCACTAAAGCAATGGGTTCCCTACCTTCAAATGACCACGGAGTCACAAAATCACCAATCCATGGATCACTGAATCAAATATTCGATAAGCCAAGAACCACCACTTTCTAAAATCGATAAATAAATTTTTATATTGATTTGAAAGAATTCTATTTGCATATTTTTCTTTCAAAAAACTTTTTTTATCCATAGAATAAATCAGCAAACTGACAATGCCACTAGGAAAAACAACAATTTTTAAAAGATATTATAACTTTTTTCTGTTTAATTTTTCTTAAACCAACACTTTAATTTATTTCATAGCTAAATTTTTATTTCGTATTTTAATTTGTTTATAACACGTTTCATTTTCAAATAGTGACTTTTTTTTTAATGAAAAAACAAAACGAAAAGTGTTTTTAATATAGTTCCACGGACCAGGGTTTGAGAACTACTGCATTAGAGCAACACATTTGGATATTAGCGATGGTTTGAGATCTAAAACTCGATTTAAAACATGAACATGGTCCTAAGTAAACTGTACAATAGCGAAGTGTTAAGTATTTTTTTACTTTTGTCGCCAATGTCAAATCGAGGAAAAGACTAAATAGAAGGTTATTCTGTAAAATAATGACTTAATAAATTTGCACAATGGGCCATTAGAGACGGTTTTGGATCTATCCCGAACAGTGGTTCCCAAGGTGGTCCCGGACCACCGAGTTGAAAGTTAGACATTGCGCAGACCACCACTTTCTATTATCATTAAAAAATATTCAGAAACCAAATATGCATGTAATTAAGATATGAAATACTATATGTTTCAATAAAGTAATTAATAACAAAATATCTTTAACTTATTTTTTTTAATTAGGTAAGGTAGTTTTTGAAATTAACTATATGTGTATCTAATTTGAAATAATTATGATGACATTTGAAATTGAATCATTTCACCAGCTTCTATAATTTTTGGTAATATAGCATACATTTAAAAATGTATTAAAAATACACTTTGAACTGCAAATGGAAGGATCCCACTTACATTTTTCATTTTAAAATACATATTTAATCAACACATATCAACAATAACAACACCAGAAAGAAAAATTGTACTTTTTCCACAAAATATGAAAAATAATTCATTTCTGGTTAAAATCCATAAAAATTAAGGTAAAGCAAAAAGTAAAATGGCGTGCCAATGCACAACATGTTATTTATTTTATATGAAAAGCTGTGATTTTCTCATTAGACTGTTTTGGCATAAAAAAAAGAATACATTATCGAACAAAGAATACACAATCGAATTTATTAATTTTTAAAACAAAAACATTTTGATTGTTCAAAAGTCCCACGGACCACTTTCGACCCTCGCGTGGACCACCAGTGGTCTGCGGTCCACGGGTTGGGAACCACTAATCTAGAAAATACTACCTAATATTCTTGAACCTCGGTCATATAAAAAAAAAAAAGGGGGTAGGGATGAGCCGTCAACTCACTCTCCAAATTTCCACATTAAAACCAACGTGACATTTATTGTACACCAGAATTTCTGGCGGGCAATGAGGATGAAATTCAGAACCTTTCGATTACTAGCTCAGCACTCTTCTGACTCGGCTATTGCGCGCCCAATATTTTATACGATTTAGAAGTTCTTAAAACCCCGCTTCAAAAGGACTTTACCATCTAAACTTCTCTGCAAAACGTCAAACTTTTTGCAGGAGTCAACCGCGAATATATTGTAGTTAATTTTAGTTATAAAATGTGCTTTAAAACAAAATATCGCGTTACTGTCACATGTTAAATAATGCCTCTATCCCGAGAGTTGAGTTAACGATTGGTTGAGAAATGCCACAACGGTTTGGCTTGAACATTAAGATGGGGGAGTTGAGGATGTCTAGGGTGTTACTCCTCACTATCTAAAATAATAAAAGAAAGTATGTGGCACGCAAAACGCTATTTTCACTGCTGGACGTGTTTGAAAAACTTATACATAGATACAATTCAATGACTCACTGTGCACCTCAGGCTTGATATTTTGAAATTATAATCGTTTATAAAGGTTTTTGAAGCTTAATTGTTTAAAATGCTAATTTAAAATTTACTTTGGTATAAAAACATTAAATTCGACAACAATGAAATACTTTTAAATAAATTAATATACATTTATTGTTTTAAAACAATAGATGAAAGTCGGCAATCAAAAATTGCTTTGGCGAAATAACTCTTTCTGACAATTATGCTTCAACGGGTAAACTAACGGGTTAACATTCGGAGATGTACCCTCAAATGTCTGAACAATAGACTAGTTATTTTGCCTTCGAGAAAATAAAAGAAAAGGAATTAACAGATAGAACGAACTAATGGGGTAACATTGTTTTTGACGCGTGTGAAACCCCGGGTATCAGCTAGTCTATAATAATAAAAGAGTCTGTCTGGGGATCATAAAACACCTACTTCCTCTGCGTATACAAGCCTGAACATTTATAAATAAGTACTATGAATCCTCAAGGTATGCGCACCTGAGGCTCGGATTTGTAAAATTCCATTTATTTTGTTTGAATGATTTTCACAATTAAAAAAAAAATTAAGTTTTTAAAAAAATATTTTTAATATTTAGATTGGAAAGTGCCTTTGTAGTTTAGTCGGTAGCGTCTAAAAGACTTAGGAACAACAGATCGCGGGGTCGGGTTTCTACGGGTACCACTGATTTCTTTTTTAAGTAGCCCAATGGATAAAGGAGTTCAATTGGTAATCAGAGGATTGTTAGTTCCAGCCCGTTCGGTGGACTTGCCAAAGAAAAGTAAAAAAGTAGTGATCTGGCAATCGGAGGGTTGCCAGCTTTGCTACAAAAATACTAGAAATTCCTCCAGAACATCCAACAAATTATACTGGCGTGAATACGGGACTGGTGCACGATAAATCTGATCGAGGTTATAAGTCCTGACGCCTTTTGAGGTTGCGTTGGGTGCCAGTTCAGTTGTTGTCCTCGTCATCTGACCATGGTTCAAAAATACGAGGCATTGTTCCCGGGTCTATCCTTCGAGATAGACCCCGAACCGTCGCCAATAGACCACTGTGCAGCTCTAGTGCGACGTTAATTAATCAAACCAATTTTTTTGAATGTATGTGCATTAACGTGTTCCCCAACCACTCGGGACCAAACAGTTATTTTGAAATGCGAATGACGACGCTTTCCCTTGCCTGATCTCCGCTAAACCATGCTGTTTAGAAAGGGAGAGCTGCATATACAACCACCGCTTATTCTATTAATATCCGCTAACACTGTCTCCTAAGTGAAGACTCATCACAGGGGATTAAGGGATGCCATCCACAGATTTAACCGTGTACCCCCCCCCCCCCCCCTCTTTCAATCCACTTTCCCATAATCCTTTCGCCGGCTAATTGAACCCAAATCTCCTGGAAGTGGGTTAAGAAAGCGGCGGACTGGGTGTCACGCTCCGCGGAACACAATAACTGTTTATCCCAGAGCTGCCGAGACTGAATTCGCCAAACTAGAAGATTTCGCCAAATGTTTGGCTGAATTGACTTCTCATTAGAGCTACACATCGGCTATTGCTGACTGTTCGGGGTTCTATCCCGAAGGCATAACCCGGGGACGCTACCTCATAATTTTGAACCATGGTCCGATGACGAGGGCAATACTTGAGCTGGTTCTCTACGCACCTGATGAGGTTGTTTGACCCATGACAGATTTAACGCGCACCAGTCTTCTATACGGCAAATGTATCATAGCGGATACCGCAGTCTCATATCGTACTCACTTGTATACTACATGTATTCGATTTTTATATAAATAGTTATTCATAATACAAAATTTTGTCCTTAAACTTTTTTCGCTTTAGTATTTTAAATAGTATTTTTAAAAAATACTACACGTAGAGATAATTCGTATACCAATTTATAATGTACTCTTATTTTACAATCTGCTTAAAATATTATAAAATATTTTTCCCATTAATAAAAAAAAACTTCGCGTTTCGAAACACTTAATATCAAGGAAACCCAAACACTGAGAAAAACAATTTTAAAGTTTTCCGTTCACGGAAAAATATACCTGTCATCCAGCATAAAATTTTAAATAACTCAAAAAGAAGTTCTACAGTTCTAGAATTTTGCAAGCATATTTAGAAGATACAAAACTATAATTGTAACAAATAAAAAAAATCGAGAATTTTCCAATTCTGTGAGTTTTGAGTCCTATAAACCCTTTCGCTGCCATATGAGTTGTATTTAAGTCACGTCTTCTTGTTTAACCAAGAAGTTCCGTGAGTTAAATACAACTCATACCACAGATTACGGTATTCGAGCTGTAAATTGTACACACTTCATATAAACCATACAATCTTGATGTAGACACATTCTAAATGAAAACCTAGACAAAAAAACTCGTTTTGGTCTGGATTTTCCTTCGAGCATGAATGGACTGTAGTAGAGCGAATATGATGTCATCATCTTGATGCAAACCTCTCAGACCGATGGCACAAGACACGTGACTTCCTTTCAAAATTTATGAAAGAAAAATCGTTCGCGATTGGCTTGCGATTTGAAAATAATAGTAACATGAAGTACAGGATATTTTTATGAATGAACTCAAACGAAAACATAGATTTTTTTTTTAATTTAAATGGATGTTGATAAGTTTGAATCAAAAATAAAAAAAATGTGGCACATTTGAACCCATTTTTTTTTATTGTGCCAGAGAAAGGTTTGGTTTGGTTAAATAACTTCGCACTAGAGCTGCACAGTGGGCTATTGGCGACGGTTCGGGGTCTATCTCGAAGGAAAGACCCGGGAACAAATACACATTCACACATGCACCTCGTTATTTTAGAACCATGGTCAGGTGACGAGGAAACACCTGAACTGGCACCCAACGCCTTCAATAGACGTCGGGACTTTGGACTCCGATCAGATGTATCGTGCACCAGTCCCGTATACACGCCGTTAATTTTTGCGGATGTTTTGGACAACTTTTCTAGTATTTTGTAGCGAAGCTGGCAATCCTCCGATTACAAGATCACTACTTTTTTACTTTTCTTTGTCCAATTCATCGCCTAGGATCGAACCAGGAATACTCGGATTCCCAGCTGACGCCTTTAACCGATCGGCCACGTTTTCCCTTGTGGCAGACAGAGAATTAAGTTAACTAAAAAAAATTCATTTGCCCAAATCTGCCAAATCGGCGATTCATCGCCAAACCCGACATCTCTGCTAAGAGTTCAACGTTTGAAGAAAAAAAGGAATGCCGCTATTTTGTGTTGTTTCAACAATCGATATCGAAAATAAACCACAAATTGGGTGTCGAATTAAGGGAGTAATTTGTGGTTTTGAAGCAGAATGCTTTCGATTGAGAGAGAACGACGGAGTCGTTATGCATTTGACAAGAGATTATTACTCGGAACTTTTTGCCTTTTTCGGTTTCTGCGAAAGGAAAAGTTAGCCAACCGCTCCAGGGGTCGCGAGTTTTTGCAGAATTTCAATATTAAAATATTCAAGAGCGCCCCTGAGGGGGTGTATACACGGCAAAAGCATTGGAATAGAAATAAAAAACGTAGTTTTTCCCCCTTTTTGTGTTTGTGATGGAACAATTTAAAGCAGTGTTTCCGAACTCGTGGTCCGCAAGAGGGTCCGAAGTGGTCCGTGGAACTTTTAAACCATCAAAACGTTTTTCTCTTTAAAAACGCACATTTTTATATATAATTTTTATGCCAAAACAATTTGAAAAAATCTCAGCTTCTTACTATAAAATAAATAACATTCCGTGCATTTTGGTATCTAATTTTATACTTTCTTCTTTAATCTTTTTTTTTTCTTCTTAATTCCTATAGCTTTTAACCATATTTTTTTTTAATTTGTTCATATTTTGTCAAAAAAAAGTAAATTTTTTGCTTCCTGGTGTCGCTATTGTTGATCTGCTATTATATTGTATTCATTAAACATGTACTTTTGGAATGAAAAATGTAAGTGGGATCCTTCTACTTGCAATTTTAAAAGTGTATTTTTAATACATTTTTAAAAAGTTGCTACATAACCCTAAAAAAAAAAAATGTGCGAAATGACGCAATTTCAAATGTCATTATTATTGTTTCAAATCAAATTAATATACATGATTCCATTAATTTCAAAAACTATCTTATCTAATTAAAAAAAATTAAGGTAAATAATTTTGTTTTTAATTTATTGTAACATATAGTATTTAATACCTGGAGTACATATATTTGGTTCTTGGATGTTTTTTTATTGTAAATAGAAAGTGGTGGTCCGCGCAATGTCTAACTTTTAACTGGATGGTCCGCGAAATATCTAACTTTCAACGCAGTGGTCTTCGGAAACCTAAAGGTTGGGAACCACTGATTTAAAGGAAAAGTCGGTATTCCTAGGCTAATTTATGCGATGTCTTACTTCTCACGGTTTTTATTATTTTATCGGTGTAACCAGCGTATCCATTTATGTATTATCTTATATGTTTGTCCTATTACCATGTCTCCGTCATCTGTATATATTTCATGTTCCCGTTACGTGTCTATATATTGTTCCCGTTATTACGATTGTAACGCCCTCTATATATTTTATGTCGCCCTGCGCTGTGCTGGGAAGCGTCAGTCTTGTAACTGCACTCTTGCGGTGTATGCGTATTAGGTTCGTCCCTCCCCGAGATTTTTATTGTAACGTTAGGCTTTTGTGATTAAAAATGTTTATGTCCAATCACTGAGCAGTTATTTAGTCAATACGCCTTATATCGGTTTATTATTTTATTCCGTTCCGTCACGGCCAGTAACGGCTATTGCATGGGATCAGTAACGGCTTAGCCAATGGGGGGGGGGGGGGGGGGGGGGTCGTAACGGTTTTGTACCTTTTCCCCAGTAATTTTTAAATATTTTTATTCATTACTAGTTGAAGTGCCCGGCGTAGCCCGGGTATTACGCAGTATTGGCCAATTTCTTCACGGTGGCAACATCTGGCGGTTTCAGTAAAAAGTAATTTCTGCTTTAAGAGGTGGGAAGTTTGACGGGGTGATTTTTCGAAATCTCATGCAGACAGCGACCTTCCTCTTGTCTTGAAGGTCAAGTGTGCCAAATTGCATCAAGCTCGGAATAAAAATGTATATTGGAATAAAAAAAAACACATACACCCTTTTTATATAGATTTTATTAATACGTCACATGTTCTGTGTGGCACTCGCTAAAGCAGAAGTTGTTTAAGAATTATCTTTACAAAAAAGATGGCCAACTCAGCCACGTAATGGACCGCCGCGGCCAGATGCATTCTTAAAGACCCTATATATAATATTTTTATGTTCGTGAATATATTCTAAAAAACTTATGTGGCTTGCAACAAGAAGTATCATTGACTTAATTAGGACGTTGGTCTTTCCTGCCCGGATGTTATCCAATAAACGGAAAACTAACAATTGAAATTTTGGGTATGTGTCTTTCACGTGCCAACTACCATAGGCAGACAATAATTCTTTTGTCAACAACATTAGAGTTACTCAGTGTTAAAATTACGGAGAAAGTAGAATATTTATACTAAATTGCCAAATCATTTAAGACTTCCAAGATATTTTACAAGGCATTTGCATTTAATTTGCGAATTTTTTTTTTTTTTTTTTTAATTTAAATTTTTTACGAAATTCATTAAAAATTCAAGAGATAGTTAATAATTTTAAAAATACATTTTTAAAAAACTTAAAATGTTTTTAAAACAATGAAAAGAATTTTAGGGGGTGGCCCCAGGGAAATCACCCCCCCCCCCCCCCCCCAACAATCTGGAAACCCAGAAAGTTGGAAATTTCAACTTCTAAAAACCCCGAGTTAGGGACATTTATGCCTGAAGAAAATTAATATTATTAACATCTGAAAGCTAGAGAAGATTGGAAATTGCCCAATTTGTAAGATTACATTTAAATTAGAGCTCAGAACAGACACTGCATTGGAATATGGGTGCAACAAATCAATTTTTGTGAGAAATAACTGTTTAATATTACCTAAAATATATATATATAAAAAAAGATGAAAAATGTCGATAAGTGGGAGCTGGGAATTTTCAACACTGTTGAGTTGGGATTTTCGAATAGTTGAGTTGAGAATTTCGAATTGTTAAGTTGGGAAATTTCTTGTTCAACCCCCCTCAAAATATGTTTTGTGTAACGGCAATGGGTGGCACGCTATATTTTACATCCCGGCGACCAATAGGATAGAATCGGTCCAGTTCGGGATAGATCCCGAACCAATAGCCCATTGTGTAGATCTAGTACGATATTAATTTAACCAACCAACCATAATAAAAAAAATTACTCACTGCATTGCAATGGAATGGGAATGTTGACCATACGGAAACAACAACCCATGTTTCAACATTACAATGTACAACAACTCTCTCCATCCCCCCATAATGGACGTACGATTTCAAAAATAGCGTGACAACGTCGCGGGAAATGTCGCCGAACAGGAAAACCCGGCGGAGCGGAACAAAGGCCACAAAGAATGTCGGGGACACGCCCCTTTTCCATAATCCCTCATTCGATGCAATTATCAATTTATAGAGTAGTAACTATTCTGAGCCATTGCGAACACAATGCGATTATGGAAGTACTATTTTGATATCTTTACAAGCTTAGATAGCTATCAGATCATTAGTTCCTTTTGTTTGAATCGGGATGCATACTGAGATTGAGGTACTGGCAAGATAGTTAAGGAGTCAATTACTTCATTAAAGCTTAACTATTACTGTTATTTTAATACAGTTTATAAGTATAAGAGTAATTGCCAATTGGAACTTACTTACAGAACGAGTGTCCCATATAAAAATACAGTGTGTAAGAATTATCTCTACAACTAGTGGGCCCAACTTAGACCGCCGCGGACAAATGCGTTGTTGCATGCCTAAGTTCGAAGAAAAGACCCGGGAACATTTCCTTACAGCTTTTACCATGGTCAGATGACGAAAAAAACACCCGAGTTGACACCCCACTCTCCGAACTTCCACATCAAAACAAATGTGAGGACATTTGCAACATGGCACATCATTTAACGTGCTCCAGCCTCAACAACTACAAGCCGATTTTCGGTTAGACAACGAGAATCGAACTCGCAACCTTCTGATAACGAAAGGGGTCCGTAGCCCCCAGGATCCGTCGTCGGCTAGCAACCAGAGAGTTGAGAGCTCGAATACGACTGAGAGACTTAACAATTTTTTTTTAAAATACATTAAACTTGTGATCGGAGGGTTGCCAGATTCGCTGTGAAGTAACAATACGTCATCCGAACTTATCCTCCAATTTCTACGACGTGTATAGGAAACTATTGCACGTTAAATCTGATTGGAGTCCAATGTCCTGACGCCTATTGAGGTTGATCGGGTGCCAGCTCAGGTGTTGTCCTCGTCATCCAACAGTTCAAAAATACGAGGCAGTGTTCCCGGGTCTTTCCTTCGATTTAGACCACGAACCGTCGTTAATAGTGCACTCCAGCTCTAGTACGATGTTAGTGAAGCAAACTAGTGAAGCAAACCATCTGATAATGAGCTCGATACTCTTTCGACCAAGCTTATTTACTGCCCGAAGAATTAACACTCCTATAAATTTGGGTTGATTGAAAATGCGTCGCGCTAGAGCTGCACAGTGGACAATTGGTGCCGGTTCTGGGCGTATTTCGATAGAATGATCCGGAAACAATGCCTCGTATTTTAAAACCTTGGTCAGATGACGAACCTATAAGTTTAAGAATCCTATGGGAAGTCCGAATTCACCACCTTTGAAATTCTTCTTCTTGATGAAAACTGCAAACATCAATTTCATTTCAAATGTGAAAGACTCACTCGGGGTCAAAGCACCAAATCGTAGAAAGAAACCACTTTGTTCGCATCCAAGTTGTTCCAAAGGTCGCGAGCTCGAACCCTAAAGGTAGAAGAAACTCTACCACACCCTTCCCCAAGTCAATATCAAATCTCTTTTTAATCGAAGTCGCATTTTCTTTAGAAGTAATCCGGAAATGATTTGCTTTGGTCTGAAACGAGAGATTTTATCTTCAAGCAGCTTTCATAGAAGAGAATGCTAGCCACAATATAACCAATTCAACATTCAAATCACATTGAATGGTATATATCGGTTCACACTTTCACGTGTAAAGGCACTCGAATGATGCAATGGAAAATAAACTTCTACGGTTCTCTGTACCCGCTATCACACTCTCCATGTGAAAGCTGCTTTTATGTGTTTATACATCATGCGTTAAAAGGTAATCTTGAATATAATTTAAAAACTGTATTAAAAGAGTCGATTAGTAGAAATTAACGCACAGAGTTACACGATAGGATATTGGTGCCAAATCCGGATCCTCCACAAGGTAAGATTTGGCCGAAAACACTACTTAATAATTTTAAGACATGGTTTGATGACGAGGACAACACCTGAGATGGTATCCTATACTCTCTAAACTTTCTCACCACTACCAACGTAAGGGTATTTAGATTTAACAGGCATCAGTTCTCTCCCTCAATGAATCTCTCGAACGATGAATATCTTTGTTCGCATCCGAGCTGTTCCAAAGTTCGCGAGCTCGAACCCCAAAGGTAGGAAGAAACTCTACCACACCCTTCGTATTTCGATATATTTAACCCTTTGCACTCCGTTGGTGCCGCTCAGGTGACAACATAACGACTCGTTCTTTAGGTTCCCTGTTCTTTAAAATAAACGAGAACAACATGATCTTGTGTTTAAAAAACATCGATATTAATTTCAACTTGTTCTTTTGCAGATCCAAAACAGATTGTTTCATTTTTCTATAAGCATAACAAATTCTAGGGTAAAGAACGTAAGGATGAATAACTGTTCCGTAGAAAGAACGGAAAACGCAAAGAGTTCTTGAAGTGCAAAGGGTTAAATATTTTAAAAGACTTTCAATTTAAAGATAGAGGAACCTTTGGATTTTAGAATAAGTTCCCGAAAGTCCAGGCTTCAGTGAGAGTTCGTCGCTAAAAATTTTTGATTGTCTCCTTGACTTGTATTAGTTATAAAAAAAATGCCGGGTTGTTTGCACAAAAAATAAAGCATTATTTTTTATACGCTTTCACTACTTTGTCTGTTGCGACTAAATGTGAGAGAAAAAAGTTTGAGGACCACTGATCTAAGCAAATCTCACCCCGGCAAGAAAAGTGACACAAGTCAAAACAATTTTGAGGCTATGTCATTGAAAAATATGTATGAGGTGCCCCAAAGTGAACGAAAAGCTTCACATCTCTGTCTCGCAATTTATCCACCTGAGGGAAATTGTGTGTTTTATTTTAAACTACTGACTAGATGATTCGCCACGGGAAGAACAGTAGTCACTTCAGCGTTGCTACTGGAAGGTGTGCATGACAGTGGCGGCTCGCTCACTACAGCAAGTACAGCCGGGCTGCACCTAAATTCATTAGTGTATTTTAAAACTAAAATCTGATATTTTACTAATTTTCTTAAATGAAGATTATAATTGAAAATGAAATTTCTACGGTAGTAAACAAAATCTCCGATAAATAGCAAAGCCTGTTACCGTAATGTACAATTCAGGAGGGGAAAAAACTCCATTCAATCAAAAACTGCAGCTAAAAAGCGAAATTCGAAATCGGCTGCATCGTTGCCATGGCAACCTCTACGTAGTATGGAGATTCCCCCCATGCTAATGCATTGCATTTGTGAGAAGGCACAGCCGAAATGGATTTTCTTGTTTTAGCTGCACTGAGGTTCGATATGCTGATTGGCCCGTGGATGAAACGAGAACTTACGAGAATATCTCACAACGGAAATGGTTTTCATGATACATTTACTGTGTGCTGTTGTTTCAGGACATGGTCCTGCTGCTGTTTCGATGTGTAAGTTAATATTAAAATTGACCGATTTGCAGGTTTAAAAGAAAGCAGGATTGCTTTAATTTTCAAAAAATAAGTAAGTGTTTTCTATTTTTTTCGCATGTTATCATTTTGTAAAAATTGAACGGAAACTTTGGTTTGAGTAGTGAAAAATAAAGAATTTCCGTTCATGTATGGTTTTTTTAAAATAGGAGGGGGGGGGGGGATTCACATGATTTCGGCTGCACTAACATTTTTGACCACGGGCCGCCACTGGTGCACGAGTCAATCAAAAAAAGCGTCACATTTTGAGTTGTTACACTTTTCATGTAATAATTTAAGTTGAATGTAATTTTTAAAAGCGTCATAACCCAAAAGGTGACTTTTCTTGAACCAATTATCTCTTAACGTATTTTTTTTACTGTGCTATTTCGACTTGTGATAGTTTTCCTGACTGAGAGTTTCAGTATTTTGTATTGTGTAACAATTATCCCTGATTTTAGTTTTAGAAAAGCAACATAACTCAAAGACCTCACCTATATTTACCTGATAACGCCTCACATTCGACGAAAGCAGAACTACATAACCATATTACTATTCTATAAAACGTAATGGAATTTACCACCATAAATACTCACCTGAATTTTAAAAGAAGCTTAGACTATTTCAAAATAAGTTTTATAGTATTCTTTAATTTGATTTTTCTCAAATGCCGCACTTTTGAGTGATGTCACTTTTATTGCCGGGGTTCGAAATGTATCCTATACACAAAGATATGTCTGTTTACCAAACAAATTCCTCTGAAATTTACTCGGCCGCTTAACTGTGACCACAGCCCAGGGATTTCCGTGTAGGGTTCTCGTGAGCAAACGTCACGATCTTCCAAAAACGAAGGTCGGTTCCAAGGACCATTTTTTTTTTCTAATTCGCGTCGCTTTCATGTACAAGCAAGGGAACAAATTAATAAGCCCGGCTGTGATAAAAACAAAAGCGCACGTGATAACTTGATAACAATTCCCGCATCAGGTTATAAAGTAAGATAATGTGAGAAAAATCATGGGAAATTGGATGCCCAATTAACGGTGAACTCGATTTACGAAGATATTTTCTTTATTCCGTGTTGGAAAAGAGATTAGGGTGGATGATAATCTCTTCCAAAATGCGATGCGCGCCGTTCGAATTTGTGAAAAAAAAATGAGTGGTAATTGTAATAGAAGTGATAAGGTGTCAAGTGTCGAATTATTATTTTTTTTTGTTCGAAAATAAATAAATGGCGGTGTTTGTGTGGAAATAATTGTATATTAAATTATAATCGAAAATTGGAAATCACGATGGGAATCAATTTCGCCTTCTTTGAAAATCACTGCCAAGATAAGGTGTTTTTTAAATTAAATTAGTTAATGTTGTTCTGTGGGATCGTAGAGATCATGTTATGCGGCAGATGTTTACGGAAGTGGCATCATCACTATCTGATTGGACGTTTAAAAACAATGACATGCTTTTTGTTTTAAATATGTTTTCTAAATTGTTGGTAACTGATACGTGATCGGTAATTGGTACATTCACCCTACTATATGTCAATTTTCAGCGTCCAAAAATATTTTCTACTAAAGAGCTCTGTCTGTGTTAGGCCGTTTTTACACACACCGATAAACCGGTCCGTTGGCCGGAATCAATACTGAAACATTGCATCGGTTGACAGTGCTGTTATCGGCACCGGTTTTCCTGCTATGTAAAAAAGCAGCTTTACTGCTTAACTCCAATCACCAAGGATTTTATTTTTACTGTGTAATCTAATTTAGTGTTAGTATGCCTCGCAAACCCATGCTCAAAATGGCGAAATCAGCCAATGAAGAGTGTTTGTCTGGTATTCTTTTTATAAAACGTTGCCGTTCAACAAATATAAATACGACATTTATTAAACATTCACTACATAGTGGGTCTCGGAAAACCTAAATCAGAAAAGGCCATATAAAAATGGCGTACATTGGCGACGGTTCGGGGCTTATCTCGAAAGAAAGACCCGGGAACGATTCCTCGTATTTTTTAACCATGGTCAGATAACGAGGACAACACCTGAGCAGGCACCCGACACAACCTCAATAAGCGTCAGGACATTGGACCCCGGTCAGATGTATCGTGCAGTGCACCAGTCCCGTATACAATCCAGTATAATTTATTGGATGTTCTGAACGACTTCCTAGTATTTTTGTAGCGAAGCTGACAACCCTCCGATCGCAATATCACTACATTTTTACTTTTATTTATCTCGTCCACAGCACGGGCTCAAACTAGCAATCCTCTGATTACCAGCTGAACCGCCTTTTTACAGTGGGCAACTGGAGGCCCAAGAGCAACACTGGGAGAGAAAGGGTTGCGAGTAAACGAGAGAATGTGATGTGTGGGCTGTCGCAAACGGCCCATTCGACATGTCACACCCCATATCCCCCACATGGGTGGATGATGGATCGTCCTCAGTGGACACATCATCCGGCGATTTTGCGGGTTCATAGAAGCACACTCCATTCGGAGTTAGGGGCCCGGAACGCTTGTCAACGAGATCGCGTGCTCGTGGCGACTGGCCAGCGTGAAAACGGACGATCGATGGGTCGATTCGGCCGATAGCGCCCCAAGGTCAAATGCGATGTTGATAGACTTTTTATATTTGAGGGGTGAAACTACTTTTCCAGGGGGGGGGAGGGTTAATGTTTTATTTTCTTGTTTATTTAAATTTTTGGTATCCATTTACTAGACGTGTCCTTTTAACCCTTTAATACCGAGATTTCAATTTCAATTAAAGACGTGGGTGCAAGACAAGGAAGCTCCAGTTTTCACAATTATTCAAGAAGAACAAGTTAAAAATACAAATATTGACGACCAACAACAGGCTCAAGGCCCAACAAGGTTGGTCCAGCTAGTAACTAGTATCTCCTAACTATCGGCCAATGAATATTCCCTTCTTCTTAAAATCCTTTACTCCTGTACAATTACCAATATTCAATGGCAAGTTGTTCTATTTGTATATTATCCTATTATAGAAATAGCGTTACTCCCTTCACGATTAAAATGCGATTTGTTTCATTTAAATCCATGACCTCTCGTTCTATCACTCATATTAAAAACTAAACAATCCACATCCCCTTGTTTGATACATTTGAACAACTGAATCAAATCTCCCGTAACCCTTCTCTCTTCCAGAATATGCATATTCAAATTTCTAAATATACCTCCATAATTCATGCCTGAAAACCCTTGGACCATTTTAGTAGCCTCGTGTCGAATTTCCTCTAACAGATCGTTGTTTTTTTTAAGATATGGTGACCAAAACTGTACAGCATACTCAAGATGAGGCTTACAAAACGAACGAAAAACACTGAACGTTTCTTGCATCGTATGAGACAAAAGTAGAGCTCATTTCCCTTTATGTCTCTACAGACATTGCTTCCGTAGCGGCCACGCTTCCCCTCCGAGACACTGGACTAGCCAGTTGGATGTTTTATTAAATACGCACGAAAACACACGCACAATGAGTCTACGGGTTACCCGAAACACACTCAATGCTATTCGAATTGAAACCATTCATATCCAACACGATAAAAGCTAAAGCGAGAGTAATACATCGATTGTATACAGCAGCGGTTCTCAACTTGTGGTACGCATACCCGTGGGGGTACGTGGGGGTCGATTCGGGGGTACGCGAAAATAATATTAGTAATGGCGAAAAACACCTAAAATAAAAACAATAAGTAAAATCAAAAGTTAAAGCCAATAAGTATCATCCATTTCAGCCGTTTGATTAATTTGCCAACTAGCCCAAGAACTTGACTGCCTCACAAAAACAAACTTTTTTTTAGTAGAGCGATGTGTGAAAAGGTTTACGAGAGAAGGGGGGGTCCTCATAAATGAAGAGTTTCATGAAGGGGTACGTGAGGGAAAAGAGGTTGAGAACCACTGGCCACTGAATACGGTGAAGAGAATATACCCCAACAGAATAGGGTATATACTAAAAATATATAAGGACGCAGTGGCGGCGATTGGGTGCTGAAAGTGGGGGGGGGGGGGGCAAGATAAAGGGGAAACAAGAAGTAGTCCCCCAAATGGGAAGGGGGGGGGGGGAAGGTGGACTAAAAAAAATGTGCTATTATATTGCTATAAAAAGGCTATGGTATTTACTCACTATTTTGTGTTATTTGAAGTATACCAACTTAAAATACACAGTAAAAAAACTTAATAACATAAATTTAAGAAAAGAAGTTTTCATACCATAAAGCTGATTTGAGACAAATTAAAAGCTTTCTTTTTTCATTATTCTGACTTAAAAAGGCAAAACAAAGCACGATAACTTTCAGAAATACTATATAAAAGGGCCACAAAAACTGAAGTCCAATTTTCAGGAGTATAAAAAGTATGAACTGTTCAAAACACCTTTATATCACTTGGCTATTTTAGCTATTGTCGAAGACAATTTAATTAGACCCTTAAGCGAAGGCTACGATGTGTAAAAAGACTGAGCTATGGGCCCTGATTGAATAAAAAAAAATCAACAACTGATTTAAAAACAAATAAATATCTATCGGAGTAGTCATAAGTCATATACAGTTTGCTCTGTAGACTCCAAAATGACTGTACAAACGAGTCATTAGTAATATTCGGCGCCGTTTCGCCTTTTTTCCCTACTGCTTATATGTAAAACTGAGAAAACTTGGGAATGAGTCATTCTGCTAGATTCTGGGTATTTTGTAGATTTAATAAGTAGTTACAATAAACTATTTTCTTGATGTTTTCGAAATCAAAGCATTGAGAATAAAAAAAAAGCTATTAAATCTTTTCTGCCATCATCTTTGAGAACATTCGGTGATAAGTAAAGTAAACAAATATACTTTTGTGGATTGTGTTTTAAAAACGTTAAAATCGGAGATTTTCTGACTAAAATAAACTATTTCTTAACTAAACTAGGTAATGGTTTACTGTACGGTCACCCTTGGCGACTTTTTCAAAATATCGCCAAAAGTCGCCATTTTGGCGACTGTTGTCCAATAGGGTTGCTGCAATTCCTTGTCGTTTCGGAGAGGGGTTGCCATTTAAAAAAAATTATCGCCAAATGCGGAAAAATCGCGTAAAATTATTAAGTAAAATTATTATAAACTATTTCTTTTAGAAAAACTATAGAAATTATATGGTTGGTTAAAAAAGTTAATCGCTTTGATTAGACTTTGCAAATGTATGTTTTGTTTTGATTTAATTTAACAATTACTGGTACTTTAGAAGCAAAATTTATTAAAATATACTACTTAATTTAATATTCGAACTCGCAATTTGGCGCTCTTTAAAGCGCCCAGTTCCTTACCGGGAGGTTGCAAGCCCGTTCTCCTATCGTCCAAACGTTTGACGTTTGGAGGCGACTAGTGCACATTAAATCTGTCAATGAGAGGGGTTTGATCCTCCTGAAACCTCCCTCCCCCCCTTTATTTACGTTCCTATGGTAGTGTGAGGAAGTTGGGGTTAAATTTTTTTCCTTTGTTAGGCAATGCAGTAAAACAATTGACTTGTAATTTAGTTTTAAAAAGTCCAATATATAAAAAAGTTGCGGGGCAACATACACAAAAAGTGCGGGGGCAACCGCCCCCCCTTGCCCCCCCGAATCGCCGCCACTGTAAGGACGTAGATATATTTTTAGATTTAGTGTTGGTTTTGTTAACTAACGTCGCACTAGAGCTGCAGAGTGGGCTATTAGCGCCGGTAAGGGCTTATCTCAAAGGAAAGACCCAGGAACGATGCCTCGTATTTTTGAACCATGGTCAGATGACGAGGGCAACACCTGAGCTGGCACCTGACGCAACATCAAAAGGCGTAAGGACATTGGACGCCGATCATATTTATCGAGCACCAGTCCCATATACACGCCAGTATAATTTGTTGGATATTTTTAGACGACTTTCCTAGTATTTTAATAGAGAAGCTGGCAACCCTCCGATCGCAAGATCACTACATTTTTACTTTTCTTTTGTCCAAGTCCAGCAGTCGGGCTCGAACTCGCAATATTCTGATTACTAGCCGAACGCCTTTATCCACTGGACAACTGAGGGCCCTCATATATTTTTAGAAAAACATTAAGGTTTGACACAAAACATTGCCCATGATGTTATTTACGACTTCCAATAAACAACTTTACTAAGCTAAACCTCGAGTGATTTATCGAAGTTTTAAACTGCGCAATCAATAAATCAGACACGATTTCCATGCACACATAAATCACATGGTCATAATTCCAAGATGAAAGAAACAAACTTATCTTAAAGCTCTCCAGCGAGGAGAACGTAAAACTAGAGCTTAAACACGTGCTCGTTTGCCTGGAAAGATGCTTTCATCCATTCATCATTAATATTAAACTTTTCAATTATTTCAGAAACGGTGAATGAATGAAGAAGAAGTAGCTAAATTATATGGTTGTGTCAGAGGACGGCCAGAAGGGTGAAACGTTTTTCAGCGGATTATGTGAATGCGTCGCCAATGCAAACCTTGCTTACAAATGAAAGATACGCAAGCTGTAACGTCTGACTTTGCATCTGATATGTACATCAGTTTTTACTAAAAGATATTCTGATTTATATTAACACTACATTTCTATATTCCATAACAATATTAGTTATTTAAGATCCTTTTCAAAGTTCCCCAATGCTTTTCCCCCAAGACTAGGGTTTTAAAAAATATAACATATAGTAGTTTTATTAATTTTAAAAATGTGCGAAAACTGGTGATACGTAAACGGATTCATACGTTACGTATTTGACGTTAGTATAGTCTCTCTCTAGAATAGTATCTGGAAAATTAGTCGCTGCTATGCCTAGTATAGTAAAAAGTCTTTTTCTGTTTTTTTTTTTTTTTATCCTTGGGAGACTCACAAAAAGCAAACCAGACAACGGCACATGGCTGTTTAAAAACAGCTGATGCCCCAGCCTTGAAGCAGTTGTTTGGGGTTTCTCGTCCCTCTTTGAGCAATTGGTTTTAGAACTGAACATTGTTTTAGATAAACAGTTGGCACCTCTTTCGAGCGAACGTTTGGGATTACTCATCCCTATATCAATTAACGAGTCATACAAATTACATTGCACGATATTTTAAATTTTATTTACAATCGGAAAAAAAATCAATTCAATTATATTTGCATGCAAGTTTTATTTATAATCAGTAATATGTATTTTGAAGTATCTAACGTCCTGGGAAAATTTGTAGTTTAAGTTTTGAACGATATGAAGGCGATAAATGAAGATGGATAGCAATCCGGACGTGGGACGCAACTCACCTAGCAATGAACATGCTGCGGAACGTAATTCACTCTTTGTGACAGAACTCACACAACCAAACTTTAAGGGGACGAGCATTTTGCGATGAACAAATATAGAGAATTTTTTTAAGTTTCTAAAAAGCAGTGCAACTGCAATACTATTAATTCAATTAGCATAAAATTCTGTATACATTTAGGGAAAACAATATTTAACAAGATTCCATCCCGATATTTTCTGTATTCAGTATACTTTTTATGAAAAGAGTTATTTTATAACTGTAGGATTTTAGGACAATAATTTCGTAGGGTGACTTTTCTAAAGCAGTTTTCTATATACAATCAAAAAAAATTATTTTTATGTAGAATACATTATAATTAAACTACTAAACCTAATTTTAATTTTGGACTAGAGAAAAATTACTATACTTTTTTTTAATGGATAATTTTTATATATTTTTTACTAATATTTTCGCACACATTTTTTTTTATTCTAGCAAAATAACTAAAATTTAGGTTTAGAATGTAGCTTATGCACTAAACTACATACAATTTTTTTTTATTGGAAATATACTTTGTGTACCAAAAGGTGAAAAAAGACCATTTCTTGAAAAACTATAAAACGTAAAATCCCAAGTAATTCTAAATTGATTATTTTGGCCTTCCCGTGCAAATATTTCTGAAGTATTTAGGATTAGTGAGTGCACGAAATACTGTTTTAATTTTAAGCAATTAAATTTTAAAATGGCCTCCAAAAGGGAACATATCCACTTTTGTTTATAATTTAATTTCGAATTTTATATATAACGTAATGTGATTTTTTTTTCAAAAACTTAGTATCAAACGATATGTAATGGCATCATAAATTCAATAATCTATAAACTGAAAAACTTATATTTTGAAGATTTGTAACTGCAGTGTCCCCTACACCTCCATATCTCAGAACTCTCTTTTTTGACTTACACCACACGGCAGTCAACCCGCCCAATTAATTGTTGAAAGGCACTCTTAACACATAATATAGACACATTCCCATTTTAACTTCAAAATATAGAGAAACTTTTGACCAAAATAACATAATGACACTATATTCCGCGTTTTGAAAAATACCAATTAAACAATCATCGGAACTCGACCTTGGGGAAAGGGAAGATGTCGCATTATTAAGGACGAATTCGTAATTAGCCGGTGTGTGTGGGAAAAACCAGCTTCTTATCCAAAAGAAGAAATAACATCGACACATAAATAATGGAACACATCAAGATGCTTTCGAATGCTTTTGCCGAATTTCAGGAATTATATCATGCAATCTTTCGACTTCCTTTGACCCTCCTCGCAAACCTTAACCTGCCAGTGGTGGCCTTGTGTCGAACTCTAAAGACGAGTTTGGATATTTGGCTCATAATATAAATATTACATAATATTAAAATGTACAGAAACTTTATGTAATGTATTTCTCATTTAAGATTCCAATGCAATAACTTATTTCTATTGATGAAACAAAAGAATAACAAAGTGACACTCTTTCACGTTTTGATAAATACGTCAATTAAACATTGTGGAGTGGACATAGGTGTTTTGTGTGATCCAAAGACTTACTTTATCATCACGTTTATATATTTGGTAAAAGTAATTAGAAAATAGTTATAAACACAATTTCTAGGCATTCTGTAAAACACCTAATGCATGTTGGAAAGGATGTTAAAATAGCATAAACTGGAGTTCCCAGGACTTTCCGAGCCCCAGTTGCTCAGTTGGTGTTCAGTTACTAATCAGAGGATTGGTGGTTCGAATCCGGGAAATGGACTTGACATAAAAAAGTAGTGATCTTGCGATCGGAGGGTTGCCAGCTTCGCTACAAAAATACTAGAAAGTCGTCCAGAATATCCAACAAATTACACTGGCGTGTATACGGGACTGGTGCACGATCAATCTGTCCAAAGTCCCGACGTCTATTGAAGGCGTTGGGTGCCAGTTCAGGTGTTTCCTCGTCATCTGACCATGGTTCTAAAATAACGAGGTGCATGTATGAATGTGTGTTTGAATGTGTATGTGCTCCCGGGTCTTTCCTTCGAGATAGACCCCGAACCGTCGCCAATAGCCCACTGTGCAGCTCTAGTGCGACGTTAATTAACCAACCAGGACTTTCCTTCGGGATTGATTCCGAAAAGTCACCCATAGCCCATTATGCAGGTCTAGTGCAATTTCTTATTTCAACCAGCCAACCAATTTCATATTTCCTTCCCAACTTAGACAGTTTACATGCAAGAGTTTTTCACTTTCAGACAGCTGTTGGAAGTCCTTCTTATTTTGAAAACAACTACCCGATTGGAAGAACAAAACTCATGTAATGAATGCTCCTCGATAAAAAAAATCGTCTTTGGGAAAACGTTCGACGTGTTCTTTCTGGTAATTTAACAGCTCTCAGAGGGTAAATAACTCTCACATCTAAACTGTGGTTAAATGTTTGAAGTGTCCAGGGGTAAAACCACTTTATAACAACAAAGAATTAGATTTGGAAGAAAAAAAATGAATTATTGTACGTAAGGTATTTTTCCCAACATACCAAAAAGATAATTTTTTATACGAGTTCAACCCTTTCGCGCTCGGTTTTCCCATACTAAAACCGAGGCCTCCGTGGTCGAGCGGTTAAGGCGTTCAGCTGCTAATCCGAGGATTGGTGGTTCGAACCCGCGCGATGGACTTGACAAAGAAAAGTAAAAAAGTAGTGATCTTGTGATCGGAGGGTTGCCGGCTTCGCTACAAAAATACTAGAAAAGTCGTCCAGAACATCCGCAAAAATTAACGGCGTGTATACGGGACTGGTGCACGATAAATCTGATCGGGGTCCAAAGTCCCGACGTCTATTGAAGGCTTTGGGTGCCAGTTCAGGTGTTTCCTCGTCAACTGACCATGGTTAAAGAATAACGAGGTGCATGTGTGAATGTGTTCCCGGGTCTTTCCTTCGAGATAGACCCCGAACCGTCGCCAATAGCCCACTGTGCAGCTCTAGTGCGACGTTAATTAACCAAACCAAAAACCCACACTAAAACCACCAATTAACAAATTTGTAGGATGATACCAGTGGTTTCCATGGTAATCACATGCGTGAATAGGAAGCGCAGAGCGTAATATGTTGGCATATAGCAAAAATTGAAGTTAAATTGTAAATGACAGTGAAATTTTCAAGAGTCAGTCTCCCAGAGAATTGCGCAAAGAAATCCTTTTTTTTTCAGTGATTCTGTTAAAATCTGTCAATATTATACTATTTTTTTGTTAATAAAAATAAATAATTTTAGCCTTCATTAAGCCTGATGATTCAAAATGGAAATGGGACCATTGAAAGATGGCTCTATTGGTTCTTTATGACGCTCCATTGAAGTCTCTAAATGGGTGTTCCAAAATTCTGTAAACAATTAGGTGTCGTAATTAGAAGACTAGAAAACACAATGTAATTATATTTTTAACTACGACAGAAGAGTTGGAGCTGAAAAGGTTAAAGTGATACTACCTTAAAATAGTGGTACCACCCAAAAAATAAATACGTTCGATGATAGTACTCCTTGAAAGCTACAAGATAGCACCGATATATCTTTTTCGAAAAAAATGCTGTAATGTGGTTTTACTCTTGCACCCTTCATTTAAATTGTAGTTTCCCGAAACATCTATTTATCTTCAGCCTTTATGGATGACTCTTAGTCCCATGAATAAACGACCTGTTATTTTTCATCTTCTTCAAATTGAACGAGAACTGCATGTTATAGACAAGTTAGTTTGTTCTTTATTTAACTTCATTTAAATAGAGGCCGGCGGTGGCTGCAGAGGTACAATAATGCGCGAATCTTACTGCTCTCTAACTGTAACTTCTGGATTGGACAAGACACTTTGTTGACGTGAAGCCAATTGAAGAGATAACAACTGTACTCCACTTTCATTGCTACCGCAATATTTCGTTCATTTTTCATGTTAAAATAAGCCGACATGTATTGCATTTGACTGATATTTTTTCTTCTTTTGAAACCTATTTTAAATGCAGCCTGATATTAAAATAGAAAGTCATTTGCAAGTCGAAATGATTTAAAAGCAAGAGCAAAAACTATTTGTTTGGTAACATAAAAATTAATTCTATAAGAAGAAAAGAAAATATTTATACACATTTAATATTACTACACTGCTATGGTATTAAAAAACTCAACTAAAGCAGTTTTAAAAAAAATTGGGGTACAATACGTTTGTTGTAACATTGGCTTCAATAAGCCCGTAGAGGAAACAAGTTTTGAGCCTTCCAGAAGTTTCAGTAACTAAAGTATACCTTTTTTAAAAAGAACATAAACGGGATGTAACTGTTACATAAAAAGAACGAAATATCAAACATTCCCCGAGTGCAAAGGGTTAATATTCATGGAATTTTTCTCCCGATGGAACACTTTTTACAAGATGCATTTGAAAACTCGGAATGAATCTCGAATTACCCGTTATTCGCGTTCAGCGACTACACTGTCCCCTTTTTTTTCCCACGCTAAGCGATAGTTCCTGTCCAATCTCCAGATCTCGCTTTCTTATTATTCAGCGACGATTAATTGCCCTGGACAGAAACCAGCGGAAGGCCGTCGTCATCACAATGCTCTCTCACTCCGCTGGCCGTTTTAATCGCTATTCCCATCGAATGGTAGAGTTGTGAAAGAAAAAAAACAATCTTTTTCACCTGTTATTTTTTAATAGAAAGGGAACGGAACGTTCACGGGAATTGGAAAAAAGATGTATCTTTCTCAACTTGTTCTTTTCTGAAATGCCCCATCAGAGCAGTGATACCAAGAGAATGCTACGTGTTGCCTTTTAAGCACTTTTTAGTTTAACTGACAGGATATTTACTTAGAAATTACAATGGTAAGTATTAACGTTCTACTGGCAAAATCCTGCCCAATTGGAAAATAGACCGATTAGGATTATACGTAGGTTATTAAAATAGCACGTATTGTGTGGGTGGCTCTTGCTATTTGGCTACTGAAACTGAAGAATGCCAACTAGTCGTTTTGCTTTTATGTATTGGAACCACACTGCTTAATAGCCTTGGTTGGTTACTAGGTTGCATTAATGTCACAGTAGAGTTACACAATGGGCTATTAGCCACGGTTTGGAATCTATACATAAAAAAAAAGACCCGAGAACACTACCTCGTGAATTTGAACCACTATCTGGTGATGAGGATAACATCTGAACTGGCACCCCATTCTCCAAACTTCCACCCCACAACCAACTTGAGAACATTTGAACCACGACAAATTTAACGTGAATCAGATCTGCCCTTTCTACAAGGCGCTTTTTTTGGAAAAGAGAAACGAATGCCGAATTTTTTGGAGAATGAGGGGAGGGGGGGAGTTTCGACTCAAACAAGTTTTAAATTGGCGCATAGCCTCTGGCACCACATAAAAAAAGAACTTTTTGCAAAAGAACTGGTTAAAGAACAGTTCTTCAAAAATAATCTCATAATCGAATAACTGTTCCTAAAAAATAACGTGGAATAACACATTCCCAATGCAATGAAGGTGCAATGGCTCTCTCTTTTCCCACCGGTAGACACACCCCGAAACTGGAAAGAAAAAGAAGTCGTGAAATAAAACTCGTCCTGTCCAGTCATCGTTCTTTTCGATTTTTATTGGTGTTTCTTTTTGCGGAAGAGACGGAGTGATCTTCATTCATGTCTGCTGCTACTTGACCCGTCCGACACCCCTAACCCCCCCCTCCCCCCCCAAGTTCACCGTTCGGTCACTTTTACTCTTTGTGCACCGGAATTTTTCTCACGCACCATTTTTTTTTGTCGTCTTGTTGGAGTTTTTTATTCAAAACACATCGTAATTGTTTTTAAGTAAATGCATCTTTCAAAGTGGTAAGCATATACTAATTGTCCTCACGGAGTCGTAATGTACATTGCGAGATTCTTCAGATCCTATGGGGGATATAAATAAATGACCTATCATCATGTAAGGAAAATGAGGCGCGTCGATTAGACCGATTGTTAACCCGTTCTCCATTTGAACCGCGTGGGGGTAATGTCTCCCACGGCAGCAGTATCCGCTTCCGCCTACACAAGTCAACGGGAAATCATAAATGAGCTACCAACGTGTAGAGGAAGGAGAGTCCCGTAAATCAGGTTGGCCACTTATCCACTCCCATATAAACGTCGAATGTATTTTGTGGACGACAAAGAATAAAGCTTACAACCCTCTGATCACTAACTCGCTACACTGTCCAGGACGATATTCGTACTCATTAGCCACCGATTATGAGACGAATACTTTTCCATTGCCCCCAATCCCATTTTGGACATTATCATTTAAAAACATAAATGTTCCATTTAATAAGCCAATATGTGAGTACCCCCAAATGAGAAAGTAGAGTTGTATCCAAAAATTATTTGGTTATCTACAAGCAGTTGGTTAATAGTCAAGTTAAATAACTTTGTCTTCAATATTTGAAAATAGAAAAGAAAATAGAAAAAACTCAAGGCTGATTCCACGGTCATGTATGTGACAATCACTCTATAACATATATGCATAAATATCTGATAAATGTTAGTATAAATGTAGAAAAAGACAAAAATCAATTTTCTTAAACAGTTTTAAGGACTGATAGTAAATAGTAATGAAAATCATGTTTATATTTAAATTTTGATAATATTTGTAATTTTTATTTAGTTAGTCATGTATGTGACAAAAAACGGAAGTGTACTTTGACAACACTAACTTTTTTTTGTAAATTCAGTGAATTATATGCATGAAATATGCTTAAAACAATTTTGGCATTAGAAAAAGAATTGACAAAGCAAAATTAATAAAAATTTTAAATAATTTTTAATTTTTTACAAAATAAAAATTTGCTGGTCATGTATGTGACATGTAGTCATGTATGTGACATCGTTCAATTTTACATAACTGAATTTGGAAATATTATAATGTTGAGACTGTTAATTATGGGTGTTGGCAACACTTTAATAATATTATCATGTTGTATAATTCTTTTATCATTTTCTTGATAAATGATGTTAAGTAAAGACACTTGCTTTAAGAAAACTACATTGTTAACTAGTCGACTGCATTCTGTACTATGCTAATATTCTTGCGTTCACTTCTGCATATACTCAGGACTTAGCACGGTACCACCTATACCATCAACAACTCCCTCTTCACAGTAAGTTGCTGAATATTTCCCTTCAAAACCATAAAAACGCTTTTGTATTTTAAATAACATAAAATAAAGTAAAAAATAAATTTGCTTTTAAACTCGCTTGACGGGCCATCCTCCAAATGATCAATTTTGGTTTAATTGCCTGAAATTTAATAATTTCAAGAAGTTTTAAAATTAAAGCAGATGCATAGTTTAGATTTATCTTTGGTATCGCATACAATAAGATAAGAATGTTTTTTTATTGTTTTAAAACAACACTGATGCAAACAAAGTTACATTTTCCCTGCTACAAAGTGCAGATTGTATTTCACTTTACCCCTCAGATGAATAACTTGTAGAAAAGTCTACTTGCAATACAACATTGTCACTTTGCTTTATATCAAATTTAAATGTGACAGCTTTGATCCGTTAAATATTTAAGAATTGCTTGAAAGTTTGCTAAAATGTTTTCAGTCAAATTGGTTTCTGTAAAGAAACGCTTATTATCTGACTTAACCCATTGATGCCACTGAACATTAGAAGAATTATTTAATCCGTTTTTGCCAATAAAATCTAAAAGCAATTCTCCAGCATTTCACATATCCCCACATTTTGTTTCCCAACACTCCCATTCCGAGTCTGAATTACAGAGTATTTCTTTCCAAAAAAATCATTGTTGTAGTTAATATTCAATCCCTTTTAACAACAGAATGAAATTCTCATGACTGAAGCATTTACACTGATCACTAGGAGTGTCTTTAACAAGAAAAATTTTTGGTCTTCAACTGCAAAACTTTGTATATTCAATATTAATGTTTGGATGTTCTCTAAATAAAGCATGTGCTTCTTTCAAATGCATTGTAAGATAAAATTTACGAACACGTTTTTTTAATACAATATTCCCAAATTATCATTTTGTCATGCATTCCTGGAGCAGTATAGACTATGTTTGTTCAGCATAAGAATTCTACCACATGTTCTTTGTTTTGATTTTCATCACTAACATTGGACTCGCTTTTCTTTTGTAGTTTCAAACCCATCTTTTCACTAATTTGCTCATAACAACATTCGCTTTTGAGGTGAGGTTAGTAAGGCAATTCAAGTTTTTTTTACTGCTTTCACAAGTGTTTGGAGAATTCTATAAGGAAAATCTTCTGGGATAGTCACAGTAGAAGAATTCAAACTTGAAAATTTAATAGAATTATTTATCTTCTTGGCTGCTCTACATTTCTCTAGCAGCTTCCATTTGTTTCTTTTTCTCTTTTTTTTATCATAGTTGCCGATTTGGCATCTCTACTTTCTTTGCCTTAGCCTTTCTTTCCCTTTAAAATTAGGATAATTTCTTATTTTTTTCATATCTATTCTGTTTAGCATTAATCTTTGATCTTTTGTTTTATATATGCATATTTTATCCATATTTTATGCTTCAAATAACAAAATTAGATAATGATGTTTATGGATTGTAAAAACTCAATTGCTGCATAATTTAAACGCAGTGTGCTGTGAACCGTTGCTTTAAAACAAACAACAGGTTAGAGGAGTAACAAGAAGCACTGCCATTTGGTGAAATAAATTTAAAACAATTACATTTCACAATTTCATGGTCACATACATGACTGCTTGAAGTCACATACCTAACCATTGAAAATTATAATTTAAATACAACATTTATTAAATTTTTGAATGTAATTTCATCAAATAGTATGATTGTATTTTGTAAATAAAAATTTAGACTTTTTCTATAAGTTTATGATACAGGAAACAAAAAAACATCTGTTAATGGTCATGTATGTGACACCCCAAAAACTTGATAAGCTTTGATTGTTCAAAGAATACCAAAATAGGCATTATTTTGTTATTCTTTAATAGATTATTACTAAAAACATATTTGTAATTAAAAATTAAAATACAATAGGTACCTATATTAAAAGTGAAGAAAATTAAGCCTTAGAGAAATATGCATTACTATAAAACAGATCATTTACAATTCTTGGCTTATGTCTTAAAATATGCAATTTATGATGAGACCCAATTTTTGTAAACAAAAATAAAGTCAATTACAAGAAAGATCATATATTTTTTATTAAAAATATGTGCCATAATCATGATAATATTAAAAAAAAAAATTAACCCTTGGTTTCAAAATCTGTGGAATGGCCCTCAACACTACTTGTCGACTTATTTTAACATGAAAAATTTACGAAATATTGCGGTAGCAATGAAAGTGGGGTACAGTTGTTACCCCTTCAATTGGCTTCAAGTCAACAAAATGTCTTGCCAAATCCAGAAGTTACAGATCAGTGACTGAAATGTGGATGTAGTGAGTTTTTCTTCCTTGAACAAAAACAAAATGACGGCGCATCCAGTTGCAATACCAGTAAAAAACACATGCACCCAGTTGCAAAACACGTCGCATTAAAAATAAAATTTAGATTATAACTTAAGAGTAAGTAAACTGAGAACATACACATTTTAGTGAAAAATTGTAGTAGTAATTCTTCATTACAGTAAAATCCGTTTATAACGATGCCGGGTATAACGATAGTCCGGATATAACAATGTAAAAAGAAAAGAAAATTTGGATTTCTATAGCAGTCCATGTTAATTTTTCCGGATATTACGATGCCGGTTATAACGATAACCCGCATGTAACGATTGAGTTTCCTCCATCTTACGATGATTGACAATCCCTTATACCAAAGAAGAGGGAGGGAGGACCGTTTGCGCAATAAATACGCGTCAGTCAGACGAATAGCAGGTGAACAAGAACCCCCGACATTTGCCAAAAGAACCCCGGATCTTTTACAGTGTCAGCAATAGGAAATTTTATGGAAATTTCCTATTACAATGTCAAGTCTAAGTAAACAAACATTACTGACCATTCCACATCAAAATAGTAATAACTAACTTTATCTAACTAGTATATATGTAGTCGATGAAATCATTATAACGTACATAAAATATATCTATATTCAACTGTCATGTATGTATGTATGTATGAGCATTATACTTTCTTATTACGAGATATTTTTTTGTGATTCGGATATAACGATTTCCGGATATAACGATCAAATTATGACGGTCCCTTGAACATCGTTATAAGCGGTTTGTACCTTATGACAACTATAAAAATATATTGTTGTATTTACAGAAGGGTAGCTAAGTTTTGACAGATATATTTTTCACGATTTTCTCATCAAAGCTTTTCGTGCATATAACTGCTTTTGCATCTGGATGACTCATCCAATCCGTTCGTTGGTTCCACTGAGAATAACACAAACAAACACAAAAACGTCCAGTTTCCAACCCAGCAAGCGTTTCGCCTGTTCTTCCTCATCCGAAATTCTGGTCCCGAAGTCCCGGTTTCCGATTTATTGTGTCATTCCATGACTCACCCAATGGCAATAAGGCAGACTTCACACGTGAGCTTGTGAACCGCTACAAAGAGACGATTGAACAGCCACCTCCCATAGAAAAACCATAAATAGACGAATATTCACGTCTGAACGCGCCGATTCGACCCAGTGTAAAGTGAACTACTTGGGAAAATCTGTAGCCGGCCTAGATCCTTCCGTGTGAAATATGCCTACACCGTTAAACGCGCATTCTCATTTTTCAAGAAAGTTTCGTCCAGTTTGACGAAACAAACGCCTGCTGCTCCGATTAAATATTTCGTCACACTGAGGAAAATCATGTTGTCGTTTTTTTCCACGAAATTTATTTCGTCAAAAATGGGGACGGTTTTAAATAAAAATCGACTTGCTCGATTCGAACCAGAATTCTGTTAGTCCGAAGTCACACGCGCTATCATCTGTTTCAAAAGAGCTCGTTTGAATTTGTAACAATATACACATAGAACCAAAACCATCGGAAAAGAATCGGAGTATATTAGTTTCCTTAAAAATGTGAAGATTCTTGTTTCATCAAAAGTCAAGCGGTTCAATGACAAAAAACGATTGTCAAAATTGACGAGACGACCACAGAATGCTTAAAAATAAGAGTGTTATTTGCGTGAGTGTAAACAACAGTTAGAGTGTAACAACAGGCGTATTTAACATAATTAACAACGCACATTTAATAGAATAATAATAGCTCATTTAGGAGCTCTTATTGAAAAACCATCATTCACATAGATTCGTGAGGAATTTTTTTTCCCGAATTTCTCATACACAGTTATTAATTTTTACATGATACATGCTTTTATTTAACTTACACTGTCTGTTGTGATGTGTCCTCAAATCTTGTAACTCAATTTAAACCCACTTCCAATTGTCATAAAAATGTGAAACTTGGCATACATACGTAATCCGGGTGACAATACAATAATTAGCCATAAAATTGTTAATTACTAATTAATTCTAATTAATAATGAATTTTCTTTAAAATCGACAAATCTGGCGAAAGCCAGACTCGAACCCATCATCTATAAAAATGACGTCAAATGAATGCGCGAAAAATTATGCGCGCTTTCCGTCGCCATTTTGAATATTTTTAAACCAAATGACAGATTTCCTTTGCACTATAATAAAAATATTTTCAAAAGGGAAAAATATAAGTCAGCTAAAATAAAACAAGAGGGATTTTATATATATCTTAAAATGTCGTATCTTTCAGATTGAAATCAATACTTATATATAAGAATGGAGTGTCTGTCAGTGGAATCGAACAAAACCCCTCATTTTGAGTTTTCTCCACGAATTAGGATACACTGATTCCGAAAATCACATTTAAAATTTTTTTGTCTGTCTGTCTGTCTGTCTGTTTGTCCGGATTTAACTCAAAAACTACTGAACGGATTTTTATGAAACTTGCACCATGTGAACACACGTTTCTTAGTTTAAAATATGCACTTTGTTTCATGTGGATATCTTTAACCATTCAAAAGTTATAGAACTTTTTCCATTTTCTCTAACATTACGCCTATGGGAAATTTACTTCTCGATCTTCCCCTCATAACATTATTGTTAAAAATCACCTTGGCGACCAAAAATATTTTTCGACAATACTGGGATAAACGATTTATTTTGATTGGCTGATGAGTAAATGTCGCCAAATGAATTAAAAATGTCGCCAAATGAATTAAAAATGTCGCCAAATATTGCAAAATGAATTAAAAATGTCACCAAATGTTTCCAAATGAATTTAAAAATGTCGCGAAATATTGCCAAATGATTTTAAAATGTCGCCAGATGTTGCAAAAGAATTTTTTAAATTTCGCCAAATGAATAATAAATGCCGCAAAATTAATTTAAAATGTCGCCAAACGGATTAAAAATGTCGCCAAATATTGCCAAATGGGTTAAAAATGTCGCCAAATGAATTAAAATTTTCTCCAAATCAATAAAAATGTTGCCAAATGAGATAAAATAAAGGTCCTATATTTAAAAATATCATCACAATGTCGAAATTAGTGTCAAAATAACAAAATTAACGTCGTTAACAAAAACCTCGCCAACCGAAGGAGGAAGATAAACCAGCTTTTTTGACTGACGCCATGTTTATTCATGTTCTGAATAACCTAACTTTTAGTGCTTTTTGTTACGGAGTGGAATATGTCTATGGTGTTGAAATGGGCCATCCTAAAAGTTTAATTTAAGGTTTTCTATATTTATACCTCCATGTAGCTTATTTTTAAAGTTTTACCTCAAAAACATATTATTGGAATTCAAAAATGAATATTTGATAATTAATTTTTATAAGAAATATTGTCCGTAAATATTGACCTTTATGAAATTATGTTGAAAGACGGATATATAGACTCCGGTCACCAATTAGCACACACAAAAAAAAACTTCACCAAATACGATACATTATTTTGATTTGGAACAATGCAATATTTGTTCTTTGATATATTATTGCGTCGCCAATATTAAAACTAATGAATGTGAAATATTTTTATACAAAAAATGAGCAATTAAAAAAAAATTTAGGAATTTTTATTTAATAAAAAGAAACATTTTACAAAAACATCACTATAAATAGTAATCGCTTTAAATAGTAGTCGCAATAGCATGTAAAGTCGTGAACATAAAAATAGATTTAGGTACCTCAAAAAATATTCAAAATAATTTAATAAATCTGGATTTTGATAAAGTTTATTTTTCACAGTGCACAAAGCGTGATATGCGATGGCTACGCTGACAATACAAAATCGCGCATCTCTTACTGCGCAAAGTGACCACGAGCAACGCCGGGCCATATTGCTAGTATATAATATAAAAAAACCTGCACGACGCTCTAACAAACTGTCACTTCGCGAAACAAATGAAATGATTCGCAACTTATGTAAAATTGTAGAAACTTTAGCGGCAAATACAGCCATGTTAATGGCTGGCATCAACAAAATCACTGAACTTTTAGTCACTAAGATTAACTAAGCTCCCGTAGTTCATATTTCCAAGTGTAAATCCTTTTAATTCCTTTTAAATTTTTAATTCCATGATCTTAAAATTAAAACACACTTAAATCCCACTTTAGTAACTGAAATCGCGTTCGTGCGACGTAAGCTGCGGAAAATTTTCGAACTTTCAAATTAAGCAAGCTTGCGAGAGGTCAGTTCTTGGGTGGGTGACCACTCAGGAATTGGTCTTTTGCGAATTATTTTATGCATAAACTCATTAAAATTAAGGACCTGAACTGCCCGACTCTCCTGCACTAGCTAGAACATAAAAATATAATAAAAATATTGAATCTTGGGAAAAAATTTATGTATATTTCAGCTACATTTAAATCTTTCTGTACAAGTGTTTTTACCGTCAGTGTCTTCTTACGTAGGAAAAAACAACATTACGGTAAAGCAAGGATAAAAGATTTTATGAGTTTCACTTTTTCAGATATCATGGTTAAAAAAATATATTGTTCGAAATGAAAGTTTTTTTTTCCTTGTAAGTTTTGGCCTTGTATTTTTTCGCTCGACTAGGCGTGTAAAAATAGGGTCAACCACAAAAAAAATTTTAAATGAAATTATAACTTAAAAACTAAAGTTTAAAATTATAATTTAAGCTAAGCTAAGCTTAAGCTAATACCTTTGAGCTAAATATATATCAATTTTTAAGTTCTTAAGGGAGCTTTCCTTTGTTTATATATAAGACGTGTCAATTTATTTGAAAGAAATTATTATTTAAAAAAAAATTCAATAATTATTATTAAAAAAAACAAAAAATATTATTAAACAAATTTGTGCAAAATATTAATTTTATTCAGAAAAAATCAACGTTATAAGGAATGAAAATACCACAATTTTATGTAGTAGACTTTACATTTTCCTACCTTTGAGTAAACGTTACTAATACTAAAATCTTCTTTTCAATTAATTTTTAAATTGAAACGTAATAATAAATCTTATATTATTGTAAAATAAGTCCAAATGAAGAAAAATACTATTTGCTTGAAGCAGAATCGAAAAATCACAAATCTTCTTAACGCACGTTGTCAGAACATGAAGGTAAGAAACACGTCCTAGCGTTTTTCTTCTGAGCGATTGAGTTTTCCCACCGAGACGCTGAATTGGTTGGCCTTTCTATAAATTGATGGAACCGACCAGTTCAGCGTCTCATAGTAAAAACGCAATCGCTACAGAAGAAAAACTCGAGGACATGTTTCCTACCTTTATGATGAACCGCGGATTCGATCCTTCTCCAGTTTTTCAATACAAAATGAATCTCACTAATTTGCATTATTTATATTTTTAAGGGAGCCAACTTTCAAGTCAATAGGAAGGGGTTTCAAGATCAGACCGAGTTAATAAAACAAAGCGAGTTAAATAAAAGCATTTAAAAACGATGACGCCTCAAATTGGCTATTCAAACCCCACATGGAGTTACGAAGCAGTGGAGAGGGCGTCCCCTTATCGATACGTGTGTGGTCCCGTGAAGCCGCGGTTCAAAAGTACCATAAAACGACTGCAAAGGAAATCTCCGTCACAGTGGGACACTTTCTCGGCCCGCCATTCGTATGAATTTATACATCTTTTTATCACACCGAAAGTGGCAACATCAAAGCACGCCGGGAACGCTCAATGGCATGACTCATCGGCCAGAATTCAAGCAAAGGAAATTAGAATATATTATTTAGAATATTCTAACCTACTTGATAGGATAATTTGATACAACTTATGGCGTCTTTTTAACTTTCCGACCACATGACTGGCTTGTGCGTTTGTATGTCGTTTTTTTTATTTGGGCGTCGTCGGCCAACTGGCGCAAGTCCTAAAAAATCAGAAGTAGTGATATTGCGATCGGAGGGTTGCCAACTTCGCTACCAAAATACTAGAATGTCGTCCAGAACATCCACAAAAAATTAACGGCGTGTATACGGGACTGGTGCACGATACATCTGATCGGGGTCCAAAGTCCCGACGTCTATTGAAGGCGTTGGGTGCCAGCTCAGGTGTTGTCCTCGTCATCTGACCACGGTTCAAAAATACGAGGCATCGTTCCCGTGTCTTTCCTTCGAGATAGGCCCCGAACCGTCGCCAATAGCCCACTGTGCAGCTCTAGTTCGACGTTAATTAACCAAAACCAAACCAAACCTAAAAAATCAGAAAATGAACAAACGCCTTTTTCCTTTACCAACTGGTTCATCATTTGGCAAACCGGTGAGGATCCGTGTTCAGATGGTTGCTCAATAATGAGTTGAATGTCATTACAGCCAAGGCGAGTTGCAAATTTTAAACGTTCTTATCTCGAAACTCTGTTTTTGGACTTATACCATTTGGCGGCCAAAACGACCTTTGTTACATTGTAACTCAAGAAACAATAGAAGGATTTTGTTACTGTTTATAATCTGGAAATCAATTTTTTATAGGTGCTGAGAGATAAAAATGCTTGAAAGAAGGGTTCCAAACTAAAACCATACACGTAATATAAAAAACCGGCTAAGAAAGTGCGCATAAAAATTATTTGTTGGTTGACTTAACGTCACATAGAGCTACATAATGGCCTACTAGCACAGGTTCAGTAACCTATTTCTTATTCAAAAAGACCCGAGAACACTGCCTTAACGCCTAAGCTTGCACCTTACACTTAAAACTTCCACGACCAACATGAGGACATTTGGACCACGACAGACTTAACCCTTCTCGGTCAATGTCTGGCGGAAGACAAGAATCGAACTCGCAGACTGTTTGGCAGTTTTCTTTGTCTAAAAATGTCTCAATGAATGGCGGATACTTTTGTCGCTAATCACTATGCATAATTCAATATTATGTTAAAATGTCAATTTATAATTTGTTAATATCAGTTTTACGATGCCACCTCTGCAACTTACCAGCTGACTACGGTTCTACGAAGATATTGTAAACACTTTTAATGGGCATACAAACAATACAATAAATCTACTACTTTTCCCAACATCGACTTCAACGATATTTTTCCAAAATTTCTCACATGCAAAATCTCTTCACAAACATCACGTTTCTTTTCAATATAAAAAAAAACTTTCTCAGAATAGAAACACCTGTTACCACAACTCAAAACCCTCATAAAACCGAAGAGCTCCCGACTCTTGTTTCCATTGACAAGGGAGATGTCCTCACAGCTGTGTACCCGGACCTATAAAGACGGCCGCAGGTGTACCCCCTCCCCCCCCTTACTACTCCCCCGCTACTAATCTTTGCACGTGTCGAAGGTGATATTCCGCGGAAGGATATGTTTGCGTCCGGGCTTCAGCATTATCGTCTGTCACCTGATATTTGATTAGAACAGAGGAATGGATGTTAGCGGCGGATCTAGCTAGCTATAGGGCATTTGAGCTAGCAACAATTGCACTGCAACTTTTAATCAACTGTGCAACTAAAACAATCACACTGCAACTGATTCTGATTATTTAATTGCATCCAAGTCAGGGTTTCCAAGTCTCATATTTTTCAATCGCCAAAGTGAAGGTGAAAAATAATCCACATTCTAAATCCATACGAAATCGCCAAATTGTCGATTATTTGCCAAAGCTGTTACAGCAATAGGTATTAGGTAATTTTGCGAGCGAAAGGATATTTTGTGCTATTAAAAGTTGCTCGGTGAGTGGATAAAATTTTAGTTTTCCAATTGTGTGCAACTAAACAGTACCCGATTTTTTTTTAATTACAATGACAAGCATCCGTATTTTTGCTTTCAGTGAAATCAGAGTAGAAATTATAAGTTTGAAAAATTCGTACTATTTTTATTAGTAAGCTACCTTTTTAAGATTTGCTCCCTATAAAAGATCTCAAATAAAAATATCCAGATACAGAATTTGGAATAGTTTTATAGAAAACCCCACAGTTTGAAGAAGAAGGTTATAGAACAAAACAAAACAATTAGTTAAATAATTATTGACTTGTGGATTTTGGTAGAGGATAATAGAAATAATAAAAGCAAAGAAAAGTCAAATTGACCAATTTTGTACACTAGACATTTTTTTTTTAATTCTACCCTTTAAGTGAATCTTATAGGTCAAAACACTTGTTACCAAAAAAATAAATACGCATTTTATTTTTAATTTAAAGAGCTTACACAAATCATGATGATTTTAATGGAAAACATTTTCGTTTTTAATGCACTTGATACAGTTCTTCACTGTGAGAAATAAAGAATTATCATCGGTCCATTGATAATATATATTTAAAGTCGTTTCGCCAAAATCATCCCATTGAACTCTACTAAACCACTTAAAAACGTTTATTTGTACTTAATAAGCGACGGATAATTATTTTCGGAAGAAAATTCTGAAAACATTGCTCTATTTTTTTACATGAATGAATAAAATACTAATATTCTAAATTTATAAGGAATAAATTATAATATTAAGCAGAAGTTTCTTTTTATCTATTTCGAACTTAAAGTTAAATATTTGGCATATATTTACATACACGTGGAAACATATAAATTAAAACGTAAATTAAATTCTGTATTTAAATAATTATAAAAAAAATATTTTTAAATAAAAAAATATTCTGATAAAATAACAAAAATATGATGTTCTGACTCTTAATATTATAATTCACTTCCATTCAGTGAATTATAATATTAAGTTGCATATAAACAAACGGCTTCCAAAACTTCTGTAGCAATTATTTTATTATTGGCAATTGAGACAAGGGTGTTTTAAATAATTACTTCGAAGAATAATTTTAAATATGTTCTAAAAGTTCAGTACATTTTACCAATAAAAATGCAATCTTTAATTTTGCAAAAATGCAATCTTTTATTTTAAAAACTAAATGAAAACAAACTTTTTTATTTGACTTTGAAATAATTACGAATGCAAAACATTATGTTAATTAAAGAATAGACAAACACTAAAAATAGATGAAAATTCCTCCAATGAAAAGGAATGTTGACAATTATAAAATAATCTTTTTTAGCCACTTTTTTAAAAAAATGCACTAAAAAGTTAAAAAATAATTTTTAATTTTAAGTACAAGTTGAAAAAAATTGAATTATTTCATATTAATTTTATACTTAATACAACTTTTTGATTCGCCCAAACTCGTCTGCTAATTTGTTGGAATCGCTAATTAATCGGAGCCAGACTGTAACAAACATTGAGCAGGCATCCCATTCTCCAAACTTCCACACAACGCGAGAACAATAAAACCACGACAATGTACTAATCCTGGCAAAAAAAGTTTAAAATGTACTAATCCTGACGAATGTTGTGATCGTACGACGAAGTTCGAACTTGTAAACTTCCGATTAAAAGCTCGACGTTCAACTGACCAAATCGCCGTTAATTTGAAATTTTTTCATAAAAATATCGCAAAGTATCATAACTTAATTTTCGTTATTGTATAAACATTCCAATATTCTAAATATAACAATAATAATGTACTTCTCAAAATTCTAATTGTTTAAAAATAATAATAATATTCGTTCCAAAAATTTAATAGACGCAAAAAGGATTGCCAAGATATATTTTTCCGGAATCGTCATATTCCATATCAACGAAAACAGAAAATCGAAAAAGTAAAACAATTTTAATAATAAATACGTTACAAAAATTTTAATGTAAAAATAACAATACTAAAAGGCGCTATATTATTTTCCCCCCGAATCGGTATATTCCAAATCAACGGAAACAACAATTCCCAAAAGAACAATAATTTTAACTTTAAGAACATCAATTAATTAAAAATTTATTTACCTTCTGATCCCGGGAAGAACGCAGCATAACACCACACAATTCGGTATAAATCCAAGAAATCCACAAAAACGAATGGCACACACACCACAAGATCACACATAAAATCCGCTCGTATCCGATCCAAACAAACGCATCTGTCGACTTGCAGAGAGTCCGAAAGCTGGCGCGAAAATGAAACCACGATCGAACCGACGGATTCGTTCTTTCGCTCCGAGATCAGCCATGCGTCAAGAGCGCGCACGCGACGCTCGCTCCTCATTGGTCGAAGGGGAGGGAGAGTCTATTTTCTTTCCGTTTCGGGCACTGCTCTCTTTGTAATTGCTCAATTAAAAATATCGCCAAATTAAAATAATGTGAAGTAGTTTAAAACCTACCAATATATGCTCATTTTTATTCCATTTATTAGTTGAGTTTGTGGTTTGAATGAAATAATATTAGGTGGTGTGGAATATAAAATTATTCTAAAACAAGGTTTGGTGGAAGTAAATAGAAAAATAAAAAAATTGTCAAATCTTCAGCCAAAATAAGTTTATAGTATTTATCTGTGATTTCTTTTTTCATACTGATTAGTCTAAATAAGAAAATAATGTATCAAAAAGAAGCTGAATGGACATAATCAAAATAAACAAATTTAATGCTTTAAATTAAATCATGAGATTTAAAAATAAACGTATTCTCTGTGGAGAAAAGTAAGTTTTGGATTAGAGATTCAATATTTTTAAAAAATATTTTTGTATATTATAAAATAATTCTTCGAAAAAAGCAAAGTTGCATAGAGTTGTTGCCAAAAGTTAGTACAGCAAGAAAAAATTGCAAAAAATGATGACTTTTTTAAATAAAAAGGAGGCAAAAATAATCATCGCCAATTTTTTCGCCAACGAAACAATTTCATTAATTGATAAAAAAAAAAATTTAAAAAAAAAAAAAAAAAAAAAAAAAAAAACGGGAGAAGTTCGTCAGAGCACGGTTTGAAAAGTTTCGCGTGAAACGTCATTTAAACATAATATAAAAATAAGACTTGATAATTTTCAAAAACATCGCGAAAAATGGGAAGATACACAAGCTGTTACGTATGAGCTCCATCTACACGCCGTACATGATTTGTTTTATTTCAAGATTTCGCAAACATTGGCGCCTCCTTTTCTATCGAACGAAACCAAATTTATTTCAATCGTGTTATTTGTCAAGGAGTTATAGCGCGGAATAGATTAACCAAAAAATTTCCAGGTAAATCGTCCCTTTAAATTTAGCCGAATCGTCGATTTTCGCCAACTCTGGCAGCCCCATCCAGGTGAAGATGCAGCTCTCTTTTTTCCTTTCTCCACGCAGAGTTTCTGCGAGTGGGAGGATAGCGATATTTTGTAGCTATAAATTGATTTTTTTTAATTTTCGTATTACCGAGTAGGAGTTTTTTAGGGATTATTAACTGCAATACATAAACGCCTCTCATTCGCGAATGATAGGGACGCGATATTTATGTTCTTTTATAAGAACAGTTGTTCACTGTTCTTTTACTTTAAAAAAAACACGTTTCTTTAACACTTTCTTGGTCGGCGCACAATGTATATCTGTGGATCGACGTTTTCCATTCAGATTTGTCTGACCTGTTTAGACGGCGTCGCAAGTCATGCGACGAAGAAAAAATTGTCTTAGGACTGGTAATTTCGTTGCTAATGATATTTCTCGTTATATTTCATGACTACATATTAAAATTCCTTTTATTTAGTTATTTCTGCCCGTCAAAATTACTTTTACGGTCGATTCAGAGGAGTGAATATAATATTCCTCAGTCGATAGAAAATAACTCTGATTTATCGAGTGCTGACATTTATTGAGGATCTAGTGATTCAGAAGACAATGATACTAAAAAAAAAATAGGCAGCTAAAAGAAGGGAAAAAATGGTGTAGCCGTTTCAATTTTTCTGAAAATCATGGTATTTTGATAAATATTAACAAGGATATTTTAATTTATTTTCGGATGCATTTTTGTCAGTATTTTCAATAATTATTTTTATAGAGAGATATTTTAAAATATCTCCAGGGCAATCGATTTGAAAAATATTGTTGCATTAAATAATATTTTTTCAAAAAAGAAGAAAAATGTGCTAAAAAGTTTTTTTTTAATTAATTTTACGAGCAAGTTGAAAAAATATAACTAACTATTTAATATCAATTTTATATTTATTAAAAAATTTCGAAATCGGCACCATTATTCAGGTATGGTTTTTTGAAATTGGCACCAACTTAAAAAAGTTTTAACAATTTTAAAATTTATATTAAATAATACAATTTTTTCAACTTGTTCGATAAATTAAAAATTATTTTTTACTTCTTAGGGCATTTTTCTTAAAGTAGGGTTGTTTTTTTTGACGCGCTTTTCAGTCTGGTGAACACACGGAGTAAAGAAGAAGGTGGAGGTGCGAACAAGTCTAAAACCGGTTTGCAATGTGAAGTAAGCAATCGCTCAAAAAGTAGGAACTGGCGAAGTATTTGGCGCTATTACAAAGCACTACTTTGTACCAGTACTTTGCGATAACTTAATTTGAAAAAAAATGCATTCCTCGTAGGAAAACTACTGCAAACTAGGTTTGTTTGTTCCTAGTTTGGGGTTTCTAACTTACGTCTCATGAAATCTCGCCAAATCATCTCCACCTTTTTCTTTACTCCGTGGGTGAACATGGTATCACTTGTATGGCTGGCTATCAGTGAATCAAGCAAAAACTGTTTGAGACCAAAATATTTGGAATTCACGAATTTAGATTAAAACGTATCGTTTCTTTCAGAAATTAGGAAAGAAATCCGATCTGTTCTTTTTGAAAAGTTTTTTTTAATCTTATTTAAAGCTTAATACAAAAATTAACAAACATCACATAGACGTCCTTTTATGCATTTTATACATGTTAATCATTGGGGGAAAAAATCTCAAACGCAACTATTGAGCAACGCAATCTTACATTAGGTATCATTGGTAAAATTGTTTGGTGTCATTGGCATCTAACAAATTTTTTTTTAATTGTCAAAATGTTCCGTATTAGGCATAATTTTAAAATAACTCTATTTGTTATGAAGCAGAGCTTCTAACTGTTACCATATTTTGGTATTCGTTAAAGCTTATTTTAAATAAAAAATAAACCATGTTTCCGTTTGTACTCTAAAATATCACAGTCTAACTAACAAAATTACTTATAAGTATGAGCAATTATTGAAAATCAATTTTTATTATTAATTACTTTTGAGGGGTTGGCAACTTTACTAAAGTGTATACAAACACTGTAAAAACTTACTATGATAATAAGCAAAATAACCTTATTTTATAATTTAAAGATACATGTTTTTTATTAACGAAAGACATTATTTTGTAAAGTCTGGTCGTCTTTATCGCCCACTTTCTACATCATTCAGAATGTTGTAAAGAAATGACGACTGTGCTGTGTGTAAAAATACGGTCATCAAACTGAAATTTTTATAAAAATTTCGGCGTCAAATATAACGACTGGGTGTAAAATTACGGTCGTCAAAATAAAAGGTTTATATGCAAAATACGACTAAACACTGCTAATTTCGAATCCTGAATCCTAAGTAATAAATTTGAATTTTGTGAAACATAAAAAGAATTTCTTCATTAACAAAATAAATGAGTGTTCCCTATTAAAAACTAAATCATTTTGAGGCCCAGTAAGTATTTTCACTCAAACAATAGCAAAAATGCAAAACTATTCAAATTTGCCCATGACCTTCTTAGGGTTAGCGAGACTTGTAAGTTAAAAATAACAGTGCTTTCTTAAAGTAAAAAACATGCAGTTTCTGTATATTTTAAAGAACAGTTGAAAAAGAACCAGTTGTTCTTTTTTTCCTTTTCTGCTTTAACCCTAGTGTGTGATGAACTGTTGGGTGGGTTTGGGACTCCACCATAAACTTTCGGCGTTTTTTGAGTTATTGACCACGTGCTCTGTTGTGGTTCTGGGATTGGTGAAAGCAAATGCGTAGTCGGTGTGTGTGTGCTTTATGCGAAGAGTGAGTGAGTGTATTCAAGGTTATTAATCTCATAATCTTGAAATACGAAAAAACGGTCTTTACTTTCTCTTGGATGGTTAATTAGCGTCGCACTACAGCTTCACAGTGGGCAATTGGAGGCGTTTCGCGGCAGGGCCGCCTTTAAAAGAAGCGGGGCCCCAGTACAAACAAAGTGGTGTATGCCACCCCCACCCCCACCCCTCTTCTTTTTTTTTTTAATTGTCCTCACAAACATAAATTGCGAGATTGCTAAAATAGTTTTAAATATCGTACCAAACTGGTCACCAAACATATATTATTTATTAAATTCACAGGAAGCAGATAACGTCTCTACGTTAGAAGTTATCATTATTTATTTTCTTTTTATTGAAAAGATTAGATTTACATGTTTAAAATGTGTCAAAATACATATTCGGAATAAACAGTTTGAAAGAATGAAGTTGAATATTAAAATAAATTATTATTTAAAAAAGAACGTTAAAGTTAAAAGGGGGGGGGATGCTTAATTTATGTATTTTTCATCGAGCGAAGTGCGGTGGCACGTATCGCACACCCCTTAGATCGTCCCTATTTCAGGAAGTCTATGTAAAAAAAAATCCCTAGAACACCGTTTCGTATTTTTGAACCATGGTGAGATGACGAGGACAACATCTATAGGCGTCAGAACACTGAACCCCGATCAGATTTAACATTACCGTCAATGCCTACAACAGATACGTGGGGTTTCCAACTGAGGTCTTGTACTATTCATCTGACCCTTCGATATGGATCCTAAACCATGGCCAATAGCCCATTGTGCAGCTCTAGTGCGAAGTTACATTCAACACAACCCTTCAAAATGTTAAACAAAAAAAATCGGTCAATAAATAGAACAATTTGTAGCACTTTCTTTCATTAAAAAAATCAAATTCTTCATTTGTTATCAATCCATACAGAATAAGCAACCACAAGAGAATGGAAGAATTAGGTTCACGAATGTTGGCAACAATACAAAGATCAGGGAAGGGCGGCCATATTGTTCTACGCATCACGATTTCTACTTGTCAAAACTCAAAGAATCACCGCACTTAGTCACGAGAATGGACATAACTTGTAATAAACACCTGCGTTTAAGTGAAAAACATTATTCCATTTCCTTATTTAGAAGTCTCTTTTCTTATTATCTCATAACTATTAGATTTCCCTGGAACATACATGGAAGTTTTTCCAAAGTAATTATTATACCACTCAGTAAATGTAACTATTACTGAAACTGATTCGTTGTATATTTGGTGTTATTATTAGCTTCTTTAATTTTAACTTTTTAATATTTTTTTCTTTAGATTTGTGAACATTTTAACACTTTTAGTGCGGTCGACTCCGTATTTATCCACAAGTGCGGAACGGGGTCAATTAACCTCGTGCAGTAAATATCAGCAAGTGCGTCAAGTGGTCAATCGACCCCGTACTCTTATCTTAGTTACAACATATCCAGCACCCTAAATATTGCAAATTTGGGGAAAAAATCATGTTTTCCCGCTCCATAGTTGTAATCCAGTATCCCACAGCAGCAGGCTATGAATCGATTCGTCTAAAGACTCATTCACTCAACGCGTTCAGTGAGGTACAGGGTCATTTGACCCCGTGCTACTTTTTTTTATCGAATTTTAAGAGATTATTGAACTTTATAACACACAGCCATACTGTTTTTAACTCTATGTAAAGGTTCAAAGCTCAAGCAGCTATAGACATTTTTCTCCTTATGAGCGAAATCATCTGGTCGAATTTGCTATTTCTTCGGAGTCTCTCAGGTGTAACATAATTGACGGTCCCTAATTGTAAATGGTGTCATTCCAGTAAGAATCTTTCCGATTCGTCTCTCTCACCTCTCTCCAATTCGATTTGCATTGCATTGAGGAGCGCGACCTCTGCTGGGTTAAAGAAAGAGGGGAGAGGGGGTCTTAAATAGAGATTATTAGGAACACCTTTGAATGTGTTTAAATAGATTTCTTTGAATGCTGGTATATTTAATGACAATACGATACAATGTAAGATTTTTAGTGCATGTAAAATTGTGAATTGATGTTTTGAGGTCTATTTGAAAGAAAGGGGCTCCGGGGTGAAGGGGCGAGCTTTCCTTTCTTCAAAGGTCCAAACGTTCACTGATCGTGATGTGGGAGTTAAAGAGTGGGGTGCCACATCAGGTGATATTCTCGCCAGTGGAACATCGTTAATAAAATATTACATCGCAGTATTTCCTCCTGTAATTTTCAGAACAGATCAACCAACAAGCTTTGCCTTCAGCACCAAATATATTTTTTATTGAAAAAGTCTTTTTGAAGGGATGAAGTTTCTTCACAATATTTTTTTGAAATTTTCCTCAAAAAAAAAAACGTTTAGAAAGATTAGTCTTTATTTCAGTTTTTCAAAAGTCTCGATTATGAAGGAAGTTTGGGTGGAGAGATGTAACAGAATTTTATTATTATTATTATTATTATTTTGTAAAAATTAAGAAATATACAATAATTTTTCGCTAAAATGTATATATTCTCCGATTACTGAATAAATAATGAAATAAATTTTAATTTTCACATAACTTGTTTTACAACAGGATGAAGGCTTTTGACTGGTTTTGCAATTGTATGAATCACCATCTCGTTTTTGTTCAACAACCAAAACCGGCTACATCCACATTCCAGCCAATCAGAAATAAAACTATCGCTGACGCCTATCTGCAAGTTCGATGTATAGCAATTTTTGCTTATGTGGGGCTTCTTTTTCGCGTTTTTATTAGTAAACAACGATTTTTGATCCTTTACTACGCTTTAAAATTAAAGCCAAAAGTTATAAAAAGTACCTATTGATACAAAAATCTTATTTTTCGGATTTTGGGATATAACTTCTTTTGCATATGGGCTACTCAATTGAAAACTTGAGAAACTGAAAGAGATTTTGTTTCTCTGCTTTTTCCCCTCTTGAGGGCAGACTTTATCTCCACTTCCTGAAGATATAAATTAATAAACAAACGACAATTCCACGGTGTTTCTCACGCACAATTCGAAATATCGGAAAGCCATTCCATTCCGGATTTTCCAACCATTGTCCGATCTGTTTTGTTTCTTCGTAGGAAGACACACGAAACATTCACGAGGAAGCGATAGATCCCTGTTTACGACACATTGTTAAGCGAGCTAATGAGGGGAAGGGATTAAAACATTTTATCATTGATAACCGAGCGGAAGTGGAAAGTAAATAAACAGGGTCGTTCGTCTCTTTTGGAAAGTAAATGCGAAATTAAGAACGTGAACAATAAACTGTTAATCCCATTCGAATGAATTGCCTTGAGACTGATTTAATTCCTTTCTAGGTCTGGAACACTTTTTTCTAAGCTTGATTAGAAAGTTACAATCAATGGAAACAAAACGGTTTGTTTAATAAACTATTTACCTAATTTTCTATCGTGGTTTTTGTCTACTACTTTTTTTTTAATTCAATTGAGCATTTATAATTTTGAATATTTGACACTAATTGACAAATTTTAGAATAAAGAAAATGGGTTAACAGGAATAATGGTTATCAAAAACTGGAATAAAGGTTATCAATTGGTGATAATTTCTATAGCTAAAATATTTATTGCAGGAGGGTCCCGATCAGAATTGTTACGCCACTGTAAATGTTTTTCTCTGGGGCAGGGGCAGTTTACAAGATTTTTATGACATAAGCGAATATGATTTTGGAGCCCCAATTTGTACAAATCCTTTTAAAGTAATTTTGAAACTTGTGTCGTATTTTTTTTTTTTTTTTTTTGTAATATTGGAATTTGCAGGTCCAAGAGTGCGTTTTCAGATAATAAAATCAAATTCAAACTAACACCTTTAAAGTAATATACATGTAGAAATAAAGTAGTAAACTCAAGGTAATTAACTTAATTAAAAATATAAAACTTGTAAAATGTCCAATGTTGACAACAAATTTACGATTTAAATCATTTTTATTCTCCCCTTATGTCTAAATTTTGGCGCCCTTATTAATCCAACGCGTCAAACGGCCGCTTGGGTCTTAATCCGCCCCTGCTCGGGGGCTTACACTACTTGGCACCCCACCCTCCCTTATAGTCATATTAGTAAGGATTACAGCATGCAATAAGTAAAGTTAAATATTTCAAACATCAGCAGCAATGAGCAATTCAATTCAACTGGATCAGCCATCAATTTCACACCTGAATAGAAGCTTTAGGAAAAGGAAAATGCCGACGAACTAGGCCAAGAGCCTCGCTTTGCAAGAAAGTCTCAATCGGAAAAAAGGGAATTCCACCCGGAGATTTAAATCACCGAAAATAGCCCGGGATTTGTGATGGGGAGACAATGGCGGCGCCCTTTCACGATTTGAACTGTGTTGCCATTCCGGGGTTGCCTAAAAGGGGAAGACTCACGCTCGCGCAATTAGTGTGGCCTAATCGTAAGCTTATCATTGCTCTTCTCCCGTTATGTTAAGTGTATCTATCTGTGTCATAGTCACAGGTTAACATCCCCCTCGTAAATGGTTTCATCTTTTATTTTACTTGTGAATTGAATTAAGGATGATAAAATCTGTTGTGATGACTTTGTTATTCTATTAACCCTTTGATCTCGAGTGCGGTGACTCTCAGTCACCAAAATAACAACCTGTTCTTTTGTTTCCCTGTTCTTCTACTTGAACGAGAACTGTATGTTCTAGAACATAAAAAACTTTTTCTTTTGTTAGATTGTTCTTTATCTAACTATTAATTTCGCCTTTCAGTCACAAATGCCGTGTTATTTATTTTTTCTGTTCTTCAAAATGAAGAAAACAACATATTCTTGAGTTTCAAAAGTTATACTCTCAGACAATTTAATTTTTTTTGTTGAAAGATTGATTTTTCTTTTCCCCTCCCCCCTTCTTTTTCCTTCTCTATCTTTCTCCTCACCCTCTCTCTCCTCCCCTCTTCCTCCCCCCTTTCTTTCCCGTTTTCTCTCTCCCTCTCTCTTTCTCTCCCCCCTTTCTTCATCCCTCTTTCTTTTCCCTTCTCTCTATTTATCCTCTCCCTCTCTCTTTCTCTCTCCCTCTTCCTTCCCCTTTCTTTCCCGTTTTCTCTCTTTCTCCTCTCTCTATTTCTCTTTCTCTTTCTTTCTCCTCTCCCTTTCTCATCCCCCTCTTCCACCCCTTTCTTTCCCATTCTCTCTCTTTCACCTTTTAAAGTTGTTTCGGGTGTTTTGAAGGTTAATTAATTTTCGAGCACATACTATTTTTAATCTGTTTATTTACAAAGAGGTGATGCTTAAATTATATATAAACAATTTAAGTATGTTGTTAAAATATTGTAAAATCAAATATCTTTATGAATGTAAAAATTGAACACATTGTTGTATAAACTAAGTCCAACAATTTTGTGATCACCCACTATACATTTCCCGCTTTTCAATACAATTTGGCGCCCCTATTAGCCCGACGCCCCGAATAGTCCCCGTGTCACTTTGACTTTACTCTGCTCCAGCTTATTAGCTCCCTATTTCACTTGCTCTCGTGACCTTTTGCCCTTCAAAAATAATTCACTCCCCCCGCTTCCGTCTAAATAACGTGATATCTTTCTGTTCGAGAGTTCATAACGTATACACCAACACTACTTAAAAAACACGGCACCAATAACCTAAAAAAATCAAGTCACGTACGTATAGAGCGAAACTCAAGCACAGTCAAATATTTGTTTTAACTCTTCCATGTCCCTCCCCCCCCCCCCCCCCCCCTCGCTAACACAGCACACTTGAAAAAAATAAAATAAAAAAAGGTGCAAAGAGCGGCTGGTTCACTTCCGAAATGATCGTTCGAGACGAGTGGAGTTGAGATGTAAGGCGGCGACTGCTCAGTTAGAGCGTGGCACAGCTGCTAGAATCGCCCTTCCTGTTCATTGCGATTTCGTGTGACGATCTTTTTTGTCCTTCTCATAACAAAACAAGTATATGAATCGATGATTGATGTGTGCAATGCAGCTGAGAATTTTTTAAAAATATAAATCCCCTATAGTATCAGCTGAAAATGGAAGTTAATAGATCTTTCAATTTCCTTTCGAAAACCACCTAAACAAATTAAATATTATTTGTTTATATATCTAACTATCTATTACAGTTAAAAATTAGCGCTCACACCCTAACGTCTAATTAACACCAAATATAATCCAGTTGCCACATATTATTTTGGTGCTAATTAAAGTATTAAATGTTGTAATTTTGATAAATAAAATTACTAATAATATCGTATTAAAATAAAATAATTTAAAATTTTTAAGGTAACGTTTCAAATTAAGAATATGCATCTGTTTTAAAATAATAAAGGGATCTTTGAATGAACCCATGCTTGCATCCAGGGCGGTCCTAAGCAGCCGGGCCAAGTGACTTAATAACCTCGGAGTTCTTTAGTTACCTATGTAGACCATCGCACCCACCCCCTGAACTAAATTTTTACAGCAAAATTTCTGAGAAAAAGTACCATAGAAAAATTTTATGCAATGTGTATGTAGAAAAAATTACAAAGTATTTTGTTTTAGCCTTTTACGTGGTGTGCAATTTTTATTTTGACTTTTCCTTTTAAAAATACTTGAATAATTTTTAAGTTTAACAATAATTTTAATATGGAAGAGACTAAATATCTTTTGGCACAAAAACTCGTATAATACCCTAAATAAAGTGTTAAAAAAAAAGTTTTTAAAAATAGGAATTCATTTTCCTTCTAAAAAATTTAATTTGGTATTTTTTTTCTTCTTTATGTGAGGGGCCCTATGCGGTGACGCGCATAGCAAACCCCTAAGAAAGGCGCTGCTTGCTCCGGCTTTACCAACTTCGGTATTTTTTAAGTAAGTACGAGAGAAGAAATAAAAGTTACACCCTCTCAAATATACAAAAACAAGAATCCCGTTTAAAATTTCCTTTACAAATATTTCAACGGACCAATTGGAACCCTCTCATGGATCTCGGGTTGGGAACCACTTGGCGCGGGTGAGTACCACAACTGGGTAACTACAACGAGCTACAGTTGCAGTTACCTTTACAATAGCGTTCGCAGAAAGTGTGTATGGGAGGGGGCTATGGAGGGAAAGTCATTACACCCCACCCACCTTTATTAATAAAATTGAAAAAAAATTATCAAATATATATAATGTACCCACAGTTCCTTTCGACTGTGATTTCCTGATCTATTCCTAAATTACTTCTTCTTCAATAACGATCTTATAAATTGCTATTCAGTTTTCAACAACGCGTCAATCTCACTCATTTGTACATTCCATACTTCTCAGTTATGTCTTCAAAACTCTGGTTTCACGTCCATATATAGTCACTAGAATCAATGAGAACCTAAACTTTCTCCCGCGATGGCAACCTCTCTTGCGCAGAACTGCATTCCTAACCTAACCAGCATATATGTAAGATGTGTTTCTGCGTCCTTGACTTTTTTGTCACTATCCCTAACAGACGAATAAACTGTTTTGAAAACGAATAATATGAATCCTGAACTTTATTACATAAGTCTTTAGCATAATTTTCTTTTTAAAAAAACATTTTACGACATATAAAATGTAATAAATTTTCTTTCAATGGGTGGGGTTCTGATCTCCTCAAACCCCTTTGCGTACACCACTAGTTAACTAGGTACTCACCCCACGATATGTTAATAACGATGAAAAAACTTGCGGAAAAGAGTCTGAGGGGGGCGGGAATGAGGGGGGGGGGGGCACTTCAAATCGACATCTCAATGCCTAATATTAGTTACAAATATATACTTTTATAGTGACAAATTGTGGAAAAGAGTACGTAAAAAAAAGGTTACAAAAATAATACTGTGTATATCTATTAGCGTTTTCTTCAAAATTACCCCTAAACCGTCATCGTTCTTCCCCTGAATAATTTTAAAAAAATACGCACCAAAAAATAGAAAAAACAAAAAAACAGACACCAAAAAATCCACGAACCTGCGACAATTTTTATACTCAAGTTTTTAGGGGAAAAAAACAAAATACTAGGATACACATACATTTCCCAGCATCATGATCACCTGTGACACACCGAAAAGCGCCCCCTGGTGCTCAAACATCGCAACTTCCCCAATCTCCTACTTCGCTTGATGGGTCCCTATGGAGATGAAATGGAAGAGGAGCAACGGTTTCTCTTTCTCTCTCTCCCTCCTATGGGAGTTTCGCCATCTGCGATAATCGTTCGGAAAAAGGAGTCGCTTATGGAGGGGGGAGGCAGCAGACGATCCGGAGCCTCCGCGAATCTGTTCGAAAATATCCCTTCTGTCCATGATGGAAGTGGTGATGTGTTATGATCTACTTTTGGAAAGAAGTTTGTCATTGTTTTCTGAAGTGGCCCTCTCCTCGTCGTATCGGATGACTGTTTGCAGTTTTTGAACTGCAGCTAAAACTGGTGTGAAGGGAAATTGGATTAGGGACCTGCGTTTCCAACCTTTTGAGCTAAATATAGCCTTAGGATCAAATAGGGAAAAATAAGTATGGTTTGGAGGTCAAGTAGCTTTCATCTAAGGTTTTTAAGGGGTCTTCTTTCAAACAAAACAAAAGAAAATATTTTAATTTCATTTATAATAATTTTTATTTCATCTTAAAAAATATACACTTAATTTTAAATAATATATTCGTCAATTGCTATTTATTCATAATTACTATAATTTTTACTTTCCATTTAAAAATATGGAACTATTTTTTTTGGTCAAAATTTTTTAATGTGGAGCCAAATGTGATTTTTAATAGCTTTTCGGGCGTTGCTTTTCCAGCGGTAAAGTCTGCGGCTCAATAATCGGAGGATTGGGAGTTCGGATATCTACGTGGACTTGACAATTGAGCTCGTGATTGGAGGGTTGCCATATTTATTCCTCGTCATCTACAAATATCACACACCATGTATAGAAGACTAATGCACGTTAAACTTGATCCAGGTTCAATGTTCCGACGTCCATGGCGGTTGTGTCGGGTGCCAGTTCAAGTGTTGACTTAGTCATCTGACCATTGTTAAAAAATACGAGGTCTTTCCTTTGAGATAGACTCCGAACAGTCGCTGAGGCCTCCGTGGCCCAGTGGATAAAGGCGTCAGCTGGGAATCAGAGGGTTCCTGGTTCGAACCTGTGCGACGGACTTGACTAAGAAAAGTGAAAAAGTAGTGATCTTGTGATCGGAGGGTTGCCAGCTTCACTGCAAAATGCTAGAAATGTCGTCCAGAACATCTACAAAAACTTAACGGCGTGTCTACGGGACTGGTGCACGATAAATCTGATCGGGGTCCAAAGTCTCGACGTCTATTGAAGGCGTTGGGTGCCAGCTCAGGTGTTTTCCTCGTCATCTGACCATGGTTCAAAAATACGAGGCATCGTTCCCGGGTCTTTCCTGCGAGATAGTCCCCGAAATGTCGCCAGTAGCCCACTGTGCAGCTTTAGTGCGACGTTAATTAACCAAAACCAAAAAAAAAAAAAAGAACAGTCGCCAATATGAAAAGAAGGGGGGGGGGGGGGGGAGGGAGGCGTCTTTTCGGCTGGGATCGACGACACGTGCTTCCGACACCCCCCCTTCCAAACTGTCCGTGACTAATGCCCACCCCCTGCTCGCCCTTTTAGCATTACATCCACAAAACCCCCCCGCGACCACCAGGTAAGTGGGGCAGACGGGAGCTATGTCAAAGCTAAAGTGACACAAGTCAGATATGAGTAGCCCAATTGCAAAAGCAGCTATATGCACTTTTAACTTTTTTTGAGTAAATCCCGAAAAAACTGTCGAAACTTAACTATTGCTAATAAAATAATATTTTTCGTTGTTGTAAAAATGAAGAATATAATTTTTTTTCACTAAAACGTTTAAGTTCTCAGATAATTGAATAAGTTTATAATGTATATTTAAACTTTCATATAACTTGTTTTGGAACTGGATAAAGGATTTAACTGGTTTTGCAAGTGTTGCGTCACCGTCTTGTTTTTATTCAAAAAGCAAAACAGCTACTATATCCAGAGGCGCAAAGTCTTAAAAATATTGGGGGAAACTCGAGCACATAGGCCCATTACTAATGAAGGTACAGTAGAGCTTCAATTAACCGAACTGCAGTTATCCGGATCACTTTGAGGATCGCCAATTATCCGAATCACTTTGAAAAAAAAAATTAGTATAATCCCCATTTTATAAGTTTCTTATCAGTAAATGATAAAAAAAAAAAGTTACAATATGTTCCAAACTACATACCATAACATTACGAACCAAAGCAGAATTATTTTGTTTACTAAGAAATAACCTTTATTCTTTAATTATCCGGATATTCGATTATCCGAATAGGGTATAGTACAAATTTATCGGGAAAATTGGAGTTCTACTGTATTGTGGTAATACGAGTTTGGCTGCTTTTCACCTTCACTTTGACGATTGCGAAATCTGAGACCTGGCAGCCTTGAGTTGGATGCAATCAAATAATCAATAGCAGTTGCGCGAGTTGCTTAGTTGATTAAAAGTTGCAATGAAATTGTTGCTAGTACCGAATTATCCTTATAGGGATTGGAAACGATGACCGCAAATACCGTTCACGTTAAACATACACAAATAATTTTTCACTATAACAACTGGTTCGAAGATAATTGCTTTAACTAGTTTTGTAATGTTTATGAGTAGATACCTGCAGATATTAACACTGCAGATCTCGCGCAGTATAATACAGAGGCACAATTGAATCAGAGGTGGGACGAGATTGGAAAATTAATGATTGGGATATTCTTGTTAGAAGCCGTCACTTATTACGATTTGGTTTTTCCATTAAACCCTACCAAGGACCAGCACACATTCGGCCAGAGTATAATATAAAGATCCCCTTAACAGATAAATATATTTACTTATTGCACAGCAAAAATATATTGTCTAAGTTTCATAAATCTTTTCACTCGAGGTAAAACAATTTATTTTCTTACTTTCCCGAACGGTACAATAACATGAAAGAAAACAACCACTCGAGCCTCTGGTCACCCTTTTCTCCTTACGAGCGAAATCATTTGGTCGAATAGATCATTTGTTAGTTCTTCTAGACTCTCAGGAGTAATAAGTGACGGTCCCTAATAGTAAGTAATGTCATTCCAGTAAAAATATATCCAATTCGTCTCGCCTTCCATTCGATTCACCTTGCATCGAGGAGCGCGAGCTCTTCAGGGTTAATTACGATGGTGGACCGAACTGTCTACAAGGAATTAGACTTGAATACCTGATTAGAAAATTCTTTAAATTTAAAATTCAATTTCAGCACAGACGATTCTGGATTCGAACCCCCATAAGTAGTTACATGAATTCAAAAAAACAATTAAGTTAATTAAACAAATTACTTGGAAAACTAGCTTCGGATATGCAAGGTGGTCACAAATTGTAGGGCAATGGTCATTATTTGGTTGTATCACATTTTAGCTGTATGATCTATTGGGATAATAAAACATTATTTTTACCCAACTACTTTGCTTATATTTTAAACAAGTCGCTTAGCTACAGTAGCAACAAAGTAGTTTTAATAGTCATAAACAAAACCAAAAAGAATAGTTTATTATGAGTACAGTAGAACTTCTATTATCCGAATCAATTGCGACAAAACTCCATCCGGATAATCGAATATCCGAATAATTGAATAATTCACGAAAAAAGGTTATTTCTTAATGAAAGAAAAAATTCCTTTGATGTGTAATGTATGATATGTAATTTGGCATGTATTGTAACTTTTTTTTTATCGTTCACCGATAAGAAACTTTTAAAATGTGAATTTTGTTTATTTCTTTTTTTCTCGAAGCGATCCGGGACCTCAGTTGCCCAGTGAATAAAGGTGTTCGGCTAGTAATCAGAGGATTGCGAGTTCGGGCCTGACTGATGGACTTACAACGAAAAGTAAAAATGCAGTGATCTTGCGATCGGAGGGTTGCCAGATTCGCTACAAAAATACTAAGAAGTCGTCTAAAAATATCCAACAAATTATACTGGTGTGTATGCGAAACTAGTGCACGATACATCTGATCGGGGTCCAATATCCTGACGACTATTGATGTTGCATTGGTTTGCAGCTCAGGAGTTGTCTTCATCCTGACCATGGTTCAAAATTACGAGGCATTGTTCCTGGGTCTTTCCTTCGAGGTAAGCCACGTATCGCCGCTAATAGCCTAATGAGCAGATCTAGTGCGACATTAATTAAACAAACCAACAAAACAAACCTCAAAACGATCCGGATAATTGGCGATCCTCAAAGCGATTTGTATAACTGGAGTTCTACTATACTATTTAAACTCGCCAATAGCCCACTGTGCAGCTGTAGTGCGACGTTAATTAACTAAACTAATAGAGCCCCAGTTGCTCAGTGGATAAGGCGTTCAGCTACTAATCAGAGGATTGGTGGTTCGAATCCGTGCGATGGACTTGACAAAGAAAAGTAAAAAAGTAGTGATCTTGCGATCGGAGGGTTGCCAGCTCTGCTACAAAAGTAGTAGAAAGTCGTCCAGAACATCCAACAAATTATACTGGCGTGTATACAGGACTGGTGCACGATACATCTGATCGGGGTCCAATGTCCTGACGTCTATTGAGGTTGCGTCGGGTGCCAGCTCAGGTGGTATCCTCGTCATCTGACCATGGTTCAAAAATACGAGGCATAATTAATTTCCTTCGAGATAGGCCCCGAACCGTCGCCAATAGCCCACTGTGCAGCTATAGTGCGACGTTTTTTAACTAAACTAATATACTATTTAAACAATGATCATCGTCCAACAATTTGGATGTATGAATGTGTGTGTGAATGTGTATGTGTTCCCGGGTCTTTCCTTCGAGATTGACCCCGAACCGTCGCCAATAGCCCACTGTGCAGCTCTAGTGCGACGTTAATTAACAAACAAACAAACAAACCAACAATTTGTGACACCTCGCTGTCCCTCGGAGAGTTAAAATCCGCAAATAGTGACCTGACGTGCACCACTTTCAACTGCCCTCTCAAAGATGCCTGCCTCTCTGTAGACACAGGTGAATTTGGACGGAAGACGCCAGTTGGCGCCTCCGAGTCGGAATGATGTCGCCAAATGATGCGAATCATCTTCCACGTACTTTGCAGGAGGATGCTGATGGGGGGAAGAGGGACGGAAAGCGACCTCTTGGCGCCCATGCAAAGTGTTGATTGTTTTTTGCGGGGGGGATTTACATTATAAGTAAGGATGATTCAAGTGTTTGGTGCTCATGTAAATTTGAAACAAGTGTTGTTTAATTCAACCATTAGAAACTAGGGCGATTTGCGTGTGGCGACTGTTTGGCGAAGTTGCTTGTTGCTCATATCACAGATCTATAATCCGTACATAAACTGGAAATTGAAATACGCCATCGATAACCCCAATAATAGGTATTTAACTGGTGATATTATTTCATTTTGGTGTGATCAATTTTACAATTACATTGAATTATTATAAATTACAAATTTAAAAAAAAGTGAGTTATCTTACTTCAAAATTTTAGATATTATATGGATTTACAAGCAAACAGACATTTTACGTTACTACGATTTCTTAACCCTTTGCACTCCAAGAACACTTTGCGATTTGTGTTCTTTCTATGGAACAGTTATTCCACTCTTTACGTTCTTTTCTGTATGAATGTGTGTGTGTTCCCGGGTCTTTTCTTCGAGATATGCCCCGAACCGTCACCAATAGCCTACTGTGCAGCTCTAGTGCGACGTTAATTAACCAAACCAAACTTTACGTTCTGTTCCATAGATTTTTTTTTATACTCATAAAGGGAAAAAAATCCAGATCTGTTTTGTATTTGAAAGAGAACAAGTTGAAAAAAAGATGGATGTTCTAAACACAATACCATGCTGTTCTCGTTAATTTTAAAGAACAGGGAAACAAAAGAACTGGTCGTTATGTTGGCGCTTGAGAGGCGACATCAGAGTGCAAAGGGTTAAAGATAAAACGTGCAACGTTCACCTGGAAGGACAGCAGCGTACTGCTGGTAAAAGTCACCTTTCCGATCTTATAAAAGTTTTCCTTTCTTATGAAAGGACGGCTGGTAATATCACCAGAAAACCTAGAAAATTATAAAGCTTACAAATTTCAACTGTAACGCTTCTTACGAGAATATGAAAATTCGGAAGTTTGCTACCTCACCAAAGTAAAGTGAGCTTGTAAAACCCACCTTCATGGTCAGCATTGGTATTTTCGACAACTTCGCTTTTTAATTTAAGATTCTAAATTCAAAATGAATACTAAAAACGGCCGTCGTGCCGACAGGACGCAGTAATTAGTAGGAAGCCATGTACAAAATTGCTTCCAGAAAGTCCTCTTTGTAGGACTTTGGGCCGCACGTTCTATCATTAAAAAAGCCTATAAAATGTTAGAGCACCACAACGCAAATTTTAACCCATAATAACTACTAATTAATAATTTACGGACCAACTACCAACTAGTAATTAATATCCGTTTTTAGCTAATAACGGAATAATCCATTAAAATTTCAGGTTTGGTTTGTTTAATTAACGTCGCACTAGAGCTGCACAGTTGGCTATTGGCGACGGTTCGGGGCCTATCTCGAAGGAAAGACCCGGGAACGATGCCTCGTATTTTTGAACCATGGTCAGATGACGAGGACAACACCTCAGCTGGCACCCGACGCCTTCAATAGACGTAGGGACTTTGGACCTCGATCAGATTTATCGTGCAACAGTCCCGTTATTTTTTTTGTGGATGTTCTGGACGACATTCTAATATTTTGGTAGCGAAGTTGGCAACCCTCCGATCGCAATATCACTACTTTTTACTATTCTTTAGTCTAGTCCATCGCAAGGTTAAAATTTCAGGAAATTGTAATATTATAAAGCAGATATTTTTAATAACATAGAGCAGGATAAATGAAACAGTTCATTATTTTCAATCCCCTCCCCTTCCTATGCGGTGAGCCTGACAACCCTCACCAAGAGGTATTACACCAAAACAACCCACATTGGGGCGATCGAACCTCACTTCAACCCCCCCACCCAATCCGACTCGATACTTCCCCCCTCCCTCCCCCAATTTCACAAAATCTAATTCCCTCCTCCACGACCCCTTTTCCCCGATCACCCACCCCTCCAAAAGGTAAAATATCGTCTGTGATCGGAGGGAAAGGACCAGATGGCCTGGCAGACGATCTGGCGCCAGATTCGAACGTGGAAGGGATGTTGGAAGAGGAAAAAAACTATTCTAAAAGGGTTTGGATGAGGGGGGGGATGAGGTAGATCATCTGGCTACTTTAACATTGAAGTGTGTGTAAATTCGTTGCGACGGAAGTTTATGATTTGTGGAAGTTTGTTAATCTTTGATATGAGGATTTTTAGGACCAGCTGCAAGTTCAATTCCAAATAGTTTTAAATATTTAACTCACTCTGTATGATGGTGTTGCATCCATAAATATTTTAACCCAATTTAAATCTATTTTCAAATGTCCCATCAACTTAAAACTTGCATACAGACGCAATCCCAATGATAATACAATATTTAGCCATAGAATTATTTATTATTTTTAATTAATAATGAATTTTCTTTGCAATTGAAAATGCTGTTCGCGAAGCGATTGTAACCCACGCCGACCCAAACAACAAAATGGCGTTAATTTCGTACGTTATAATGAAATAAACCTCCCATTATTCAAAGTCCAGTTATCTGGATCAAACAAAGCGGATCATCAATTATCCGGATCTGGATCGTTTCTAGAGAAAAATGCAAAATCCACATTTTAAAAGTTTCTTATCCGTAAAAGATATGTTTTTCATATTCATTAAATTACATTACATACTAAAGAAAAGTTTGTTGTTTACTAAGAAATAACCATTTATTCGTGTATTATCCAATTATCCGGATTTGATTTGGTCCCAATTGATCCGTATAGTTGAGTGTTCTATACTGTACTTTGTTTATAAATATAATGTATGAGGTCCTTTTTTTGTAATCCTGTTGTTGAACTCCTCATTTACAAAAAGTTTTGTCACAATGTTTCTAATAATATATTTTTTTTAAAGTGCAGTTCATATTTCCTCATAATTGAATGACGGAATAAATAACTTTTATTCTATTTCTTTTTAAAAGTCCAGTTCATATTTCATGATAATTGAATGCCGGAATCAATAACTTTTATTCTATTTCTTTTTAAAAGTTCAGTTCATATTTCCTAATAATTGAATGCCGGAATAAATAACTTTTATTCTATTTCTTTTTAAAAGTCCAGTTCATATTTCCTAATAATTGAATGCCGGACTAAATAACTTTTATTCTATTTCTTTTTAAAAGTCCAGTTCATATTTGCTGATAATTGAATGCCTGAATAAATAACTTTTATTCTATTTCTTTTTAATAATCCAGTTCATATTTTCTGATAATTAAATGCCGCAATAAATAACTTTTATTCTATTTCTTTTTGAAAGTCCAGTTCATATTTCTTGATAATTGAATGCCGGAATAAATAACTTTTATTCTATTTCTTTTTAAAAGTCCAGTTCATATTTCCTGATAATTGAAAGCCGGAATAAATAACTTTTATTCTATTTATTTTTAAAAGTCCAGTTCATATATCCTGATAATTGAATACTGGAATAAATAACTTTTATTATATTTCCTATGAGAGACTAAAAAAATAAATCCGAATACCTGAATTAGATAAGAAGTTACACGCGAAATACTAAGAGGCCGAATCCCTCTCAAGTATCGCCCCCATCAACCTCCTTTTTTTTGGCGCTGAAAGTCGGTTATAAATTGACTCACTCGATACATTGTAATGAACAATACCGGAAACAAACATGGCGTCCTATAAATCTTCTAATAGAATAAAACCGTCAATCGTTTGAGAACGTTCCATCGTACCCATTAACCTTTAAAGAAAGCCAATAATAATATGCTGCACAGAATGAATGAAATGGGTTATAAAAAAAGAGGGGGGGGGGGGGTAAAGACCGCAAATAACTCGCGGAGAATATGTTCGATTTATAGCAACACAATGTAAGAACAAACGAGCGAGATATAAAGACAATGGCATCATCTAGATGTGATTGGAAGATTCACAAAGACAAGACGCTTCTTTTTAATCGTCTGGAAGATGAGCGAGCGATCGACGCCGAGGGCGCTCAAACGATCAATTTATAGAAACTGAAGACAGGGGGATTATTGCGTGAGCAAGTGTCGTCCCCGTCAACCGAAAATGAGGATTAGGGGTCGTCACTCTTTTTACATGTGGTAATAAAAGAGTGATGAAAGTACGTTCGTAAAAAAGTATGTCGTAATCGAAGGGTTATGGATTCGAATATTGAATTTGAGAATGCTCGTGATCGGAGGGTTGACAGTTTCGTTCCTCTTCGTTCACAAAAACATCCGCCGTATAAAGGTTTGGTTTGGTTAATTTACGTCGCACTAGAGCTGCACATTGCACTACGGGCGACGGTTCGATGCCTATCTCGAAGAAAAAGCCTGGGAACAATACCTCGTATTTTTGGAACATGGTCAGATGACGAGGACAACACCTGAGCTGGCACCCAACGCAACCTCAATAGGCGTCAGGATATTGGACCCTGATCAGATTTATTGTGCACCAGTCCCGTATGCACGATATTTTTAGACGACTTGCTAGTATTATAGTAGCGAAACTGACAATCCTCCGACCGCAAGATCACTACATTTTTACTTTTCTTTGTCAAGTCCATCAGTCGGGCTTGAACTCGCAATCCTCTGATTACTAACCGAACGCCTTTATCCACTGGGCAACTGATGGCCCCGCCGTATATAGGGGATCAAATCTCCAAACTACCTCCTGCCAACATCAGATTAGGTGCGTGGGCTGGCAGCTCATATTATTGTCCTTGTCATCTGACCATAGTCCCAAATAACGAGGCAATGTTCCCGGGTCTTTCCTTAGAGATAGATCCCGAACCATCGCCAATAGCTAATTTCTTAGGTATAATGCGACGTTGATTTAACCAACCAAGCGGCAACCGACATTGCAATATTTTCTCTCCCAATCCCAATATCGTGCTTGTTGGCCGTCACGGTTACAATGAACAGACACCTGCCGCTCAATTAATGGTATTCCACCATTTGTGCGGGTTGACTGTAAAGTGGTGCAAGTAAAAAAAACAGAGTTCCGAGATAAGAGTGCTACAAGTTTACAACTCGCATTGGCTATAATGTTAAATATAAGGACATCCAACTCATTATTGGACAACCTATTGAGCCATGATCCTCACCACTTGACCACATGATAGATCTAACTGCCTAGTCATGGAAAATGGAATCAGTTCATTTTCGGATTTTTTAGACTTATCCCACTTGGCAGACAGTCCGCCTATTTATTGAAACGCGCTACCTCATCGGCATTTCGGTGTTGCCAAGGGCCACGATCTTAATAAATGGGGGAAGAAGAAAATACCCGCCCAAGAGGAGTCTAATGAGCGTCCGTTTGTACGATGAAGATTCCGTGACCTTGTGCCTGACTGACCTCCAATGCAGTTGATTGGTTGCATCACCTGGATTTTCAGACTTTTGTTTATTTCCTTGTTGTCCATGTCATGCTGTTTAGTGTGGTCTTCACTCAGTGGCGTAACGGTTATGGTCAGGGCTCTCCTACACAAATATTTAAGGTGACTCGCTACTCGTATCAACAAAAAAAATGGGTGGGCACTGTCTCCACTGTACTATAAAGTTTAATTCGTGAATACTTATGGGCCCCAAGCAGCATGAAGGAGGAAGAGGATAAATAACCAACCTAGTTGACGCGGCCAACCTTCATCTACATTTATCCCCAATGTCTGATTCCCCGTGGAGTTATAAGCTGGAAGCGCATATTGCAGCCAAGAGAGACACTCTCCCCCCCTCCCCATGCAGTTCAAAGGTCAGAGGGCTGCATCGGTTAATAATCAGCCTGATCTACGCGTACCACCTCCCTCTACATGTTGGTATGTCATTTATTCCCCATAGGATGTTTCCACGTGACGTTATGAGGCGGAATCATATACTGCAGTTGGTCTAAACTCATTCAACCTCCCCCCCCCCCCCATATACGCATGGTTCAAAGATCAGAGAGCGGAATGGGTTAATAATTGGCCTGTTTAAAACGTTTCACTTTCTCCTACACGATGGTATGTCATTTACGCCCGTAGGCCCCTTCCCATTCAGGTTCTGTATCGCACTGTTCCAATTTCCGTATCGTCTCCCATCCCCTTCCAAAAGATGCACACTTTTCTCAGGTAACAGTAACTGTATTATGTAGTACGCAATACAGTTACGTATACCCTAGATTTATAAGAAAACTCAAATTAAATATAGTCCTAATGGTTGTTTTTTCTTTAATTATTATTTGTGGCGCAGTCATTAGTCCTGCGCTCCAAGCTGTCGTTTGTGCCGTTTGGGCCTTATGCCGCACCTGGCTGTACCTACCCGAATTTTTGGCGCGAATACGCCTTTCAAATAACTCTACGTTGAATCAGCCTATGGGTATAAATTACATTTCATCGTGTAGGAGAAGGTGAAACGTTTGAACAGGGCGATTATTAACCAATTCCGTTCTCTGACCTTCGTGGTTTGTGTGTGTATTTTAAATAAAAATACATTTTTCTTCTCAAACACTTAATTTTATCGTTTATTCAGCTGGGTGCGAGGCCCCTCCACAGCCGCCAGTGGCGGCTCGTCCACTACAGCAAGTACATCCGGGCTGCAGCTAAATTCATTAGTGTATTTTAAAACTAAAATCAAATATTTTACTAATTTTCTTAAATGAAGATTAGAATTGTAAATGAAATTTCTACGGTAGTAATCAAAATCTCCGATAAATAGGAAGCCTGTTACCGTAATGCACAATTCAGGAGGGGGAAAAAATTCATTCAATCAAAACTGCAGCCAAAAAGCGAAATTCGAAATCGGCTGCGTCGCTGCCATGGCAACCTCTACGTAGTATGGAGATTCCCCTCCCATGCTACAGCCGAAATGAATTTTCTTGTTTCAGCTGCACTTGAGATTCGATATGCTGATTGGCTTGTGCGTGAAACGCGAGGATGGATGGGTGAAACGAGAACTTACGAGAATATCTCCAAACGGAAATGGTTTTCGTGATAAATTACCTGTGTGCTGTTGTTTCAGGATATGGTCTTGCTGTTGTTTCGTTATTTAAGTTAATATTAAAATTAACTGATTCGCATGTTTAAAAGAAAGGAGGGCTTTAATTTTCAAAAAATAAGTGTTTCCTATTTTTTTCGCATGTTATCATTTCGTGAAAATTGAAAGGAAACTTTGATTTGAGTAGTAAATAATAAAGAATTTCCGTTCACGTATGGTTTGTGGAAAATAGGGGGGAGGGGGGATTCACATGATTTCGGCTGCACTAACATTTTCGACCACGGGCCGCCACTGACAGCCGCAGGGCCCTGTGCGGAGATGCCAGGGAAGCACTCCTAAGCGCGGCCCTGCTCATATATACCCTCTTACACAACATTTTTTATTCGCCGACCATCGGGCCGTCCATAAATGATGTCAAATCTTTTCTCCATATTTTTTTAACTACATAAACCATATTATACTTTAAATTACATTTTTTTCGTATTAACTTTTATTTCTACACCTTGATCAAGCAAAGTATGTTGCTTAATGTGTAAAACAACATACTTTGGTTAATTCCAGGTGCAGAAATAAAATTAATACGAAAAAAATGTAATTTAAAGTAAGTTTTACAAAGTGAACAAGAGACATTATGGAACTGGACAATTCATAGAATCGTAATTTGAAAAAAAAAAAAAAAGATAAATCTGTATTTGCGAGTCCTTGAGTATCAATGAAATATTTTAAATGACAATCAACATTCTTTCATTCGTCCAAATACATCACTCGGCTATTTGCCTTTAATAATGTTGCTGATTGTGCCTTTTCGAACAAAATTGACTTACTCGGCTCTTTTCATCTCGTTAAAAGATTTCAATCACGTCAAAAAGGTATTATCGGCTTTGTCAATCAAAACCTTTTCAATTGATTTGTTGATAGGAAACAGATACCTGTAAGTTTCCGTTCGAATCAGATCGACTTTCATTTTGTTCCATATACAAATAAATCAACCTCGCAGACGATAATTTTCGCTGGAATCTTTGTTTATTATCGGTTCTTTTTCCCGCCAGCCGCCATTTTTATCGAGTTAAAAACACGATCGTTCTGTTTTATCCTCAACAGATTACAGTCGTAAATAAAAATAGGAGGAAACCTGCAAACAAGATTCCGAATTGAATGACAAAAGAAATCTGTCTTATTGTTTTATTTCCCCCAAGTTGAAGAAAATTGTGGCAAGTTTTCTCTTCTCGGGTCATTAGAAGGAAATGTCGCGATAGAACAATTTACTTTCCAAAGTTATAGGCAAGGAAAAATGCGACAATTTTCGACGGGATACTTTATAATCGAACCTGATCACGAAATAGGAAAGGAATTAGAAAAAGAACGTTCGTGGAATAATAATTCCGACCATCTTTGGTTTTTTCGTTTAAATCTCGAAATAGAAATAGAAATTATTCCGATTACGGAATTTTTTCAAGAGTAATTTTAAATTCCAAACGAAATTATTTGTGATTGAATAATTGCAGATAAATCTTTGGATGAATGATCTATATTTGCAAACAAATTATAAATGATTGGAATGAGGTTACTTTAGGTTATCCAGAAAACAGATGGCGCGGGAATTCGATTTTAGAGTTGTTACCATTTTGTTTAATGATGCGCGAAGTTTTATGGAATTGCATATTTACTGTTGCTTCATTTTCATGGAAATTGTTCTTATTTTCTTCGCTATAAATTAATACCCCACAATATTTTGACAGAAATATTTGTACGTAATTGTGGTTCAGATAATAAAGTTCGTAGTGTTTATTTTAAATCACGACAATGGCATTGAATGTGTCGAAAGTTCTTTCTAGTTTCTTAATGGATTTAAGCAACAAAACATTGCACAAACATAAATTGAAGAAAATGAGTGACACATTTAATAAAACCGATTTTTTTTTTATTATTTCGTTGCTATAGTCTGTAAACGGAATATTTTCTGTATTTACATTACTTTTAATTTGTTCTGCAAACAATTTTTTAACCCGTTTAAAACTGTCTTTCTGTGTTCTAACAAACCAGAAAAGGACGTTTTTTTTTGTGATCGAATGTGTTTTTCTTGTTGACAATTTGTTTAAAAAACATGTATGTAACTTAATTATATTAACATATAAAAGAGTGTTAAACATATTATAAATAATTCTTGTCATTTATAAGCTTCGAAACCTTTTTTTTTTCTTTTTCGATTACCCATTTTACCTCACTTTGCAAATCATTGAAAAAAAAGCTAGATAAAATTTTAAAAATTCAAATTTTTCCATTGGAATGTATTAAAAAGTTTCTTTTCTATACAAAACCTGGGAATATTGGTAAATAATTCGCTTTTGTAGTTTATATTATATATAGAAATTTTCATGCAATACGTTATTACAAGTTTATTTGTAAACTCAAACAAATCGACTTTTGAACTTGATTTAAGTCAACCAGAAATTTATTTTTTTGCTGAAATGTGCTCCATTAAACTAAGTATTGTTTTAAAAAGGGAACGAAATCAAAATAAAAGTGTAAGACAGTAATTTATATTTAATTTCCAATATACCCATTTTACCTCCCCTTACCTTATAAAGAAATCCTCTCTAGGCTAAATTATAAAAAAAAAAGTTTTGCAGTTACGTTTTTCACAGTTATTAAAAATACTCGTTTTTCATTAAAACAAATCCTTATAAAGACTAAAATGAAACGGTAAAATAAAACAGGATACGAATACTACTAAAGGGAAAGAAGGGGTTATATAACAAAATCACTTTCCAAAGTAAACGGCTTTTTCACTGACAACAATCTTGAAGAAAAGGGTCGCTTTCCGTTGAGCATCCACTATTTGTCGCCAAGAAGAAAATTGGCAAGAAACTTTATCCTATTCATCAAGTGTGATTAGTGGTCGTATCTTAATCCTCCAGAACTCGCGCCGTGAGCGAAATACTCACACCAAGAAGAAAAAAAGTATATCTGGTATTCTACATCATAGGCGAAGGTGCTGCTCTCTCTAGCTTCTCCTTGATTGCGGCAAGAGAAGGTTTTCTCTTGCCGCAATCAATTACAAATTATAGTTAGTGTTTAGTTTTAAAATACTTCATTTACTAACATTTTTTTGAGGGACATAGGTGGTGTGAGAAAAATTCTCACGCGCGAGTTCTCGGGTCATTCATTTTGACGCGAGTTCTGGAGGGTTAACACAATTGGCACGTTTTCGCACATTTGGCATTTAGGTTCGCTTCATGAAATCGAACCATTATAAGTGAAACATATACTGTTTACTGTTCAGTATCTGCCTAAATAAATCAAGCAGAGCGATACAATTTTGAGAGAAGACGCATACGTACTTAAAGTTTTCGTCTGCTTTAGAATTAGATTTTTTTTTTTCAAGAATGTTAGTTAACCACTTCTTTCACTTGACCCTTCAACTGATAAAATATTTTATTGACTGTCGAAAGTTATGTTATGGTTTCAAAAATACAAGGCACTGTTTTTTGGTTTTGCTCGAGATAGCCCCCCCCCCCCCCCCTTTTCAAACGTTGTCAATAGTCCATTGTACAGCTCTAGTGAGACGTTAGTTCAGCAAACAAACCAACTAGAAATTTATGTAATCATTTAAAAGTTCAAAGGGCGGCCAGTGATGACCTGGTACGAAGAGTGTCGGGTTCATAATCGGAAGATTATGAGTTTTAACTTCGTCTTGGGTCGGTTCTTTGATTAAACGGCGCACTATAACTACATAATGGGCTATTGGCGACGGTTTGGGATCAATACAGTTAAAGAGGCCCAATATTTGACTCACCACCCACGCTTTATAAATGTAGGAGGTGGAGTGAGTTAATAACAAGCCTATAGTCGATGCAGCTCACTTTCTTTTGCACGATGTTAGGTCACTTATCATCATAACCTTAATCCTCCTGGAGTTATGGGACTTTTGAATTAATAACCGTTTGCACTCCGCTGTCGCCTCTCAGGCGCCAACAGAACGACCCGTTCTTTGGTTTCCTGTTCTTTAAAATAAACTCAAACAACATGATCTTGCGTTTAAAAAAAAAACATGGACTTTTTTCAACTTGTAGTCTTGCAGATCCAAAATAGATTATGCTTTTGTTTTCTTCTATGAGCAAACAGTTAGGGGGAAAAGAACATAACGAGGAATAACTGTTCCGTAAAAAGAACGCAAAGTGTTCTTGGAGTGCAAAGGGTTAATACATTCTGTGTTGAGCAAGTTTTCTGCCGATGTATCAATGCCGATTTTAAAGACGTGTTCAAGTAAAATAAAAACTTCATCATGATGCGAGAATGATTCCGAATTGTCAGAATAAAAAAGACATCCAGCCGTGCTTGTGAATAATGGTCAATGTTTTGGGTTTAATTATTATTCATGGCGTGGTCTCGGTCTCGGAAATTTGACACTTTTGAAATATGATATCGGGAAAAAATTATGGTGATCCCCAACTCTCAAGACCCTTTTTTTATGGGATAGTCACTGTTATAAAAACTTAAAGACAAAACCTTTTTAAAGACTAATCAATTTCGTAGTAGTAAAATAGGTACAATACAGAGTGAAAAACTCTTTTAATTGGAATTGTGTGCGGTGATTCCATGTAAACTCAAGGTCCAATGAACAACGGTGCTTCACACATACCATAAAACACATCAAATTCTTTTTTTAGTGTCACATTACGCAACACAGATGCCTTATCAGTCGCCAAAACATCACAAATAATTAATTCCAAAGTCCATTCTTCCAAAGGTATCTCTTCGAGAGATGTGTTATAGCACCTTTAAAGGAAAAAGCGCCGACCTCAATTTTCGAACGAACAAATAAATTCGACACGGAATCATTTGGCGGGAAAATGGATGAGAACTGTTCGTCACACGGTGGCAGTTGCAGTGAACAACTGTTGATCACCTTGCAATGAAAAAGAAACAATGGGGAGAAAAAGTGAAACAATAATATTAAAAAAAAAAGATCGATTCGGATCTGGCAATGGGGAAGATGTTGATCCTTGAATCGATTCGGGAATCTGAATCTGGAAAGAAAAAAGCACTCTGTCGAACAAAACAGATCGGACAATGAAACTGCATCGTCTGCGAGAGAGTGAACAGATGAAAAAAATATCGCGTGACTTTTTGTCTCTCGAAGTCCATAAATAGAAAGTGATTATGGCTTCATCTTCTGTGTCAGTGAGATACTTTAACCTTTCGGCCTATTACACCGATTTGCACTTTCTTTTACTCTACATGAGCAGTCCATGTTCAACAACAACTATCACTTTTTCTTTTTTGAGTAAATAACAAAAAACTGTTAAAACTTAGCTATTGTTAATACAGGATGTTTTTTTTTTTTTTGAAAAAATACAGCAATTGTTCACTATAATGTATATGTTCTTAGATTACTGAATAAGTTATAATTCAAATTTTAATTTTCGTATAACTCGTTTTGCAACTGAATGAAGGCTTTTAACTGGTTTTGCAACTGGATGCGTCGCTATCTTAATTTTGTTCCAGGAGTATAAAACTCTCTCGCCCGAATAGCAATTACTCAGAAATCAAATTATCGCTGACACTCAAGTTCACGTTCAATCGCCAATAGCCCACTGTGCAGCTCTAGTGCGACGTTAATTAATTAGCCAAAACCAAGTCATGTTCGCTGAATATAGCAACTTTTGCTTCTGAAGACTTTTAAAAGTTTTTATTAGTAAAAAACGATTTCAGCTCCTTTATTATATTTTAAAATGGAAGCCAAGAAAAAACCATAGCAGATAGTTTAAATCGGTTCTGTCAAGTGCGAAGCTTGTGATCGTGGTTCATGTTATGATTTAAGCGCTTTGCAATTAAAAAATGTGTTTTCGTTTATCGGTCCGAGCTGTTCGATTGAATGTTACCGGGTCTGTCTTTTGAGATAGATTCCGAACCACAGGGCCGCGATTAACGGTCGCGGGGCCCTGTGCAAGCATAGTAGCGGGCCCCTTTTTGTCCTCCGCACAAACTTATGACAAATTTCAATAAAATTTATGAATTATGGAACTTATGAATAACTTTCTCAGATTTTTATCTACTACAAGTGTTTACAAAGGTTTGATACAACATTTCATTTGCATATAGATAGTATTTATTAGATAACTTTGTTTCGTAAAAATCTTCATTATTTTGTCCTTTTTTTTATTGAAAATTAAAACTATGCCTAATTTAATATAATAACCAAACGAAGCAATGTTTACGTCAGTCGTTCTATTTGTCGTGTGAGTTATAGCGTCGGAATGGATCACCCTAAAAGCATAACATTTGTGTTTTCATTCTAATGTCCCATTTAGCTGATTTTAAAGACATTTTAAGTCGACATAAAAATGCATAAGATATAAATTTTATCTGTACATTCTCATTTTGCGCATTTTTCTCTAGTAAGCGCGGGGACCAACCATAAACGCGGGGCCCTGTGCAGTTGCACGCGTCGCACACCCATAAGGGCGGTCCTGCCGAACCGTCACCCATAACCCATTGTACACATGTCTTGGGTATTAAAAAAAAAAAAAAAAAAAAAAAAAAAAAAACATTGTACAGCTCTAGTGAGACATTACTTCAACCAGAACCAACCATAATTAAATCTCGGCCTCCCCTTTTACCCGTATCCCATGCACCTATGAATGAAGATCGATTCTCATCCTCAAGCCCTCATACTCCACACCACACAAAAGTATCTCTTGTTTTCAAGCACAGAAAGAAGACCGTCCCCGTTCGTTCCCCCGCGCCACCAAACCGTGACGCCGCCCCGCACTCTTCGACCGTTCGCCGCGACACTTGCCTGTGAGGACCGCGTTCGTCCCGCCATCAGTTCCGCTAAGCACACGAACAACTCTCCCCGAGAACGAGGGTTACCAGGCTAAAAATATAAGACACTTATTTTTTTGAAAAATCGCCAAACTTTCAAATATGCTGGTTTGGTTAAATAACGTCGTACTAGAGCTGCACTATGGGCATCTCCCAAATGTTCTTCTCCCCTGGGAATCTGGGCCTCCGTGGCCGAGCGGATAAAGGCGTCAGCTGCAAATATGAAGATTCGGGGTTCGATGCCAGGCGATGGACTTGACAAAGAAAAGTATAAAGTAGTGATCTTGTGATTGGAGGGTTGCCAGCTTCGCTACAAAAAACTAGAAAAGTCGTCCAGAACATCCGCAAAAATTAACGGCGTGTATACCGGACTGGTGCACAATAAATCTGATTGAAGGCGTTGGGTGCCAGTTCAGGTGTTCCTCGTCATCTGACCATGGTTCTAAAATAACAAGATGCATGTATGAAATGTGTGTGTGCGTGTGAATGTGTATGTGTTCCCGGGTCTTTCCTTCAAGATAGATCCCGAACCGTCGCTAATAGCCCACTGTGCAGCTCTAGTACGACGTTAATTAACCAAACCGAACCCCTGGGAATCTAAACTTGTAAGTCGGTCCCGACGCATGAACTTCGTTCTAGGAACAATACACACAACGAGACATTTCGCCAAATTTGGTAACCCTTCTCCGAAAATTGAAAATTGCCAGTTAAGAGAGTGGGGTCTCACTTTACACCCTCCCCCCCCCTCACCCTTCTAAATATACCGAGACCCGCACACGAGGGCGCCAAACAAAGGGGACCCTTTCTCCTGAAACGGGCCCTTTTGCTATTTAAATAGAAAAAAGAGGGAGGGGGCTCTTCGTTAAGTATATAAATTGTTTTCAATGCTATTCGTGAGGGCACAAAACAAAAAACCTGTCTTTTAAAAAAAAGACCTTTCACGAAATGGAGCCATCCTGCATCGGGGGGGGGATGTATTTATTGATTTCAATGCAGTGGATTAAAAAGGGGTTTTTCGTGTTAACAGGTGTCGGGGTTCTTTTTGAATGCGTTTTTTAATAAAATATGAAATTGAATCCCTCGGGCCGTTGGGATTCCACTCATAAAGACCATCTGGGAGGAGAGGGGTGTGCGTTAAAATAACATTGTGGGATTTTAAAAAAAAATTGAAATGCGAAAGGTTGAATAACTGCATTGAATTTGTGGAGATGGGTTGTGGGGTTTAAAAGGAATCAATAGAGAGAGAGAAAGCTATCTTACAAAATAGCAAAATCTCGCTGAAAACTAAACTTTTAAAAATTATTACGATCTTGCACCAATATTTGGAATCCATTTAACTGTAACCACTATTTTTGGTGCTTAGTTTTATCATACGGTGCTACCACGGATACCATTTTACGGTGAAACGTTGAATCAAAATTCGAGTTCTCGCTACCCCATATTATGGTGAAACGCCGGTATAATTTGTGGGATGTACTGGAAGCTGGCAATCCTCCGATTGCAAAATTACAACTTTTTTACATTTTGTCAAGTCCACCGCACGGCTCGAACTAGCAATTCTGTGATCACAAGCTGAACGCCTTTATCCACTGGGCAACCAGGACCCGGGCCTCTAATGCAAGATGATTGAGATCATTCCCGGGTTTGTAGATTCAACGAATATTTCGGTTGCAGTTTAGGAGATTGCACCATTTTTTGGTAAAAGCTGCGCTGTCCTCGATCAACGATTTTTGGTTCATCCTAGATTGCACCATAATATGGTGTAAGTTGCTGCAGAGCACCAAGATATGGTGCAACGTTGAACTGAAATTTTTAAGAGTGTAGCCTTGTATATTTTCTTTTTTTGTTGCTTCGAATCTTGAAACGCATTACTCACTGATATATAGGCATTCTTATTTTTGAAGAAACTTCGTCAATTTTGACGAAACAGGCGTCTGCTAAGTAATCTGATTAAATATTTCGTCAAACTGAGAAAATTTAGATTATTAGATATTTCGTCGAACTGAGGGGGGGGGGGGGGGCGCGCTTAATTATAGTTCTTCGATTTTTAAAAAAAAATAATTTGCAAAGTAAAGTTCCATTAGATAAGCCTAAGTAAATTTTAAATAAAAGATTTGAATACAAAAATCCATGAAATGCAAATAAATAAAAGCGAGCCGTAATGTGGTAATTATCTTTCTAACTCTATTTGCGGGGGGGGGGGGGGGGGGGGGGGGATGTATTTATTGATTTCAATGCAGTGGATTAAAAAGGGTTTTTCGTGTTAACAGGTGTCGGGGTTCTTTTTGAATGCGTTTTTAATAAAATATGAAATTGAATCCCTCGGGCCGTTGGGATTCCACTCATAAAGACCATCTGGGAGGAGAGGGGTGTGCGTTAAAATAACATTGTGGGATTTTAAAAAAAATTGAAATGCGAAAGGTTGAATAACTGCATTGAATTTGTGGAGATGGGTTGAGGGGTTTAAAAGGAATCAATAGAGAGAGAGAAAGCTATCTTACAAAATAGCAAAATCTCGCTGAAAACTAAACTTTTAAAAATTATTACGATCTTGCACCAATATTTGGAATCCATTTAACTGTAACCACTATTTTTGGTGCTTAGTTTTATCATACGGTGCTACCACGGATACCATTTTTACGGTGAAACGTTGAATCAAAATTCGAGTTCTCGCTACCCCATATTATGGTGAAACGCCGGTATAATTTGTGGGATGTACTGGAAGCTGGCAATCCTCCGATTGCAAAATTACAACTTTTTTACATTTTGTCAAGTCCACCGCACGGCTCGAACTAGCAATTCTGTGATCACAAGCTGAACGCCTTTATCCACTTGGGCAACCAGGACCCGGGCCCTCTAATGCAAGATGATTGAGATCATTCCCGGGTTTGTAGATTCAACGAATATTTCGGTTGCAGTTTAGGAGATTGCACCATTTTTTGGTAAAAGCTGCGCTGTCCTCGATCAACGATTTTTGGTTCATCCTAGATTGCACCATAATATGGTGTAAGTTGCTGCAGAGCACCAAGATATGGTGCAACGTTGAACTGAAATTTTTAAGAGTGTAGCCTTGTATATTTTCTTTTTTTGTTGCTTCGAATCTTGAAACGCATTACTCACTGATATATAGGCATTCTTATTTTTGAAGAAACTTCGTCAATTTTGACGAAACAGGCGTCTGCTAAGTAATCTGATTAAATATTTCGTCAAACTGAGAAATTTAGATTATTAGATATTTCGTCAAACTGAGGGGGGGGGGGGGGGGGGGGGGGGGCGCTTAATTATAGTTCTTCGATTTTT